>ML784742.1:283626-356022 GCA_009831015.1 Picea engelmannii
TCATTCATTTGTAAAGAAAATATCCATTGCACCTTGAGAAGCTCCCCAAAGGAAAGAAACATGCCATACATTTAGTAAAATGGGGATCAAATTTTTTTGTAGTTATTTATAATATCCATTTAAAGGGAGGCATTACTTAGGTCCAATTAATAATAAGTTTCTTACATGTCATCATTTTGAGAAGATCAAGAATTTCTACTTAGGTGGTGTTGACATTAATAATACACATGCTTGGTTTGAACACAACTTTATTGGAATGGTAAATATTAAAAGTGTTTCAAGGAATTTCCTTTGGACAACACTCTTTGTGAAGTTTGTTGTCCATATTCATTAGCAACCTACCCTAACCTAGCGACCACTCTAAACTGTTAGACTCCTAAAGCAAGATCTCTAGGCCTCTCTCCTACTATCCTAAAAACTCACGTCCATCCTCAAGACTGTCTACCATTTGACTGTCCTAAGCTATTTTTGTAGCCCCAACCTACCTAACATTGACCTATTTTGATACTAGCTCACCCTAGTATATCTCCCCTTTCATGCCTAGGCCATTATCTCCCTAACGCAAGGCCATTAACCCTATCTCCTAAACATTTAGACACCCCACGACTACCTACAGAAACCCTTACTATTGACTGTCCTGAAGTCTTAATTTAAGACCCTATTCCACTTTGACACACCCCTAAAAACAAACTCACATACCTCATAGTCACTCTACCTAAACCGCCTCCCAAAATCTCCACCCAAAATCATAGAAAAACCTTCAATTACGACTGTGTGAACATAGTCATTCCCAACCACATTTAATTTTTTTTTTACAGAGATAATTCATGGGGAACATAACCTACAATATACATACATAAGAAACATTAAAAATCTTAACTTGTGTGCATTTGGAGGGGTTACATATCATTTGCATTTGCATATTTAGGACAAGTAGGATTGATACATATTGAATTGAAGTCAAATAGACAGTCCCAATTTCTGATATGTAATGAACTGAGAAGGATACTATTGGATTATTGGATTGACACATATGAAACGCTTTGTGGCTTTGAAATATTGATGTCTTGAAATTAGTTTGATCAAAGTCATATATACTTCAAAGAAAATTATTGTTCTCTATTAGGCAATTGTTTATATCATTTAAATTTAGTCATTGATTAATCTTAATAATTTGAATACTTGCATTATTCTTGAGGTTGAAAGCATCATCCTCCAGGCATTGTATACAAACACAAACACATATGGCATTTGCACACTTAAGTGAATATCTTGTTGTCACATACATTTCCTTGAATCATTCATTGAATATCTTTTAGATGAGTTTACATGAAAGAGTGTTTCATTATTTCATTGTATGTAGTTTTTGTCATACCATGGTCTATGTGAAATCTGAGATATTTTCACTCTTTTTTGTTTTTAGAAATAAAGAATCTATGTACATAGGTGAAAGACAGGCCCTCAGTAGGCAAAGTTGCCATTGGTGGGTTGTTTAACCTAGTGAACCATGAAGGAAAACATGTAACAAACCGTGATTTTATGGAAAAGTGGACACCAATCTATTTTGGCTCTACTCACAATACTGATATTTGCCTGGATGAAATTTAGAAAATGGTTGTTGAAATTGGTAAAATAAGTATGTTATTAACTCTTTCAATAATCTAGGTTCAACATTGATTTATCATGAAATAAAATTATTTTCCTTGCATGAAAAAATGTTATGGGGATATTGGCAAGTAGTAATCATAGTTCAGAATTGTTTTTCAGCCTAATTGTATCTAAAAATTGTGAAATATTAAAATTGACTCCGGATAGATTATTTGTATAATTACCAAATGCACATATTTTAAGTTAATACATTTCATAGGATTTATGTGTTTCCTATTAATATGCACATTGTACATAGCTATGCCTTCAATTGTTATTTCCATCTTGATGAGATATGTATTAAAATTGGTCATATGTTGGATGTGACTATCAACCTCCTATGGCCCGTATTAGGCCAGGGAAGGCTAACTATCTTCTTTACATGTCATTGTAGCTTCTAAATTTCAGCTTCTTGTTCCCTGGATTTTTCTCTTAGGCATTGATTTTCCACATCTAACAGTAATTCCTTCGATTTAATAGTGCCCAACTACTCCGTAAGGGAGGTCTGCTTCTGTGAAAGCTCCTCCACCCAATGCTCTAGATTCACCTTCCACAATTTGAGGCTCGATATTAAATCCCCTAGCATGGATTGAGACTCATCACAATGGTGCTTACATCTAGAAATGACAAGGTAAATTGGATCATCGACATTAGGGGGTTGACTCCAGTGCTAGCTCCCAAGTACATAATGAATGTGTTATCTCTCCAAGAAATCACTCCCTGACTGTAGAAGGGTGTAAGCTTGGTAACTTAAATAGATCAATAAACTGTGGAGGAAAAAGGATCAAATCGGATGACATTATAAACTCACATACATTTAAAAAGATATGAGTCACTTGAAAGACCAAGGCTTTCAACTATGCTGCTTAGAAGGTTTTAATCAATGTGTGAAAACATGGAGAAGACTCATTATGCTAGCAAAAAATACCTACACAAAGGAATATGTGAATGGCCAGTAATGATAGGTAAGATACTTCTTCATACGAACATAAACATATATAAGATTTGTATATAGTAGATGGCCATACATAATAAGTAAATACTTACAGCTTAAGATTATGAGTGCACTGATAGGATGACAACTATCTGGCACTAAGACAAACATAAGAAGCAATGTATATAAGTCTAATATACCAACGAAGAGATGGGCTGACAACCTTCTGTCATTGAGTATACATAAACTTGGAAAGAAAGGATATGAAAACTGAACAAACAAAGTGAAAGAAGCTCAATGTCAAGATATATTCATGGACATCTCCAAAGGATGAAATGTACAAGTCTTCAAGAATAGAACCACAATCCTTTGACTGTTTCCCCCAATTTTGGTGTCTTAGAATTCTTAGGCTTTTATAGCCTTTACATCAAGGTTTCAAGATCCTAATTTAATGGATCTGACATACCAAAAATAAACATAATCAATTTGATATTTTAGCATAAATGATCTAATCTTATCATCATAAGTTGAATTTGACAACCTAGAGAATTATTTGGCAGCTTGTTGGTGAAAATAACAGCTTTCGAAATCTGTCTTTGATGGTTGGGCGATTTCTGTCAAGAATAAACATGCCATTTGGCTTCATTCCCTTACCATATGCCTTCAAAAATTGATGAAGAGGATGATCTAGCTTCTGATAATTATTATCTTTAATTTGAGATCATTCCCATGGATTCTAGAAATGGAAAAATGTGATCTGGGCAGAAAGAAGACCGATCTGGACTTTTCAGAGCTTTCGGCGGCTTACTAGTCGTGTATTTTGAATTTTAGCCGCCGAAAGTCAAAGATTTTCGGCGGCTCATTAAACTATAAATTTCACATTTAGCCGCCAAAAGCTAAAATTAACCTTTGGCCTATTTTTAGAGGTGAAATCCTCATTTAATTGAATTTATGTGATTTTGAGCCTTTCTCAAAACCTCTAAAACTTTAAGATTTAAAAATAACTCTTCTACATAATGATCCTCTTATCATGTGATTTGGGAAATATTAGCAACTGATTTTTGATCGCTAACAGGACCCCAACATTATTCCTATGTGAATGGCATATATATTTTTTTTTAAACTCCAACATTAGTCGCTCTAGCGACGAACAGGTTCGTCGCTTGTATAGCCATTTGGTCGCTTGACTAAGTTTTCCAGGGTTGTCTTGGTCGCTCTAGTGACTAATATTAGTCGTTAGACCGACTAACATTAGTCGCTATACCGACTAATTATGGTTGCTAGAGTGACCAAGGTTATGTTTTCCTTAGAGATGCTAGCAAGGCTTGCGACTAAAGTGGGTCGTTAGACCGACTAACATTAGTCTCTAGACTGACTAATTATGGTTGCTAGAGTGACCAAGGTTATGTTTTCCTTAGAGATGCTAGCAAGGCTTGCGACTAAAGTGGGTCGCTAGACCGACTAATCTTGGTGGATGGACTGACGAATGGTAACTTTTCCTTATTGTGTATAGGCTTCTTTTCCCAATCGCTAGACCGACAAAGATCCATGTGTAGTCGCTAGACCAATGAATCTATTCTGACGAAAAAAAAATCATCTTGGTCGCAACAACGACCCTATTCTGACGAAACTTCATTGCTACTTCGTCGCAAAAATGTTCAAATTTAGTAGTGGCTCAAGGGTTTAAAGAATCACCAGTCGCATGCGCACTGGCTTGGACTTGTTAACCACTTTCTACCACAACTGAGCTAAAATGAGTCAAGATGATAGGAAGGAAAGGGTAGTTGCAAGTTGTTTACAAGTGAGAAATTTAATTCCAAAAATGTTGTTGTCTAGTAGCGATCAAGAATATGTTTGTTATGCTCCTGTCGAAATTTCTTAGAAGATAAATTCAGAAATGAGTAATTTAGATTGCCGGGATTTCTCTCGAGGTGCACCAGTCCAACTCAACTTGTCTAAAATTTAAACCAGGATCATCACACTTTACAAGGATTTTTAAAACTAAACTTTTAAATAAGACTTACAACCTTCAATATCATAATACATGATCAAGTCACTTTACACAGATTTTTAAAACTAATTTTTTAAATAATACTTACCACCTTCAATGTCAGAATATAAGATCAACTCACTTTACAAGGATTTTTAAGCTAAATTTTTAAATAAGACTTACAACCTTCAATTTCGGAATACCAGATCAACTCACTTTACAAAGATTTTTAAAACTAAACTTTTAAATAAGACTTACAACCTTCAATGTCAGAATAGGATTAATGTAGCCGTAGGCGAAGGGTTAAATATGCTCCTCTCCAACTGGCGTTCTTCCATGCTTGTGCCATGTCCATCTCCCATCTTGCTAACCGTGAAGACCTCGCCGATACCTCCCAGCCAACGCTAGGGGTAATAATTTTCCCCCTGAGCCGCCTAAGCCGCAAAGGGGCCACACACACAAATACCGGAGAAAAATCTAGTGCCCAACTCGCCTCGCAAGGTCGAGCTACCACTCTCTAATCGAGCTGGGCATCCCAACTCCCACAAGAAAAATCAGTTAAGAAAAATATCGGCAGCGTAACCTTACGCCTACTAGTCGTGATCCATTCTCCTCCTCCGCCATTTATTTTTATAGAGTTTTTTTAGTGATTAGTTGCCAAAAACCTCATTATATTCTTTTTATTAAATTTAACTAGGATAAACCTCCCCCGTACACATGTCACCCGATCTCTTAGTTGCACCAGAAATTAATTAATTAATTAATTCAATTTTCCTATTTCCTTCACCCACCTAAAAGCGTTCCTAAAAATGCTTCTCGATGTCCCTTTATTTCCTTACATTCCTTTAATGTCTGATGCCTTTCTTAAAGCCTAGTTGAGTTCGAAATTAGAAAGTTTTCTAGACTAGATTCCCTACTATGTTCAACATTCCCCTTTTTCTTTAAGTTTCCCCTTTTTGGTCTAAGTTTTGAATTAGCAAGTTATACTTGGCCAACAATAATCTTTCAAATATTTAATCCTCCACTAAAATTTTAATTTAATTATTTATGTTTGACTTTTCTTCATCCCCCCTTTGTTAAATGCCCTTTTAGTTTTTTTTTTTTAGTTTTTTCATTTTTTTTTTGTTCACACATCCTACTTAGACCTAGGCTTTTAAATTCACTATGCTCGACAATTTTTTTTAAGGGAATTTAAGCTATTAGACTTTACTCATACAATCATTCATTTTAAGGCTGACCAGGTCCTAAGGAGGCATAGTTTTCTAGGTACTAGGTTCGTTAACTTACCAGAGTTAAAATCACGACATGCCCTTCAAGACACACTATGTGCTCCAAGGGTGCCACTCGCCTGCATTCATGTTTCATTTACACGATGTGCCCTTAAAGATGCACTACGTGCTCCAAGGGTGCCACTTGCCTCTTGTCTGATTTTGGTAGACATCAAACCCCTGGAGTCAATACTCCGTCAGGTGACCTTGTGAGAGACTAAGGGTCTCTAAGGAATAAGGACCCTGCCTTATTGTGCACCCCTTAGAATCATCGTGAGCGACTATCACAGTATGCCCTCATGACATCATGGATCTCTTGAACTAGGTAATCGTTAACCTACAGTTCAAGCCACGATAGGAGTGCTAGTAGGCCGTGGCAGGGCTACTGCTACACCTTTCCCTCAATATCTCTGGTTTTTGTTTGTGACCCCTTTACTCCAAAGGTGAGTATGGCTAGGAATCTATCGTCAACCTGCATCCATCAACGAAAACATGTCAGGGATCCATAATCAATATGTGAAATGAAAAAAATACGCAAACCATAAACAATCCATTCCCTGACTCGATCCAGAGTCCAAGGAGGTCCATCGATGCCATCAACATCCTAAATCAGTCAAGAGTCCTGCACACTCAGGAGAAACCAGTCAATAGCACTTGTCTATACATAATAACATAACATGAAATCATAATCTACAATATCATCATCAGAATCCATAAGCGAAGCAATCAATCATATAATGAACCGAATCACTTGCACGCAAGTGTCCTCAAAGAATAAGTCACATCAAGTGCCCGCAAGAGTGGGATGTTACACAACTCTCTTTCCCCTTCAACATGCACAACCCAAAAAAATGAACCCCCTTCTCTGCAATGCAATCCCTCATGTTATTCCACTTCTTTCTAGGGCTCTAATGCTACTGGTAAGGAAATATCAATGCTGGAAACTCCAAAGATTCTTAGCTATGGATAGTTCTTTCACAACTATGATCAATCTCATGCACACATGCATTAATTTCTTTCTATAAATATAATGGTTACCTACAACCAAAATGCAATGACTCTCTACCTCCAATTTGTTTTTTCCATGCCCAAAAACAAGAACATGAGTGAGAAAGAATGACTGAGGAATGAACACAAAATGAATGAGGAACTCCTCAATGACCAAAAACATGGTTTATATAACTACATGCAATAATGCACCACATGGCCTCCCCAAGAAGCTCATGTAACCACTTTTCACAACTAATTTTCCAAGATGGGTGAAAAAAATATAATAAAATGGCTTAGACCCTTTAGCTCCCTCTCTCATAGAATCATATCCCCCTCTAACTATGTCCTTGTATGTCTTGCAACTAGCGACACATTTTTATTATTAATATTCAAAGCATTACATTGCTAGGCTCTCCCGCCTTCTCAACTTTATAGGCACTTTGACCTTTCATGAAATAAACAAAAAATACATTATTAATTAGGGGACTCAAAACTAGGGTATTGCACACTTAAACATGAGTTTCTTAAAAGAGACTTCATATGATACTAAATCTCTAGACATGGAGTTCATCTCTCTTTCTAAAGTGTTAAAAAAGGAATAGATTAAATTTATATCTTTGGATGGCCCATCTATATTATCCTGTCTCATGTTTCTCATTTTCTCTTCGCACTTTGAATCTATCTTTTTCCCCAAGTCCCTTGTATGTTATAATACTTGATTTTCTTCATTAATACCTACAAAATAATTATTTAATAGGTCCTTAAATTTAATTCATTTCTTTGGATTTGAAAAAGTAGTTAAGAGTAAAGGGTTCACCTGTTCGATGTAACATTACCCATACGTTTACCTAATAAGCCTTGTAACCTCAAACCCTATAAATAAAACAAACTTTAAAACACATAATTCATTATTACCCTTTTCCACCATGTATCCTATAAGGAATTTGTTGAAAAATTATGAAACAAATGGTGCCAAATTAAAAAAATAAGTGTAACAACAAAGTTGTAGATCTCGGTGAAACCTTTCCAATAGTATATGGCAGGTCCAAAATGGATATTGGGATCAAGAGTTATTGTGAAAATGTTGAAATATAATTAACCAATCATAGATAAAATGGATAAAATATTGCACCATTATGAGTTAAACAGATCTAAACATGATCGGATTTTGAAAAATCATTAGCAATTAAGTTGATTTAACCATATAGAATTTTGAATCGGCATTGTGTTTCCACTTTGAATTTTAGGTAAAAGTTTCAAGGCTAAGTGATATGTGCTAAAACGCTTTTGGTGTATCGACGTCTATCAAAAAATTCTATGCAAATGCAAAGTTTAAAGAGTGAGCGATCATGATATTTTCTACAAAACTATGTAAATAACGCGACAATCGATGCATTGGGAAGCTTTGTTGGGGAAAGTTTAAAATCACAACAATATGCTTTATAGCCAATGTTTAAAACTTTATTGTTGTGAAATATAACTTCCAATTAGAGCCGAAGTTACTAACCAACACCGATGAGTGCTCGACAACAAAACTTTAGAATATTTTATTGTTGTTACCAGTTAAATTTTGAACTTCTCTATCACTTACTTTTAAAAAATTTATTGGCACTCATTAAAAGTTTTTCCACTTAGAAATTTTTGGGTTTTCTTAGTCAAAGGAGTTAGGTGGAAAACAAATTAACTTTTACGAAAATCCATCAAATCTTGAAAGCCGTAATTGATAAGGAAAAATGGTAAAAAGTGTTAACACATTGAGACCCAAGGAAACATTTAAGGCCTATGAGGTTTGAGAAGAGTGTCAAAGACTCATCATGAAAAATCTTCCAAGTTATCCAGGTTATGCGATCAACTCAAAGACAAATCCATAAAAGTTCAAAAGTTTTAAAATTAAAAGAGGGGCCCAATCCATTTTTCTTTCAAATGATAAATACAAAATTGTATGGGGAATTCGTTGCTTTCTCAACAAGTTCCCTCATGTATCTTGGATTAGATACAATCTTGGGGTATATCGATTTTACAATTCTCATATTGCTTCTCATTTTCTACATTTTGAACATGCTCTTCTCCAGATGGAATGTCATTATGAGCCTTCAAAACATTATGTTCCATATCAAGTTTATTAGAAAAATTGTTTTCTCTACTTCTATCACAATATGATCATGAAAGATCTAGTGCTCTTTCATATGAAAAAATGTTAATGTCATACTTTGTTACATATACTATTAAACATGTATACACATGTTTATCAAGCTTGTTCCTCAATGACTTCTCTAAACATTCTCTCATCCTTCACTGATCCAAAAATCATGGTTTGACATAAATCTACTAATTTGAAATATTATGATATGTTTTCTTGTAAGTATTGGCTAGCACCTAAAATAGTCCATAATGTTGTTATTACACCATATTCTAGAGGATTCTCCAAAACATAGAATTTCTTTCACAACATTTCAACAAAGCATTGGGATTGTTGAAACAATTTTGATGAATCTAAAATACTTTGAATTTGTTCTCCATGTATCCGTTCCTTCTGGAAAAATTGATGCACCAATTTTTTAAATTTTGCTCGAAAGTATTCTTTTAAAGTTGTTTGACATTGTTAATCATTACAATATTGAGGGTATACCACATACATGCCCTCCAATAATTCATCTCAAGTAATTTGTTCTCTTATCTCCGATGCTAGTGATTTTGCAATTTCTATCAAGTTGTGTCTCACTTAAATTACAACATTGTCAAATAGGTCTTCAGACATAGGGCACTCTTTGGTGATTTTTCTTGTCTTACTAATATAATGAAAGGGAACTATATACCCACTCATGCCATACATAGTATCCCTTTTTCATCAAGCTTTATTTATTTTTTTAGTATTTTCTATATCGATGATTCTAGCCCAATTTGTAAACTATGGACCTATAAAAGATGTTGGCATCATATACAAATTATCCAACATTGAAAACCATGCTAATTTTCTTTTGTTTGTGTATTTTGCAACATACGTAGTGTTACTCCGAGACATTTTCACTAAGACATTCATTTCATATAGCATAGGAAGAATTTCAACCAATGTTAATAATATCTATATATTAGTTAGTCAAAAGAGAATATCTTGAGCTTTGTCTACACTAAAGCAATGTTCATACTTCACCCCTACCAAGGATTGGAATTTGGTACTCACTAAATATGTTAGGTTTTGAGCTATTATTAGGTTTATTTTCAATTTACTAGATAATAATAGCATAGGTAGGATCATTGAGAGAGACACAATCACAAGATACACAACATTTATCCTGGGAAACCCTCATGGGGGAGAAAACCCAACAAAAACTTCCTTAATATAGATAGCCAATACAATGCCAAGACAATAAACCAAAACACTAGAGAATATCCAACACTGAGCAATGTGCCTCTCTCTTCCTTCTTCTCCCAACTGCGGCTACCAAACTTGCACACTTGATGAGAGAATGAGTGATTGAGATAATGGGGCGCTAGCTTCCTTTATTTATACTAGCTAGCAGGCGCTGGAAAGGTGTCTCTTCACTGGGCAGGGCTGAATTGTCTTCTTAGTGGTTAAAACCACTTTAATTAGGCATGGGGGTCGACTTCTTAATTTTCATAATACAATTAGGGTTTGACCAATCCGCAAAAGGGGATTTGGTCAATTACAATGCCCAACATGATCAATCCACAAAAGGGGATTGATCTAATTAATAATGACTCAATAAGTAAATAGAATACTCTTTGCAGTTACAATATTTCAACACTCCCCCTCAACAAGAAGGGTATTCTACAACATCATTAGGAGAGAGAGAGAGGGTAACAACATCAACCACATCTGAAACACTGACTGTCATATCTATAAATCATGAGAAGTTTTTCTCATCATCAATATCATCATCCACAACAAGGAGCTGGAATGGTGTCATCATCATCTGCATCAACATGGATTAGTATAAAACTAATACATCATCATCATCCATAACAACACAAGGATGATACAACATCAACAAAAACAACACAAAACACGAAGGATAGAGCATCATCAACATCAGCACCAGGCTGGAAATCTTCAACACGAAGCTGGTATCTTCACAACATCAGGACGAAGCTGGAAATATTCAACATGAAGATGGAATCACAACAACATCATCACGAAGCTGGAAATATTCAGCATGGAGCTGGCATCACAACAAAATCAACACGAAGCTGACATCACAACAACATCAACACGAAGCTGGAAATATTCAACACGAAGCTGGCATCACAACAACATCAACACGAATATGGAAATCTTCAACACAAGGTTGGCATCAACAACATCAACACGAGATGGAAATATTTAGCATAAGGCTAGCATAAACACTACTCCCCCTTTCGAGGGAGGTCCTTTCAGACTACAACAAGATTGTCTCGAAAGTGCTCAAACTTTACACGAGATAGAGGCTTGGTCAACACATCAACAACATGTTCATCCGTGCCAACATACTGGAGCTTTATGGATCCTTTCTGCACCATATCACAAATGTAATGATATAAGATATCTATGTGTTTTGACTTGTCATGGAACACATGGTTCTATGTCATCTTTATACAACTCTGGTTATCACATAGAATCACAGTTGCTTCCATCTCCAGATCAAATAGACCTGTCAACAACTTCCGAAGCCATATGGATTCACAACTGGTGGAACATGCAATAATGTATTCCGCTTCTGCCATGCTGAGAGAAATACTTGATTTCTTCCTACTCCGCCATGAGATCATGGATGAACCCAGACTAAAACAACATCCTGAGGTGCTCTTTCTATCAAAGACACTTCCAACCCAATATGAATTGGTATATCCACTCAGTATGAAGTCATGATCTCCATTATAACTGAGACCAAAATCTAACGTACCCTTAAGGTACCTCATCACATGTTTTACAACAACCAAGTGAACACGTCTGGGCTCTACCAGGAATTGAATCAAAGTGTTCACAACAAAACATATATTTGGCCTGGTATTCATCAGATACATCAACGATCCAATAGAGAAATCTAATCCTTTTTAACCATATAATGCAAGTGTTATATCAATGTAGCATTATCATCCAATATTTGCAGAGTAAATGAACAAATGAACAAATGAACAATCATACACATACACAATACACCAATGTTTTTACGTGGAAACCCAAAGCGGGAGAAAACCACATAATGCTTTTTTTGTATATGTTTTGAAGAATTACATTCATTGGAAGCACCGACTTCCTTTGTTTTCCAGCTGCAACTGGAAGGAGGCTCCAACCCCCTAGTTTCTCAGGCTACAACCTGAGGGAAGCTCCAACTCCCCAATTCTCTGGCTACAACAAGAAGGAGGATACAACCCCCTATGTTCTTAAGCTACAACCGGAAGGTGGCTACAACCACCTGTCCTTGCCCCGTCCAACCGCCCTGACATATAAGTAGAATGATGGAACCACTATCGCACTATCACTGTGAGATATACTGTGTACCAATCAACCTGCACCAAACAACATGTACCAATAACCTTAACCATGCATCAACCTGTAATCAACCTGTACCATAAACAAGTGCATCAACCATGCACCAACCTGTACCTCAACCTCAACCAAAATCCCTCATCAATTTGATCATTCAAATATGATTTGTAACTATGTAATAAACTTGGTGTATATGATCACATACCTGCAAACCTTCCTTAACTTTAACAATAAGATACTAGCATTTTCATCAAACTTTACTTTAGTCTCACATGACTAGTTTTGGATTAGTCAACAACCCTAACTTGAAATAATCATAAATATGTACCTGTAATGAATAAATATATGAAAATAGTACACAATGTTCTTTAGTGTGTTTTATGCAATTCATCCAGGTGTCACTACTTGGAACCTCTCATAAAAGGAGTTATAGCAAAAATGACATACCTTGTTTAATTCTGACTTATTCTAGAGAGAGAACTTGTAGAGCATGCCCCACACAGAATATTTTTTGTATGGATCTGAAAATTTTACACAACATACTACAAACTATACTCTAACCAACACATTTGGTCTTACTGAATTTGGATCTGTTATGAAGCATTTATGACGTTTTTACCTGTAACACCTGTTTTAGACTAGTTTCAGGACTAGCCACAAACCCTATTTTCCACAAAGTGTAACTCCAAAAATACAATGACCCACAAGATGAAATTCATACCACAACTACTTATATATGTTTTCTTAATGACCTCCTAGTTTCACGGTCAGAATCATTCTAGAAAAACAATTATTGTGAAAATGGTGAGATGACCTGCAAATGACATACCTTAGAAAGCATCATCAAAATAATTTATCCTCCCTTGAATTTCGGCCTTCTTTACTTCACCTTCCCTCTGAAATTCGACTTAGATGTCCTTTGGTTACCTTAGTCACCTGTAGATATTCAATATGCTCAAGTGTGATTTAAATGAGAGAGCCTTGCCTCTTATTTATACTCTCCAAGTAGCTTCCTTAGAAGCATCTTCTAGGCCACTTTGTCCACATAGTCACCTATGTCCAAATTTTCCCAATTTTCCACTTGTCCATATATCCAATAGACACTTGACTACTTAACCCATTTTCCTCATTTTAGGGTTAACCTTCTTATAACCACTTTCCATAATTAGAAAGTTCCCCATTTACTTTATTATTTAAATAATCCTCCTTGACTTTGTGATCTGAAAAAGACCTTTTACACAACTATGGTTGAGTTATTAATGCATGTGTTGATTAACCATTTAGAAAGTTTAAAGAAAGATGAATAATTATAGAAGAAATATAACAGCCATATGAACATGTACATAACTAAAAATGAAGCATAAAACGACAACAAACCATAACACCAATGTGGTAACGGAGTTCGACAATCTCGCCTACGTCTCCGGGCCTTTGTCTCAGTGGGTGAGGCTTTCTTATTTACGTTCAAAGCTCAATAAGTACATCACAACAATGCAAAAAGGTTACAAAAATGATTTTGTCTTGTTCTACCAGATCTCTAGAACCCAACAGAAGAAACGACACTCAAATCAGATAACCGAAGCTCCTAGAAATGGCCCGCAAAGGTGCGCTCCTCAACAACTTCCTTGCATAAAAATGGCTTTGGCTTGGCAAATGTTCAACATAAACCTGCTCTAAATATCCTCCCATGTTCTCAAGAAGGCCTGGTTTATATAGATCTGAAGTTGGTAACCATATCCCAACTTCCTCCCAAGATCTTGCCTAAAAAAGGGCCCAATATCCCCCCAAAAGGGCCAAAAATCTCCAAAACTGTTCCAAAATTAACTGAAAAATCACTGTTCCAAAGTTAAAAAACCACTTTTTGTTAATATATTGGGCATAATCCCCCAATCCCAAGTGCAGGCCCTTAAAACATAGTCATATGGTTTGATGTGGCTAAGTGCCAACCCCCTAGGGGTTGCATGCTAGCCCTTATCCCGCAAACTCTGGTCACATGGCATCAAATAATAAGACTACGCCCCCAACTGTGCACCTGGGTTGTGGTCACCGCCCTCGCATCATATGGTGGTAGGTGCTATGCATCCGTGCCAATATACTAACTGCTCCCTGGATCATATGGTGGAAGTTGCAATGTGACCATAATCTGAGGAGGCTGGCGCATATCCAATCCCATGCTAACACTTGAATATAGGGTTAAGGTATGGTGGGTGGTCACATGTGGTATGGTAAGACCATGGGCTGGAGCTAGTCCCCAACCCTTTCTGCCACCGCTTAACAAATCATGCAACTTTATATTTATAAAACACCACATACGGTTAAGACCCAACGCGCAGGCAGGTTGTCTAGCTCAGCCTGCCAAGTCACTAGCCCGGTGGGAGAGGTCTCCGGTTCGAATCCCAAGTGCTCCAGTTTTTGTAATGAAACTTACAACCAATACCTGGTATCTATGTGGCACCACGCCATTTGCCAAAAACTCTGCCACTTGTCAGCACACGATTGGACCAGCTCTACCACCTGTCTTCCCTACTAGCTCCATACCCTACCACGTGTCATCGTACGAACGTGCAACGTCAGCTGTACAGGCGTTCCATGTGTCACCCTTGCAGTGGTGACACATGTCACCTCTCGGTTGGTCTACTTGTCTTGTCCACTTCAGTATCTCTATGCCCAGTCATCCTGCCAACTGTGCCTGCCACATCAGTTGTACGACCGTACAACCTGTACAGTCAGCTGCCATGTGGCATTGTATGGACTGTACAATCAGTATATTTTTTTTGCATGTTTGGAAAAATGAATAGATCGCAATAACTTGAGCATACGACATCTGTTTGAGCCTGTTTAAGTTGCGTTGGGTTCATATCGATGAGGACTATGCACACATCCGTTTTGAAGCCATCCTGAGAAATTTTATTTTTAGGCCTTTCTGAGCCCCATCAAGCTCTTGGATCCGATTCTGGATCACACCTCCCCACTAAAGGACCTTTTGGTCCCCAAAAGGTTACTGACCAGTCATCAAGCTCGGGATAGGCCACCCGACTTGTTCCCTGTCTCTGAACTCTCTCTTATGCACCTGTCTCATCAAGATCAACTGTAACACAATCATGACAAATGACAACATATTGTTAGCCATTTGTACCCTATCACACTTTACCGAAGCCACTATCATCCATGTAGACAACATTACTAATGATAGCATAAAAAATATGACTACAAATGAGCTGATATTTTTGTAATATTTGCACGACATAAGCTTATCTTGAAGCAAACTATGATTGATTTTCCATTCAACAATCATCTCTTGTTCTTGCTTAAGATCGATTACTTGATTTGAAACAATTATAGGTTTGTTTCTTTCTTGAACTGCCTTCTTTAATTGTTCCATAGTTTGAAGAGTTTTATTTTCCTTTACATGATGAGCATGAACCACACAATCTTGACCTGCCTTGGTTAATTGATATTGATTCTTTGTCCTGTAGAAGATTGTTTTACGATCATATAAGTATGGACTACCTAAGACCATTCCACATTCACTTAGTGGCACTACATCACATGTTACCTCGTCCACATACTTAAATGAAATAGAAAATTTTAATGTGCACTTCTTGGTGATGTGCATTTGATGATGGTTGCTTATCCATTTAAGTGTGTAGGGCTTATGATTTATTTGTGTTTTTAACCCCAATTTCTTAACCAATTCCTATGAAATTAGGTTAGATTGAGATCCACTATCAATTAATGTATCAACCTTAGTGTGTCTCATGATGACCCTGATTTGAAACAATTTACTTCTACAATCAATTCCTTCACCAATTTTAGTTGTCATACCAACCAATGAGACCTTTGATTCATCACCTTAATCTAATCCCAAGTCTGTCGATTGTGTTGTCCCTACAACAGTTTGCCTCCCTTTCTTTTCCTTGAACCAATTTGGCCTCTTCTCGAGATGCAATTGCCAACAACGGTCCTCATCATGTGATCCAGGTGGATATTGGTGGCCACCCGCCTATTCCACTTGGACCCACACCATTGTTTCTTTTAGTTTTTTAGTTTCCTTAATTGTAGCACAATTTACTATTTTTAGCAATTCTTCGGGTCCTGAACTTCCAGAGCTGTTTTGAGGCTCTAAATGACGTTTTTTGGGCATGAATGCTTCAACGAATATGAGTCCGTTCCGGACTTGATATTTTTTGTCAGCAATGTAATCCTCGGATAGATCTTTCTAACGATGTATCATGTGCATCAAACAGAGATAGTATGCCAAAGTTACGACCTCGGGAAATTGATGTACCAATTTACCCCAACGAGGCCTATATTCTGGCGTTTCATCTCCTAGGGTTAGGTTTTTGGATGTTTAGGGTTTTCCATTGTTTCTCAGTAATATATAGGCCTTCGAGCCTCATTGTAACAGGCAGTTCAAAGGCCAGTAGCCACCACATCTCTTCTTAGAGATAAGCTACCAACGCCCTACCTAGTTTATTTCCATTATGTCTGTAAGCATTTTTAAGTCATTTGTTATTAATGAAATGAGTCTTATTTCCAATGCATCTCTGCATTTATGTGTATTTATGTATTTCATTGTGTTCCTACATAAATCGGGATTAGTGGTATCAGAGCGGTCTGCTCGTTCTCGATCTTTCTTTGCATGTCCCCAATGAGGTCGGGGTATAAGGAGTTGGGGCTCGATCTGGTTGAACCTTTGCAAGATCAGTCTCACAAACCCCGACGACCGCCCATGGGGGAAGAAAAGAAAGATGAGGGAGCAGGAGATCCTATCAAAATGTTGCTCGAGGAGGCCCTCAAGAAACAAAGGAACGCGATGATGGACAACTTTGCCCAAATTCTTCAACGGATTCCCACTAGCGACGCATCGACATCCAATAGCCACTCTGGAGGTGCCACTCCTTTTAAGGTACAAGTAAACTTTCACATTCCCATATTTGAGGGCCAAATAGATGCAAATGTCGTAGATAGATGGTTGAATCTGTTAGAAGGATATTTCTTGGTTCATGAATTTTTCGATCGAGAAAGGATTATTTTCACACTCCTCAAAGCCGCCCCCCATGTCAAGGACTGGTGGCAAACCTACTCGGAGCAACAGGGAGAGGGGGAACCCTCTCTGTTCTCGGCCACACCCACTTGGAATTCTTTCCGAGATGCCATCAAGGAACAATATTATCCTGTGGGGAGCTATGAGGACAAATACATACAATGGACTATGCTGCGACAGCAAAGGGACCAAGATGTGCATGAGATGACGAATCTGTTTCATACCCTACGCACAAAGTTGGGTATCAAATATTCAGAGAAACATTTGGTGTTAAAGTATCGTAGTTGTTTGCACAGATACATTTAGGAGGAAATGGTATTCCTCGACATCTCCTCGCTTGGTGTGGCGTACCGATATGCTACCAAGATTGAGCAGAAGTTCAAACAAAAAAAGTGAGACTTTGGGTCTACGAATCAGAAGCAAGGGAAAGGTACCACCAAACTGCAGAACAAAGGACCAAGCCAAGGCGGAGTGGCCCAGGATAACCCGCCAAAGCCACAAGCAAAGAACAACACCAAGAATCCAAAAAAGGACATGGGGAAGTGGTGTGAGTTCCATAAGAGCTCCACTCACAACACAAGTGAGTGTCGGGCCAAGCAGTGACTGGTAGCCAAATTGAAGGCTTCTGAATCGGATGCATGCTCTGAATCTAAATCAGAACCTGACAAGGGGAATGAAAGGGGGAAGCAGATTATCGATGCGGAGCCCAACACCATTGTTGCCACCACGAAGATCCAGAAGGAGGAACCAGAAGATCCAGAGGAGGCAGAGCGTCTCTTCCATTCCAAGATGTGGGTAAAGGGTTCCCCGTTGCAATTCATTGTCAACAGCGGGAGCTAGAAGAACCTCATCTCGGTAGAGGTTGTGAAGCGGCTGGGCTTGCCGACCATAGCACACCCACAACCATACACCATCGGGTGGTTACACCAAGGACGGGACCTTCGCGTCAGCCAACAATGTCGCCTTCCCTACAACATCAAGCCCTTCACGTATGAGGTATTATGTGACATTGCTCCTCTTGATGTTTCTGATGTATTATTAGGCCAACCATACTTGTGGAAGCAACATGCTGTGTATGAGTCCAGGCCTCGTGCTGTTATTATCACGTTGGGCAATAAGCTGTACAGGATACCGAAGATAGCACCGCCTACCACCATCTCTTTGGTTACTAAAAAACAATGCAGTAAGCTCATTTCCAAAACCAGGAAATTTGTTTTCTTGATGATCCGCCCTGAGGGAAAGAGGAAGACAGTGGTCATGACCTCCAAACAGGGCCCCGCTGCATGAAAACAACAGATGGATAGGGTCGTGGAGGAGTATGAGGACATCTTCACCTCCCCTGCAGGGCTGCCTCTACATTGCCATGTCAAGTACCCCATCGATCTGACCCTAGGTGCGTTGCTGCCCAATGGACCCATCTATCGATGCTCTGTTCTGGAGAATGACAAAATCAAGAGGTAGATTCAGAAGTTGTTGCAGAAAGGTCACATCCGGTCGAGTTCATCACCCTGTGGGAGCTCGATCGTGTTGGTGCAGAAGAAGGATGGGACTTGGAGACTTTGCATTCACTATTGGGCACTGAACAAGATCACTGTTCGAAATAGGTACCCGATCCCATAGATTGATGACCTTCTGGACCAACTCAAGGGGGAGAAATATTTCAGATCGACTTGAATTCGGGGTATCACCAAGTACCAATCGAACCCTCTGATGTGTGGAAGACTGGCTTCAAATCCAAGGAGGGCCTTTTCGAATGGTTGGTCATGCCATTCGGGTTGACGAATGGCCCTGCAACCTTCATGAGGATAATGGACGACATCCTACGACCATTCACCAACTCATTTGTAGTGGTGTACTTGGATGACATTCTGATCTTCATCCAGACTTGGGAAGAGCACCTCCACCACATCCGACAGGTCCTCCAAACACTGCGACAACACAAGTTGTGTGCCAATTTGGAGAAATGCACTTTTGGCATGACCCAGGTTCAGTATCTGGGATACATTATTGATGAGCGAGGGTGCATGTGGATCCAGCAAAGATCCAAGTCATTCGGGATTGGCCAGCCCCAACCACCCTAACAGAGCTCCGCATCTTTTTAGGTCTTGCCAATTTCTACCGTAGGTTTGTGTTGGGATTATCTCATATCAGTTGGCCCTTGAGTCAAGTCACCAAGGGAGGAGCTAAAGCAAAATTCTTTTGGTGCGAATCTCAACAGAAGGCGTTCGGGGAGGTTAAGCATCACCTCTGCTCTGCACCAATGCGCACATTAACAGACCTACAACAACCATTTGAGATCGAGACAGATGCCTCTGACTATGCCATTGGGGAAGTTCTTACTCAACATGGGCATCCAGTGGCATATCATAGTGAGACACTTTTCGACATAGTCCAGAAGTATCCCACTTATGACAAAGAAACGTATTCCATTGTGCAGGCTTGTCGACAATGGAAGCATTACATTTTGGGAAAGGAAACGGTCATCCACACAGATCATCGACCCCTGCAATTCATACAGACACAAGGGAAGTTGCAGAATGATCGCCATCAGAAGTGGTCCACATACCTGCAACAGTTTCATTTGAACATTAACTACAAGAAAGGCAACACCAATAATGTTGCAGACTGCCTCAGTCGACCACCCATCGTGGTGCTAACCACTGTGCTCAACTCTTGTGGGAATGAGACTTCTGATTGGCCACTTCTCTACACAAGTGATCCAGAATTCGTCCACACATACAATACACTCTTGGAGGGTAAGCATGTTCCCAATTTTCACCTCCAGGATGCCCTGCTTTGTCACCTAGGACACCTTTGTGTTCCTTCAAGTGAGCATGCCAAGATGATTTGGGAGGCACACTACAGTCGGGTCGCTGGGCATTTCAGGGTCGAGAAAACCATGGCAGTACTGCAAAAGTATTTCTATTGGCCGAACCTTCGACAGGATGTCAGGAAGTACATCAAGTCATGCACTGCTTGTGCCATTGCCAAACCGACCATCAAGAAGCAAGGCCTCTATACTCCGCTTCCTACCCCTAGTCAACCTTGGGAATCCATCTTTATGAATTACATGTTGGGCCTTCCTTCTACTAAGCATGGAAATGACTATGTTTTTGTGGTCGTCGACCGATTCTTGAAGATTTCCATTATGATGGCCTGCAAGAAGAATATCACAACAGAAGCCACTGCTAAACTCTTCTTTGAATGAGCGTGGGTACACTTTGGGATCCCACAGTCTATCATCTCAGATCGGGACAACAGGTTCCTCAGTACATTTTGGTCCAACCTCTGGTCGATGCTGGACACCAAGCTCACCAAGTCCACAGCTTTCCATCCACAAACTAATGGCCAAACAGAGGTCGTCAACTTGATGATTGTACACATTCTACACATGTACAACTCAAATCATCCACGCAAATGGGATGAGAACCTCCCCTATGTACAACACAATTACAATCGGGCTCTCCATAGCTCAACCAGCCACAACCCCTTTCAAGTGGGCTTGAGATTCCAGCCACTATGTCCCATTGACGTAGCCATGCCATTTGCGGCTACTCGGGCAGATTCAGCCCATGTCTAGTCTGAGGCTAACAAGGAAAACAACTTCATTGAGCACATTCAACACATCCACCAACAAGTTCATGACATCTTGGATAGAGCCAATGCTAAGTACAAGAAACAACATGATCAACATTGGGTGCCACACAACTTCCTGGTGGGCAACAAAGTGTGGCTACATTTGCAAAAGGAGCACCTCGCTGGACCCTACCACAAGATTTGCCCGCTTCGATATGGGCCATACACCATCACCAAGGCTGTAGGGGACAATGCCTTTGAGATTGGTATTCCACCATTCCTTGGTCTGCACCCAATGTTCAATGTGGACCGCCTTCGACCCTACTTTCCACCTCTACTAGACACATCCGACATGGCAGAACAACTCACACCAACAGAGTTAAACCCAGATTGCATGGAACAAGCCACGACTAATCGAATTATGGACACACAGATCAAGAACACCCGCCAATAGAGGATCCATCTATATCGAGTTGTCAAAGCAGGCCAACTCCTTCACCAGGGCAAGTGGCTTACCAGGGACCAAGTTCAACAGAAGTTTCATCATCTCATGGAGGAACTCAACGCAATGGGGACCATTGCTTCCTAAGGGGGTAGGACTGATCGAGGTGGATATTGGTGGCCACCCACCTATTCCACTTGGAACCACACCATTGTTTCTTTCAGTTTTTTAGTTTCCTTAATTGTAGCACAATTTACTATTTTTAGCAGTTCTTCAGGTCCTAAACTTTCGGAGCTATGTTGAGTCCCTAAACGACGTTTTTTTGGGCATGAATAGTTCGATGAATATGAGTCCGTTTCGGACTCGATATTTTCTTTCAGCAATGTAGTCCTCGGATAGATATTTCTAACGATGTATCATGTGCGTCAAACGAAGATAGTATGCCAAAGTTACGACCCCGGGAAATTGATGTACCAATTTACCCCAACGGGGCCCATATTCTGGTATTTCATCTCATAGGGTTAGGTTTTTGGATGTTTAGGGTTTTCCATTGTTTCTCAGTAATATATAGGCCTTCGAGCCTCATTGTAACAGGCAGTTTAGAGGCCAGTAGCCGCCACATCTCTTCTCAGAGATAAGCTACCAGTGCCCTAGCTAGTTTATTTCCATTCTATCTGTAAGCATTTTTCAGTCATTTGTTATTAATTAAATGAAGTCTTATTTCCGCTGCATCTCTGTGTTTATGTGTATTTATGTATTTCATTGTGTTCCTACATAAATCGGGATCATCATGCCCCTCTTTATTGCAATGCTTGCAAGAGGGAATATCTTCCTTTCTCGTCACTGCATTTGACTTCTTTCCATGCCACTTCCTCTTGTCCTCTTTCCTTGAAGACGATTCCCCTCATACTCCAACACCTGTTTTCCCTGCTTCAATGTATGCCTCTTGAACATAAACCTCATCAATATTAGTTGGTCCAAACATGAATACAATATTTCAAATATGTGTAAATGTCCTATATACTTCATAAGAGTTTCTTGGGTATGTAAAGGGATATCTAACATCAATGCCATTTTACGAAAGTCGTCTGTGTATTCTTTCATAGTTTGTCATTTTCTTAGTTTTAAAGCTTGCCATTCAATTAAAGATTTATCTTTATAACCCAAAGGATATAATTGCTTTCTAAGTGCAGAAATGAAACTTTTCCATGATGGAAATACATTACCCACTTGTTGCGTTCTGTTTTTCAACTTTCTTTTCCACTAGATGAGTGTTGTGCCTGCAATTCTCAATGATGCCAACTTGATTTGTGTGGCCTCATCCTTGATCTGTTGCACACTGCAATAGACCTCCATCTGTCTGACCCAATTTTCAAGTCTCTCTACATTAACTTCACCATCATATATGGGTAATTCGAATTTAACATCAAGTTTTAATAATGACATTTCATTCTTATGTTTATGAACATGTTTCTTTGCATTGGATTTATAACTTGAACTTGAAGAAGAAGGAGAAGAAGGAGGTGATGATGGAGGTGAAGGAGGAATTTGAGGAGGATCTTCTCCCTCTTCTCTTTTTTGCTTTGAATATTCACCAAGAAATGGTCTCTTTCATTCCAAGTAATCCTCATACAAAACCTTCATCATCTCCGACATAGCAAAGAAAGTTTTTCGAAACTCTTTCTCATCCTGAGAAAGTCCCTCTTCTGATGCCATCTTATCACTTTGAGAAGTTCTCTTTCTCAATCCAATCAATGGATTCTCTTCAACAAGCTCGCCTTCACCACGATGTATATTTTCCCTGGTTAACATGAAAAACTCAAATCCAAACATCAACTAGCTCTGATACCACTTGATCCAAAAAAGATCTTTTACATGACTATGGTTGAGTTATTAATGCATGTGTTGATTAACCATTTAGGAAGCTTAAATAAAGAGGAATATTTATAGAAAAAATATAACAACCATATGAACATGTACAGAACTGAAATAAAGCATAAAAAAACAACAAACCATAACACCAATGTGATAACAAAGTTCAACAATCTCGCCTACGTCTCTGTGCCTTTGTCTCAGTGGGTGAGGCTTTCTTATTTATGTTCAAAGCTCAATAAGTACATCACAGCAGTGCCAAAATGTTACAAAACTAATCTGGTCTTGTTCTACCATATCTCTAGAACCCAACAGAAGAAACAACACTCAAATCGGATGACCAAAGCTCCCAGAAATGGCCCGCAAAGGTGCGCTCCTCAACAACTTCCCTACATAAAAATGGCTTTGGCTTGGCAAATATTCAGCATAAACCTACTCTGAATCTCCTCCCATGGCCTCAAGAAGGAATATTTTATATATATCTGAAGTTGGTAACCATCTCCCAACTTCCTCCCAAGATCTGGCCTCAAAAAGGGCCCAATATCCCCCCAAAAGGGCCAAAAATCTCCAAAAATGTTCCAAAAATCACTGAAAAATCACTATTCCAAAGTTTAAAAACCACTTTTTGTTAATATATTCGGCATAAACCCCTAGTCCCAAGCATGCTCCCTTAGAACACAATCATATGGTTTGATGTGGCCAAGCGCCAACCCCCTAGGGGCTGCGCACTGGCTCTTATCCCGCAAACTCTGGTCACATGGTATCAAATAATAGGACTGTGCCCCCAACTGTGCACCTGGGTTGTGGTCATCGCCCCCTCATCATATGGTGGTAGGTTCTATGCATCCGTGCTAATATACTAACTGCTCCCCGGGTCATATGGTGGAAGCTGTGATGTGACCACAATCCGAGGAGGTTGGCGCATATCCAATCCCATGCTAACACTTGAATACATGGTTAAGGTATGGTGGGTGGTCGCATGTGGTACGGTAAGACCATGGATTGGGGCTAGGCCCCAGCCTTTCCGCCACCGTTTAACAAATCATGCAACTTTATATTTATAAAACACCACATACGGTTAAGACCCAACGTGGCGGGCTAGCTAGCCCAGCCTTCCAAGTCACTAGCCTGGTGGGAGAGGTCTCCGGTTCGAATCCCAAATGCTACAATTTTTGTAATGAAACTTACAAACAATACCTAGGGGCCACCTGGAACCACGCCATTTTCCAAAAACTCTACAACTTGTCAGCATGCAATTGGACCAACTCTGCCACTTGTCTGCCCTGTCAGCTCCATACCCTACCACGTATCGCTATATGAAAGTTCCACGTGTCACCGTACGGACGTGCCACGTCAATTGTACGGGCGTGTGATGTGTCACCCTTGCAGTGGTGACACATGTCACCTCCCAATTGGTCCACCTATCCTGTCCACTTCAACATCTATATGCCCAGTCAGCCCGCCAACTGTTCTTGCCACGTCAACTATACGACTGTATAGCCTGTACATTCAACTTCCACGTGGCACTATACGGACTGTAAGGACTGTACAATCAACATTTGTTTTTGCCTATTTGATAAAACGAATAGATCGCCATAACTTGAGCATACGACGTCTGTTTGATCTCGTTCAAGTTCCATTGGGATCGTATCGAGGAGGCCTATGCACACGTCCGTTTTGAAGACATTATGAGAACCTTGATTTTTGGCCTTTCTGAGCCCCATCAAGTTCATGGATCCGATTCTAGATCACTTTGTCACTTCACTTTATTATTTAAATAATCCTTTTTGATTTTGTCACTTCATTTTATTATTTAAATAATCCTCTTTGAATTTTTTCACTTCACTTTATTATTTAAATAATCGTCTTTGACTTTGTCACTTCACTTTATTATTTAAATAATCCTCTTTGACTTCTTTGACCTTTTGGAGCTTCAATCAAACATATGAGGGTCCTCCAACTTCATAAGGCCATAAATCTCAAACCATGAGGAGTTATGTGACATTCCATATACGACCAGAAATGGCATGACATGTACTATCCATCTAGAATAGTCGTACCTACAAATATACCAAAACTCACACCATTATACATCAAACAAACTTGGGTCCATTACCCAAACCTTTGTGCTACCAAAATTCTCTACCGGACTGGCTTCAAGGGTTGACATCAATGAAAACCAACCCAATTAATCAACAATTTCCCCCTTTGGCATTGATGGAAACACTTTGATGCAATACTGAAATCATATCACTCACGCTACCCCTGGAACCATGCCTGCATCTATGTGACCAACGCTCCCCCTAGAACCATGCCTCTTTCCTCTACATATGATAAATCTCTCCCCCTTTGTCATCAATGGAAAATGTATCTTTCCATTTGAGTCTGCTCCCCCTAACTGACTTGTCTGATCTCCCAACCTGAACTGTCCTCTTTATGGTGCTTCCTCATGTACATCTAAGACATATAAGATAAGCATTCAAAAACATTCATTTTGGAGTAGAAATAACTCCGAGTCTCTGGCGAAGATACTTAAAGGCTTCCCGTGGAAGAGGTTTTGTAAAGATGTCTACCACTTGTTCTTTTGTGCCCACATATTCAACTCTGATGTTCTTTTATGCAACTTGTTCCCGTAGAAAATGATACTTCATTGGAATGTGCTTCGTCTTGGAGTGAATCATCGAGTTCTTTGAGATACTGATGGTGCTTGTATTATCACAATAGATTGGAGTGGGCTCATCATACTCAACCTGTATATCTATCAGAGTTTGTTTCATCCATAGAACCTGTGTACAACATGTTGTTGCTGCAATATACTCTAGCTCAGCTGTAGATAAAGATACTGATGATTGTTGCTTGCTTATCCATGATACTAAACACTCACCCAAGTAGAACACTGCTCCACTGGTGCTTCGTTAGTCATCAATGCAACCTGCCCAATCTGCATCTGTGTAGGCAATAAGTGATAGATCCTTTCCTTTTGGATACCATAATCCAAACTCTTATGTTCCTTTGAGATATCTAAAAATCCTTTTCACTGCTAATACATGTTATTCATTTGGTGTTGCTTGAAATCGTGCCACCTGTCCAACTACCTGGATTACATCTAGTCTAGATGTTGTCGCATATAGTAGGCTACCAATCATTGACCTGCATTGCCTATGATCTGTAGACTTTGAATCATCATCTTTGCTCAACTTGCAATTGGTTTGCATGGGAGTGATAACTGGTTTGCAATCTTCTATTCCAAACCTCTTTAGCATTTCTCTAATATACTTGGTTTGAGAAATAAAAATTCCTTGGTTGCTTTGACGTATCAGAAGACCCAAAAAGAAGGATAGTTCTCCAAGTAATGACATTTCAAATTCATTCTACATGTCCTTTGCAAATTTCTAGCTTAACCTGTCATCAATACTTCCAAAAATAATATCATCAACATAAACATCAATTAATAAAATAATATCTTGAGTTACCTTGATGTAGAGGTTGTTGTCTGCACTTCCTTTTCTGAACCCTGCCTGTTGTAGATATTTATCCAGTCTATAGTACCATGCTCTAGGAGACTATTTTGGACCATACAAGGCCTTCTTTAATTTACACACATAATATGCGTTCTCTGACAAATGAAATCCTTCTGGTTGTTCAATGCAGACTCCTTCTTCAAGTTCCCCATTCAGAAAAACTATTTTTACGTCCATCTGATACACTTTAATATTTTTGGAGCATGCATAAGCTAAAAGCAATCAGATTGCTTCCATTCTGGCAATCAGGGCAAATGTCTCTTCAAAGTTGATTCCTTCAACCTGTGCATATCCTTTACATACCAATCTAGCTTTGTTCCTTGTAACCTGTCCTCTTCATTCAATTTATTACTGTATACCCACTTTGTGTCGATCACATTATTATCCTTTGGTCTTGGAACCAATGACCAAGTGTCATTTTTCTCTATTTGATCCAATTCTTCATCCATGGCCTTATTCTAAAATTCATCCTTGCTGGCCTCTTCAAAACAGGTTAGTTCAATCGTAGATGAGAGTGCTAGGTGTGTTTGTTCCGGTGAACCGATTCTGCTTCTAGTCTCAACTCCTACATATTTGTTTATGATAATCTGATCTGAAGGATGATTCTTCTGTACTCATCTGCTAGGTGTCTTTGGAGGCACTTGCTGAACATTCTCTTCTTCTTCTGTTGTATCCTCTTCATCTTCCCCTTCTACTTCTTTTTCATCTTTTGCTTCTTCTTCGTAAATTTATTCCATTGATTCATTTTCTTCTTCCCTTAATTCTTGTCTACTCGTTTCATCAATTGTTACGCTAATGATTTCCACAAATTTGATCAATCTTAGGTTGTAACACTTGTATGCTTTCCTTGTACTTGAGTAACCAAAAAGTACTCCTTTGTCCACACGAGAGTCAAACTTTCCCATTCTGCCATCTTCTCTTTTGATGTAGCATTTGCTTCCAAAAACTTTGAAGTGCTTCACATTTGCTGGTTTTCCTTTCCATAGCTCGTAGGGAATTTTGTCAGTCTTGTTTCTGAGCATTACTCTGTTTTGAATGTGAACTGTTGTATGCAATGCCTATGTCCAAAAGATATCTATCAATTTGGAATCCATTAGCATTGTCCGAGCCCTTTCCTATATTGTCCTGTTCTTTCTTTCAACAACTCCATTTTGTTGAGGTGTCCTAGCAACATAGAATTTCCTTTTTATTCCATGTCTGCTGCAGTATTCTATAAATTCCTTTGAAGTGAACTCTCATCCATTATTAGATCTCAAGCATTTTATTTTTGAATCCATTTCATTTTCAACCATTTCCTTGTAGACCTTGAAGTTTTCAAAAGCTTCTGACTTATTCCTTAGAAAGCAAACTGTAATCATTCTTGTACAATCATCAACTAATAACATACAGTATTTATCACCTTTTAAACCCTTTGTTGAAGTTAGTCCAACTAGATCAATATGAACAATTTCTAGTGGTCTTTTCGTTGAATATTCTTTTGATTTAAACTTGGTCTTTGTTTTCTTTCCTTGTTGATAATGCTTGCATAAAGTGTTGGTTGGTTTCGTGATCTGGGGCATTTCTATAACTTCTTCCCTTTTGCTGACTTTGATAAGGTTATCAAAATGTATGTGACCCATTCTTCTATGCCATAGCCAACTTTCATCTTCCTTTCCCAGGCAACACTTTTCATTTCCAATTTCACTTAATACATATATGTTGCTTGAAGCTCTCGCCGCTGTTGCAATCAATTTTCCTGAACCTTATTTTTTTATCTCGTACTTTTGTGAATCGAAAGTAACTCTATGACCTTGGTCACACATTTGACTCACACTTAGAAATTATGTTTCATATCTTCTACTAGTAGAACATTTTCTTCCTTGGTATTCTTGTTCCCAATTATGACTGTGCCTTTTCCAATGATTTTAGATGAATCATCATTTCCGAAGGAGATTGATCCATCTCTTTCCTTTATTAATGTAAGAAACATGTCTCTATCACCTGTCATGTTTTGAACAACCACTGTCAACATACCAACCACGTTTCTTCTGCTTAGCTTGTAGAGCGAGTGTGCATTCTTCATTGATATATTGATTCTGCATTCTTATCCATGTCCTTTTCTGAGGTTCATGTCTATGACTGTTGTTGTTCTATTGTGGTTCTCTAGGAGGGACTGTCATTCTGCAATCTTTGGCCATGTGTCCAAAGTTGTTACATTTGTAGCATTCCACTTCAATGCTCAAAGATTCAAACCTGTTGTAACTTCTTCTATGTGTTTCACTAGGCCTTCTTGGATAAACCCTTTGTGTATTAATTTCAAAGTTGTTTATGTTCCTGTTGTTAGCTCTGCAATTCACAAATTTATGTCCAAAATTATTAAATGCATAACATAAACCAAAAAATATAGTTTGATACCTGAGAGTTGAATATCTTCTGAAGAAGGTACTCTTATGAATCCTTCTTCTTCCCAAGGCCTATATGTTTCTGTCGATCATTGATTCTGAAATCTGAATCTTCTTAGTGGAGGAGTGTCCCTATAATTTTGTTTGTAGACCTTCCTATCCCCTTTGATTGTTTCTGCATAGATTTTTGGATATGTTTCTTGTTCTGTTGTTTTGGAGCTTGATCCCTTTTCTGTCTAATTGTGTCCAAGTCTGGACTTGTCATGATGAGGTTTTTGACTGCTAATAATGTCATTAAAAACTTTTGATCTTTTTTGCATATTTTTCTTTTGAAGATTCTTTCTTAATGTGACAATTTTTGCTTCCAAATTTCCAATGACCCCGTCTCTTCCTTCTAGCTATTCTTTGAGTGATTCTTCAATTTTTTTATCTTCTTCAATTTGAACCTTCAAATTTGTGATCATTTGTTCTAGTTCCTGAGTGTCTTCTTTCTTGTCTAGTTTCGCTTGTAGTTTCTTGTTTTTCTTCTTTTCTCTTCTGATAAATTCTATTTCACACAACAATTCTTCTAGGTAGTCAACTTCTGCCTCTTCATATTCTTCTTCAGCCTCTTCATATTCTTCTTTGGAGTCTTCTTTATCATAGTCTTCTACTGCCATGAATACAACTCTTTCTATCTCACTGTCACTAACTTCATCTTCATCTGATGATGATATGTCTTCTTTAGTGCATAAGCTTTTATTGAAAACTTTCTTTGTGGTTCTTTTTCCTTTATATTTTTGTTTGCTATTTGAGTAACCTTCATCATTTATCTTTTTCTTATGAGGACATTTGTTAGAAAAATGACCAATACCATCACAATTAAAACAAATCAAAGGAATCTTACCTCTATACTTGCCGTTGGTTCCCTTGTTCAATCTTTTCACAAAGTTGGTCGCTTCTTCATCATCTTCCGAGACATCACTACTGCTGCTATGTTCTTTTTCTTTTTTCTTTCCCTTTTTCTTTGACCTTTTGGATTCTTTGAAGGCTGCTTCTTTTATATCTAGATTTTTCTATTCAGTTCTCATTTCATATGCTGTGAAGATTCCACGTAGTTCATCCATGCTTATTGAGTTTAGATCTTCTCTTTCTTCTAATGCTGATATCTTAGGGTCAAATCTCATAGGAGTAGATCTTAGTACCTTTTGAACAATTACATATTCTTTTATTTCTTCTCCCAATCCCAAGATTTCATTTACTGTTTCATCGACTCATAAAAAGTAAGCTACAATATTCTCATCTTCCTTCATATTTAGTTGTTTGAACTGACCTCTGTAAGTTTGAAGCTTTGTTGCTTTGAATTTTGAATCTCCTTCATAAATATTTTGAATTTGGTCCCAAATATCTTTAGAGGATTTACAATGTGCAACCTTGGTGAATACCGATTCTCCAAGACCATTCAGAAGTACATTTGTGGCTTTGGAATTATTCTGACCAAGTTTCATTGCTTTGTTATTTGTTAGCGAAACTGTCGGTACTATGTATCCATCTACAATTGATTGCCAAATTTCAAATCCCTGTGCCTGTATATATGTCTTCATCCTTATGCTCCAAAATGCATACTTCTGTCCGTCAAACTATGGTATTCCATTTTTATACATGTTGTTGCTCTCCATGATCTACCGTTCAGTGGTTAAACTGATTTCTAAAGGAACCTGGTCTGATACCAATTATTGGATTACTAAGAAGGGGTTGAGTCATTAATAGAGAAATCTAATCCTTTTTAAACATATAATGCAAGTGTTATATCAATGTAGCATTATCATCCAATATTTGCAGAGTAAATAAACAATGAACAAATGAACAATCATACACATACACAGTACATTGGTGTTTTTACGTGGAAACCCAAAGCGGGAGAAAACCAAAAAATTCTTTTTCTTATATGTCTTGAAGAATTACATTCATTGGAAGCACCAACTTCCTTTGTTTTCCAGCTGCAACTGGAAGGAGGCTCCAACCCCCTAGTTTCTCAGGCTACAACCTGAGGGAAGCTCCAACTCCTCAATTCTCTGGCTACAACCCCCTATGTTCTTCGACTACAAAACTTCCTACAACCCCCTATGATCACATACCTGCAAACCTTCCTTAACTTTAACAACAAGAGACTAGCATTTTCATCAAACTTTACTTTAGTCTCACATTACTAGTTTTGGATTAGTCAACAACCCTAACTTGAAATAATCATAAATATGTACCTGTAATGAATAAATATATGAAAATAGTACACAATGTTATTCACTATGTTTTATGCAATTCCTCGAGGTGACACTACTTGTAACCTCTCAGAAAAGGAGTTATAGCAAAAATGGTATACCTTGTTGAATTATAGCTTATTCTAGGCAACACAATTATAGAGCGTGCCCTGTACAAAATATTTGTTGTATGGATCTTAAAATTGTACACATAATACTAAATACTGTAATCTAAACAACACATTTTGTCTTACTGAATTTGGTTCTGTTATGAATAAGTTATGACATTTTTACCTGCAACACATGTTTTAGACTAGTTTCAGGACTAGCCACAAACCCTATTTTACACAGAGTGTAAATTCAAAAATACAATGACCCACAAGATGAAATTCATACCACAACTACTTGGATATGTTTTCTCAATGACCTCCCAATTTCACAGTCTGAATCATTCCAGAAATTGTTTTATTGCGAAAATGGTGAGATGACCTGTAAATAACATACCTTAGAAAGCATCATCAAAAGAATTTATCCTCTCTTGAATTTCGGCCTTCTTTACTTCACCTTCCCTCTGAAATTAGGCTTAGATATCCTTTGGTTACCTTAGTCACCTGTAGATATTCAATATTCTCAAGTTTGATTTAAATGAGAGAGCCTTTCATCTTATTTATACTCTCCAAGTAGCTTCCTTAGAAGCAGCTTCTAGGCCACTTTGTCCGCATAGTCACCTATGTCCAACTTTTCCCAATTTTCCACTTGTCCATATATCCAATAGCCACTTGACTAATTAACCCATTTTCCTCATTTTAGGGTTAATCTTCTTATAACCACTTTCCATAATTAGAAAGTTCTCCATTTACTTTATTATTTAAATAATCCTCCTTGACTTTGTCACTTCACTTTATTTTTTAAATAATCCTCTTTGACTTTGTCACTTCACTTTATTATTTAAATAATCCTCTTTGACTTTGTCACTTCACTTTATTATTTAAATAATCCTCTTTGACTTTGTCACTTTGACTTCTTTGACCTTTTGGGGCTTCAAGCCAACATATGAGGGTCCTCCAACTTCGTAAGGCCATAAATCTCAAACCATGAGGAGTTATGTGACGTTCCACATACCAACAAAAATGGAATGACATGTAATATCCATCTAGAATAGTCTTACCTGCAAATATATCAAAACTCATACCATTATACATCAAACAAACTTGGGTCCATTACCCAAACCTTTGTGCTACCAGAATTCTCTACTGGACTTTCTTCAAGGGTTGACATCAATGACAACCAACACAATTAATCAACACAATGTAGCATCAACCAATTCTGACGAAGTATCTACCATGACCTTCAACTTAGATTCCATGGGTGTATTCATGGATTTACACTCCAACATATCAAACCTCTTTAGTATTTCAACTACATACTTCCCTTGATTAAGGAATATCTTCTATGGGCTCTTCCAGACCTCAAGACCTAAGAAATAGTGCATTAGGCCAAGGTATTTCTTCTCAAATTATGTAGTGAGCTTCTTCTTACAATTAGTGATGAGATTTTCTTCTCCAGTTAGAAATAAGTCATCCACATACAACAACAATATAACAGGCTCACCATTCATAACCTTGAAGTAAAGGTTAGAGTCAACTTTACTCTTGGTAAATCCCAAGCTCATCAGGAAAATGTCAATTCTTCCATACCAAAGATTTAGGAGCTTGTTTCAATCCATGCAAATCCTTCTTCAATATGCATACATGAGTATTTATTTCTTCAACTTCAAACCTTTAAGGTTGTTCTATATACACATCCTCTTCTATGACACCATTTAATAAATTTGTTTTCATGTCCATCTGGTGTAACTTCCATTTCATCTTAGCTGCAAGGGTTATGATGGTTCTGATTGAAGTGTATATGGATACATGAGAAAACTCCTCTTCATAATCAATTCCTTCCATTTGAGAAAAGCCATGAGCTACAAATATTGCTTTATGTTTCTCAATACTTCCATCAGTTTCATGTTTTATCTTGTATAGCCATTTGGAAGATACCACATCCTTGCTCTTCGGTCTATGAACTATTTACCATACATCATTATTTATAATGGATTGGTATTCTTCTATCATGGCATCTGCCCATTCTTTCTTCTGAATGGCTTCCTCAAAGAAAGTGGGTTTCTTTTCTAAGGGATCACACATCAAAGCCATATAACTGGGGAATGGCTTGAGTTTCTTGACTTGTCTCATGGTTCCTTCAGGGGCACCATACTTCTCTTCATCTTGAATAAGTTCTCTTTCCCAGGCTAGCTTTCTCTTGTGGGAGATCGTCATCTGGGGTGGTTCTTGAGATTCTATTATGTCATGATCTTCTAGAATATCCTCATCAGGGGAAGTTATGCCTTCCCTCACTTGTTCTGCAACTCTGGGAGCCACAGGTTCTTCTTCATATACTTCTTCAAGCTAGAATCTTCTTGATTTATTGAGTGTTGAATATTCATCAAAGGTTACATCTCTGTTGATCTCAATATGATGGTAATCTGGTATATAAATTCTGAAGGCCTCAAAGAACTCACAGAATCCTATAATTATTCCCTTCTTTCCTGAAGGGTCCAACTTGGTTCTCTTTTCTTTCAGAATGTGTACAAATGTTGGACAACCAAATATTTTGAGATGGATTACTTCTGGTTTCTTTACGGAGAACATCTCTTCAGGGGTTTTGAACCCAAGTGCAGTATGGCATAATCTGTTCTGTACATACATTGTTGTTCTTGCTGCTTCCCATAAGTGTATTGGAATATCTTGATCATGAGTCATAGTCTTCACCGCTTCCATTATAGTTCTGTTCTTTCTTTCTGCTATACCATTTTGTTGAGGATTGTAGGGAGTGGTGAGCTCCCTCTTGATACCTACATATTTTAAAAATTTTAAAAACTATTTTGAGGTGTATTCTATTCCATTATCTAACCTAAGTATCTTGATATTTCTTTCAGAGAGATTCTCTATCAAGGCTTTGAATTCCTTGAATTTAACGAACACTTCATCTTTTGATTTCAAAAAGTAAACCCAGGTTTTGTAAGAATAGTCATCAACAAAAGACACATAGTATACATACCAACTGATGGAGGTTGATGTCATTGAGCCACATACATCTGAGTGAATGAGCTCTAGGACTCCTTCTGCTTTACTGTTTCTCTTCGAGAAAGGGTTCTTGATGTTCTTTCCTTGTGCACATCCGTTGCACACACCTTCATGGTCAACCTTTAATTTTGGTAGACCTATGAGTTCCTTGCTTACATATGCTAATGCCTTGTAGTTGATGTGAGCTAGTATTCTATGCCAAAGTTCACATGGATTCTCAATGGAATGAGTCAAGGATGCTTATGAGTGACCTTTTAGCTTATACAATCCACCTTCTTCTTTTCCAATAACAATTGCTTCTTATATGGTTTTTCCTTTGGACCACATAAGAAATTCTCCATCTATGAAAGGAACTTTGAAGCCTTTCTTATCTAAATATGAGATAGAAAGTAAGTTCTTTGTCAAAACTGGTACATATAGTACATCCTTCATCTTCATGGGGGTCCCTGAATCAATTTTGTAATTCGATTCTCCTACTCCTTTGATAGGGTACTGGCAATCATCTCCAAGTGTAACTTTTTGGGGAAAGTTCTTTTCTGTAAGGCAAGAGAAAATGTTTCTTTGACCTGTCATGTGCTTGGAAGCACCAATATCTATGAGCCAAGTGTCCTCACCAGGTGACACTGATCCTGAGAGGGAAGAGATTAAGACATAGTCTTCAATCAGTTCTTTTATCATTTTTGTGGGTGGCTCTTCATCTTCAACTGTATGGGGGCATGGTGCCTTCTGTTTCTCTTCTACCTGGAAAATTCTTAGCATTATTTCCCATATTGTCACAATGGTAACATTGGTAGGATGAGAAATATTTTTCTCTTCTTTGACCTCTCTAAAACTTCTGGAATCTCCTTGGAGGGTGAAATTCTTTATGGATGAATTTGTTTGGGAAGTAAGACTCCTTATGTTGATGAGTTTCTTTATATAAGTAAGACCTCTTCCTTCCTCATTTAGTATGATAAACTAGGGCTTGATCTTCATCTTTTGATAGTACTGCTTCTCGGTTAGCTACTCTTGCTTCTTCTTGAACACATTCTTCCCAAAGATTGTCAAAGTGTAGTTTCTCCTTTCTGGCACAAATAGTTTGGATGAATGCATCCCAAGGTCTTGTGAGACCATTAAGGGTTTTCATTATGAATTCATATTCATCTAGAGTATCACCAATTTCTTCTAGTTGTTCCTTGAATTGTGATATTCTAGAAAAATATTCCTGAACTGTTTCTCCTTTCTGCATCCTTGTACTTTCTAGTTTCATCTTCCGGTTTATGTTATTTCCTTCATACATTCTAGTTAGGGCATTAAAAATTCCTTTTGGAGTTTTATTTTAAGCCACTTGAGGAATCAAGTGATATTTAATAGAGTCTGCAATGATACTTTTGTCCCTAACGATGTCCTTTTAGTGTTTTTATTTAGTTGCAATGTCGGTAGGTTCTAGTACATATTATTTAATGAATCTTGCTAGGTCACTATCTTCAAGAATGAGTGCAATCCTATACTTCCAGGCACGAAATTTTTCCACACCTTCTAGTTTTCAACAAGCTTGGTGCTAGCAGACATCTTAACCTGGAGCTAGGAAAATGACCAAAAATTGAAAATGCTCAGAATTTAATTATGAACTTACCAAAAGGTATGCTTGGTTGAGGTGAGTAGCCTGCTGTAGTTAGATTTCATAAAATCCAAAATTTTCCCCTTCAAACTGGGTTAGCGGAATTCTAGACTGGTACTCCTGGGACTGGTTCTGGTTTCCTGGTTTTCTGGTACCAGTGAAAACTAGGGTTTCACTTTCTGGGAGTTTTGTCCACTGAAAAAGTGCACTGAGCCTCCCAAAGAGTTTGCTAGGCTAGGCTGCACTTACTTGATGAGTTTTAGGTTGAAATTCCTATTAAATAGAAAGCCCTAATTTTCTTGTATGACAAAAGTGACGTTTTTGCTTATCCAATGAAAGGTGCTCTCTTCATCTTAGCTCTAATGCCATGTTAATTTTTGACCTATTATCGGGTTCTTTTCAATTTACTAGATGCCAATAGCATAGGTAGGATCACTGAGAGAAACACAATCACAAGATACACAACATTTATCCTGGGAAACCCTCATGGGGGAGAAAACTCAGCAAAAACGTTTTCAATATAGATAGCCAATACAATGCCAAGACAATAAACCAAAACACTAGAGAATACCCAACACTGAGCATTGTGCCTCTCTCTTCCTTCTTCTCCCAACTACATCTACCAAACTTGCGCACTTGATGAGCGAATGAGTGAGTGAGATAATGAGGCACTGGCTTCCTTTATTTATACTAGTTGGTAGGCGTTGGAAAGGTGTCTCTTCACTGGGCAGGGACGACTTGTCTTCTTAGTGGTTAAAACCACTTTAATTAGGCTTGGGAGCCAACTTCTTAATTTTCATAATACAATTAGGGTTTGACCAATCCGCAAAAGGGGTTTTGTTCAATTACAATGCCCGACATGATCAATCCACAAAAGAGGATTGATCTAATGAATAATGACTCAATAAACAAATAGAATACTCTTTGCAGTTACAATATTTCAACAAAATGATATTTGAGCAGGTCCATTCAATGAGATCCATCTTGTATCAAGATCTTTTAGTAGTTTTTTTCCATTCATAACATCGTCAACAAATGTTTGAAACACCAAAAATCGTTTGGGAATACGACAAAAGTATGCATAAGCCTCACATACAAGATCTTCAAATTTTGAAACCGATGGAAACTTGCTTATTATTTTAATTGTAAGATTCATCCTATGAACCATATAATCAATACTAAGCATATATGGTGAAGCTAATCATTGTATTCTAATACAAATTCCATTCCTTTGTCCTTGCATTACTAGTGCTCCATCTACTTTGACACGTACCAACTTTTTTGCAATCGTTAAATGATCCATGCCACCAATTTCCTTCAAACTATTGATAACAAGTTCATAAATATTTTCAGCTATAGAATTGTCCCTCATTTTATGAATCCCAAGTAGATAGGAATGCCTAATATGGTTATTAACCATATAAATACTCATGAAAATCCATGAAGTATTATCAACAGTCGTAACCTCATCCTAACACAATGACAAAAACCTAACATTCACAATATTCTCTTTCATATCATCATTTTCCACTTGAGCTGCATATCTTTCCCATTCCCAAGCACTCATTATAGACGAATGAGAAAATGGAATTTTTTTTTTTTGTTTGTTTGTTAATTTGTGCAGGACCTGCGATTAACCTGTGGCTTGAGAAACCGCGACTCAGGGGCATCTAAGCCATCAAAATCACCCGGGGATCGCACCCGGCCTGAGCCACACCAACCCTTAACATGGTTGGATTTTTTGTCCCCGCAGGTTTCGAACCGGTGACTTTAACATCACGGAGTGGCTTAACAACACACTCCGTCACCGACTGTCCTACACCTCGGGGACGAGAAAATGGAAAATTTGACACTTGAAGAAAAGATAGATATTTCATGTAATTTGGATAATTTTTCATAGAATGACCTTTAGATAAGATTTGAAATATAGTGCTTAATTTCATAATCTTGGATAACAAATTTCTTTCCATTGTCTTTCAAAATAGAGATGTGATGGTTCCTCCATTTGCCTCTAGTTTTCACTTATAAATTAAAAATTTCTCATATTCATATTCATATTTGACATGCAAAATTCCTAAGAAGATTTCAATATGATAATAGATTTCTCCTAGAGATTTATAATTTTCTTATCGTACACCTTCCCTACATGCTTCTCTTTTGGATCTAACTTCATATGCAATTTCGTTGCCTTGCCAAGTTTCCAACTACATATAATGCATCTAACTTCTTGTGCACTCTCTTTCTCATTTGTTGGATGTATTGGTTCAATAAATGGAAATTTTGAGACCCATTCTAGTTGCAATAGTTTCCCTATGTCCCATTGGCCTTTTTTATTTTCCGTGAATGTATCATGTCATCTTCTGAGGAAAAAAACTTCAATATTTTTATTGCCAATTTCTAGTGAAAATGAATTTATATCACTTTGATCACTAGAGGAACCTAATATCTCATCCATTATATGGATATTAAATGCATTCTCACAAGGGTTGAAATCTCTCTCAATGATAAGTTTCTCAAAAGAGCTTGAATCATGAAGAGAATGTGGATTCTTGGATTGAGGTTTTTGAAAGTATGATAATGCGTCTCTTTGTATTGATGTTTTATTACCATGATCCGTGTTTGACATCTTACTAAGTATTCCATTAAAATTTCAAATCGATCTAGAAACTAAAAGTGAGACCTACATGAGAAAATAATATAAAATAATATGACTCCCACCAAGTATGAAATCTTTGTATCTATTTATATTGTCTATTATATTTTTTATGAAACCAAATTTTTTATGAAACCAAATGATTACATGAATCCTAGAAAATAATCTAGGGTTTAGAGTAATAAAATACAACATAAATGCATCCAAAAACCTTCTCAAAATATTGACAAGAAATACTAACATCAACTAACAAAAAAAATGTTTTAGTCACTTTGTAACTGAGATCGGTAATTAAGTACTTTAGGTTGGTACTAAAAGATGTGGGCCATTCTAATATAACCTCCACTTTATCAAGAATCGATTCACAATCTATACTTGGAGACCAAAAAACTAAGTTACACCAACTCTTACTTGAATAATTCACACTTGTTTTGTCTTATCACTTTAAACCATAGCCTTACATTCTCTGTGTTCTTCTCTTCTCTCCCTAAAAATAACAATTTCATCCAAATAAGACATACCTAAGACTCATGTCATAAAGGAGAAGAGGAAAAATCATGCTAAGATATCAAGGTGCAATAATAATAATTGTTGTCTAGATACATATGAAATAAGATAGCTATAAAAGGAAAGTTTCAAAGGTTGCAAAGATGAGCTTCACACCACATAAACAAATCCTAGAGGATAAATTGCATTACTAAATAAATATGAGAAAAGAGATGTACCCCATTGCAATTCAAGTGAAATGAATATTTCTTTGATGCAAAGGGAGATAATTTACATGATGAATGGTCTACTAAACAAGGAGCGCCTCAAGACTAGAAGGAACTACAACTTTTCACTAAAAAAATGTTGTATTTATAAGGTTATTAATATCTAAAGCATACTTCTGTTGAAAAAATTCTTGAGAATTGTATTTTTAAGGTTATTAATATCTAAAGCATACTTCTATTGACAAAATGCTTAAGAATTGTGTTGATAAGAGTAAAAATTGTTCCCCTAAAATCCTAACATCAAAAGAAACTAATAAGATTGAGGGTCTTGATTCCTTCGGCCATGGAAGAAACAACATAGGATCCCACGAGAGAAAACCATGCAAAGGGGAAGATTCATAGCATTTAGATCCAAAATACACACATATAAGCAAGAACTCAAAAAATAAGGAAACAATAGAGGCTATATATATAGGGAAGAAAGTATATATATATATATATATATATATATAACCATCATTATAAAGTAAAAAATAACATCCGTTAAAGAAGGACCTATAATTATAGCACAGGGTAAGACATATTATTCTTGAACATAACCATAAAATAAGATTTTTGAAGTACTATAAGCTATAAGGATGTTTCCTGATTAATCATATACAACCTATGTTAGACAAATGAACTAGGTAATTAATTTAATTTAAAATACACTTACTAGACTTTGCAAACAATTGACTTTTGCCTTTTATAAATCTCCTCACCACGATGAAACAGACTGAGGAATTTGATGATAATGATAGTATAGTCTACTATATAGATAAAATCTGTTTCTTTGCTGCAACAATACTGGAAATAAACTGGACTTTTCCAGCTAACGTTGGTTGTATGCATATGAAATATTACATTCAGAACAACTAGAGTCTATCATAACCATGCACAGGAAATCATAACTAGGAATAAAAAAATAAAAATGACATCAGTTAAAGTAGGACCGAATTATGTTTTCATTGTACATTGTACATAAATAACATAACCTATAAACATTCCGCAAAAGTTTTGTAAGTTGTCCCATCTTTATAAGTTAACATAGGGCTAGATATTTTGGACTTGTAAGGTGCTTCCAACTTCCAAATAATCTTCTGCTACTATTTAGTATGATTATCCACTGGTGTGGTGAAATATACTTTGTAACCTGATTTAACTATATACAGTTGCCTTCCTTATTCCCATAAGGTACCAATAAAACAAAGCATTACTAGATCACCTAAATATTTCTAAATAGTAAGTTTTGGAAAAAAATTCTACAAGAAATCCACCTACAATATCAATACCATAGTTCCACCTTCCATCTTAATACCATATTCATTTTTAGAAACAAAATGCAAAGACAATACCATAGTCTCACCTTCCATCTTAATACCATATTCATTTTTAGAGACAAAATGCAAAGACATTAATCAAAAGAATGATTTTTCCATCTTAATACCATATTCATTTTTAGAGACAAAATGCAAAGACATTAATCAAAAGAATGATTTTTCTATTTTCAAAACCTCTAAACTAACTACTATTAGGCCTTAACCCTAACCAGTGGTATGGATTGGTTACATCTTTATATAATAATTTCAACTTGTGAGCCTACTTAACCCTTTAATTAAATGAACCCTTAAATTTCTCTACTTGCTATATATTCTTACTTTTAGGTTGAGATAATTACATATTCTACTTTATGTTGAGATATCGATCTTTTCATATTATCCAAGTAACAAGGAAAATATGGAATATGTTGAGATATTGATTTACATATTCCTCATTTCATGGTTGTATATTCATGATCACTTTCAAATAGTTTTGTAAAGGATTAATATTCACAGAGCTGAATTTTAGCCCTTGACTTTCCCCAATCCAAAATAATAATAAAAATCTTGGTGAATAAAGCTCACTCCTTTACAATATTTTCGAATTGATTGTTACTCCCTCTTTCAAGCATCTACTAAAATGTACTTATACAGTGTCCAAGGATTAACCCCTAGGGCCCTATTAGCACAAGATACTCACCTAAAGACATTGTAATTTCGATGCGCTCTCAGTGTTGACATATCTATTATGAGCATTGACAATGAGATAAATTAGCTCCCCTTTACTTTGTTTCAGAGAGGGGTTTATCTGCTTTGATCTACCCTTTTTACATTCTATGGTTAACTATTACTCATTTAGATTTAGAATTGGATTTGATTTCTCTTTTATTGTACTCTTTGTTGGAAGATGTGTTATGCACTCTCTTTATAGTTGTTAGTACTTGTTGTACTCTATAGTTTCATTAACCTAATTTGGTCATTTGTAGACACTAATAAAATTTCGATATGAAATTTCAATTTTGAATAGTTTGAATCCTTGAACCTCATGTAGGGATATGGAGGTTTTATACTATCATCACTTGGATCCACTCTAAGAAATAATATGTTGTTGTTATGTTGGATTATTGTATACATGAATTTCATGCTATTATGTGAAGTGTGGTTGGACTTGCAATGTTACTTTCATGTAGAATTGTGTCTTCACAGGTTTAAACTACAGTTTCCTAGTTCTTGCTACTGCAATGCAAAACTTAATCCATGTTTTCACCTTCATATTGTCCATTATTTTTAGGTATTGGCATAATCCAACATTTAACATTGCCTATACCATTCTATTTTTCAGATATGTTGCCATATTCCCTACTCCAGAATTTAGGAGGTTTTCAATTTCCATAGATTTAAAATGTACCCTGATTATGCATAGTATGCTAATAAGTAATTCACACACTTAAACCGCAATTCTTCTTAAATTGTAGTGTTACTTTCGTGTAGAATTATGTCTTCATAGGTGTAAACTAAACTTCTGCAGTTCTTTCTACTACAAAGGGGAACCTATTCCTTTCTTTCACCTTCATATTGTCCATTATTTTTGGGTATTGGCCTAATCCAACATTTAACATTGCCTATGCCATTCTATTTTTCAAATATGTTGCCATATTCCTTACTCCCTAGTCTAGGAGGTTTTCAGTTTCCATAGATTTAAAATGTACTTTGATTGTGCATAGTATGCTAGTAAGTAATTCACATTCTTTCAAAGTCAAAATGACAAATTAAAATAAATTTCATTTATATCCTACAAACAACAAATAACTCGATGAATCTTATACTCTCCTTTCGAAATTTCTACCCAGATTAAATTGATTACTGCTACTTACATTCATCCTTATTCAACATTATGTCTGGATTTTGTATAATTTGTGACATAATATGAGTTAAAGCCAAACAAAGTAGTTCTGGAAGCCTCACAAAGGTTTTGGATACCCTCATTTTCGTATGTGATACAATGATTGTGACTCTGTACAAGGGTCCCGTTATAAGAAACTTTTGGTTTCTAAACCATGATTTAGAAAACAAGGATTGGATTATACTACTTAGAACACAATTGTAGTCAAATATTGGATTATAAGATTCATTTTCCTTATAGGGATCTCCATTTCTTGGTCCACTTGGAACATAATGTAGGTCATCTATTTAATACTATTCTACTTGTTGATCTTCCTTATGCATTATTTCTAGAAATATTTCCAGAAAGATATTTGACATATACAAGTGGCAACTTTGAAGAAATATCCAGCTAAAGTTTCCATCACTACTTTCACCACCTTTTTTTTCAACTATACAATCATCTCTTTTAACATCTCTTACTACACATGAATTGACTGCTTGTAGTCTAAAATGGGGCACTGAGTTTATAAGTATTTCATATTTGGTATGGATCATAGCTCAATTCTAGTCTCCTCATTATGTTAGGTGTACTTGGTGCTTTTTCTTGAAACATGTTCCCATTCATCTAAATATGGTGATTCTTCCCTTGCAGGAAATTATTGGTACATATCTGGCATATACAATGTAAAATTGGTGTAATCACAATAAAGGACATCTATTTGTGGCAATGTTTAATCCCTTTGGAATAACAATTGCAACCATAACATAGTCTCTATCAAATGAATCCTTCATTGATAAGAGCTCATAGAGCATAATATCTTATTTTGTTGCTGATTTGATTTGTAGTATTAATATAAGAACACATCTATATGAAATATTGAAAGTACAAAGACTTAGATAATGCATCACATGTTAAGAAGCCAATAGGTCAATTTGATTATGATTTTAGAGTTATAATTTTTGAATTATTTCGTTATCTTCTCAAATGTGTTTCTAAGAAATGGAGGGACTTTGTATCTAGTGAACTATATTTCTATTGTCAAAGGTTGGGAATCATATATGGTTGGATTTATGCACTATGTAGACATATCTCTAAATGTGTTCATTGTTATGTGCTTGATCCTGCAAGGAGAAAGTGGAAGAAGCTAACTAGTTTTCCCTATCCATGTTAAAAGAGATGTGGAATGATGTGTGAAGTTCTTGCAAGGAAACTTTACTTGTCCAATGGATCTAATTGGACTGAATATCCAACCAATGAACTGTGTTTCTATGATCCTTTACTAAAAAAGTAAGAGAAGTTTTCAAACATGGAGACAACGAGGTGTCATTTTGTTAGTGGATCCAATGATGGGAATATCTATGCAACTGGAGGAATATGATACAAGTCAGGGGTGTTGAATTCGTGGGAGACATATGATTCATAATCCAATAAATGGAAATCCCATGAAGAGTTAAGTATTTTCCCAAAAATTGGGAATCATTGGATTCCAATGGTAGAATATATATTAGGCAATCCATAGAAATGTATTTCTAAATATTTATGCAACTATCTTCCAGTTAGGTTTAAATGGTAGAATATATATTAGGCACATAGATACAAATGTATTCACATCTATTTATGCAACTATCTATGGAACATCCAATGATGCATGGTTTTGTATTGATAGTGAAATGATCATGAATTTTTCCCTGCAATAGTGGTTGGAGATGATGTGTACATGTTAGATCAAATTGTAGGTATGAACCTGATGATGTTAGATAAGGAAAATCAAAGCTTGGTATTTACTAGGAGAATATACTTTGATAAAATCCATGTAGGAGTACATCTTTCAAGGACAGGGTAAAATCATGAAGATGGGTAACACTTTTGCTTGTTTTATGAGAAAAAAAAACTGTATTTTCACAAGTTCTTCAACTTCCGGCATATAAAAGTATTTTTTTTATTTAGAATTTCACTTTACAGTAAAAACAAAACTTGTGAAGAATTTTGTTAAATTTCCAATGACTATTTTTCATTTTTTTTTTATTAAGATTTGATATGTCAATTTGACAATTGTTTAACAGTATGTTCCTTAAACATGAAAGGAATGATAATGAGTTGTTTTTTCCTCCAACAATGTATCTATTATTAAACTTATGTTTTTAACAAATGAAATATACTGCAACAATCTACAGAGACTCTATTTTATTATGACTATACTTTTGAATCTAACGGATGAATATTATAATTTCTTGAATTTTTTGAAGTTGACCAAACCGAAAACGTTGCAGATTTTAGACACACATTTTCCTCCACCTTGTATCTATCTTAATTTTCACTTAAAAGTAAAATCTAAAAATACCCTTTTGAAAAGAAAAGTTTAAGGATTATGAATATAATTGTTTCTAAATTTTTCACTATGTATTTTTAGAGATACAAATATTTCATTTCACTGAATCATAATGTCTGTTGAAAATATTATGCAGTGATTTTTTTTTTAAATTAAATAAAATTAAATAAAAATAATGAAAATGAAAAAAAATTATAGGAATTGAAATCAGATTCAATTTTGCAAATGTTGGTGTCATTTTCGAAACCAAATTCTGAGTATTTGCAGGAGTCCGCAACCTCCAAAGTTTAGTTAACCTTTGGGAAATTCTCTGGTTTCTGTTTACAGTCCCAATTTCTAGTTTTCGACCGAAAAGATATTCTTTCGGCCGAAAGAATAAATTCTAACAAAAACCGTGAAAACTAAACGATTTCTAAGGTTTTCAGTCGAAAAACCCTTGTTTCGGCCGAAAGAAGGTTGAGTGAATTCCGTCGGTCGGAAAAAATGAAAAGACACATCATATCATTTCATTTCGCACCAAATCGTATAAATACGCTTTCGGCCATGCTCGCTATGTGTTATATTCTTTGCACGAGTAGTAGTGTCTGAGCGTCTGCACCAGGCATGTAGGGGGGTTAGAGGGGGGGGCGCTAGGCTCCCCCTTGGGGGGTGCAAGGGGGTGGAGCCCCCAATTTTTTTTTTTCGCATCAGAACCGCATTATATTTAGGTGGTTTTTCTGCACATGGTTTCTTTGTCAATGGTTTTCTATTTCCGGTTAAGGAATTAGGGTTTTGGACTAATCCAGGTCATTAGGTTAGGGTTTTGGATGTTGTTGGCTCCTATATGTATTTTGTATTGTAAACATTGTAACAAAATGAATGAATATAGAATATGCTGGTTTTCTCAGTTTGGGTTTCCAGGGGAAAAATCTCTGTGTAATGTTTGTATTTGCCATTGTATCTTTTCTGTTCTATTCTGAATATCTGTTTGCAGTAGATATTGTACAAGGTTAGAATTTATAGGCCAAACACATTTAACACAATTCATTCTTTGTTTGATGGTTTTCTAGAGCACCTAAACAAAGTTTCGAATCATCTTTTTGGTTTTTGTTGAATAAGGTAATTGATGTTTGTTCAAGTTTTTATTGGAATAACAATTTATATGTTGAAAGATAAATGTTGAGCATTTTTTCAAGGTGAAGTCTTTGTTGAACATATATTTTACAGATAACTATAAAATTCATGGGAAACAAAAGTTTGTGCAAGAGAAAATTTGATCGCACTCGAGATGATACTCTCCATAATGAACAAAGGAAAGAGCATTATTGGATAAAGAAACTAGAACGTGCAAATATTGAAGAAAGAAATGATGATAATGTTGATTAAGGTTGGTTGTCATTGATGTCAAACCTTGAAGAAAGCCCCGTAGCACAAAGGTTTGGGTAATGGACCCAAGATTGTTTGATGTAAATATGACTCATTATTGTTTTTTCATGGTTGATAAGAAGTAAATATGGATGAACTCCAAAGTGGTCCCGTTATGGTGAAAGCCCTCACGGGAAGACAATTTGCAGAGTAAGAGAACCCATGCTTAATTTTGGAATAATGAGATAAAGGACAATGAATTTGTCATGGAAACTATCCTAGATGGATATTTCTTATCATTCCATTTCCGATGGTATGTAGAATGCCACATAACTCCTCACGGTTAGAGAGTTATGACCATGTGAAGTTGGAGAACCCAGGTTTAGGTAATGGACCCAAGTTTGTTTGATGGATAACGGTATGATTTTTGATATATTTGAAGGTAATACTATTCTATATGGATATTACATGTCATTCCATTTCTAGTGGTATGTGGAACGTCAAATAACTCCTCACGGGTTGAGAGTTATGGCCTTACGAAGTTGGAGGACCCTCATATGTCATCTAGAAGCCCCCAAAGGTCAAAGTAGTCAAAGTAGTTTAAGAGATTTTAGAAGGTAAATAATAAATTGAAGTGATGAGTGTACTATAATTCAAAGCGAATACAAAATAAATTATTTAAATAATAAATTTAATGGAAAAATTAGAAGTGGGTTAACCCTAAAATAAGGAAAGTGGGTAAAGTGACCTAGAAGATGTTTTTAAGGAAGCTACTTGGAGAGTATAAATAAGAGGCAAGGCTCTCTCATTTAATACACACTTGAGAATATTAAAAAGATATAGGTTTCTGAGGTAACCAAAGGATATATAACCCAAAATTCTGAGGAAAGAGAAGAAAAGAAGGCCGAAATGCAAGGAAGGATAAATTCTTTTGATGGTGCTTTCTAAGGTATGTTATTTACAGGTCATCTCACCATTTTCGCCATAACTTATTTTCTATAATGATTTAGATCGTGAAATTGATATGACATAGAGAAAACATATCCAAGTATCTGTGGTAAACAATTCAGTTTGTGAGTCATTTTATTTTGGGAGTTACACTTCGTGGAAAATAGGGTTTGTGGCTAGTCCTGAAACTAGTCAAAAACAGGTGTTTCGGGTAAAAATGTCATAACGTCTTCATAACAGCTCCAAATGCAGTGAAACAAAATGTGTTGGTTAGGGTATAGTCTGTACTATTCTTTGTAACAGATTCAGATCAATTCAATAGATATTTCATGTGGGCAACGCTCTACAAGGTCGCTCTCTAGAATAAGCCAGAATTCAATAAGGTATGCTATTTTCGCTATAAATACTTTTCTCGTTTATATATTCTTCCAAATGGTGTGAGCTATGAAACATCGTGTCCCTTTGTTTGGACCATCGCACCCCTTCACTTAACAATAATCTCATTTACTTTTATTTATCCAAATATTATCGAGAATCCCTTTCAATTTAATGAAAATTATTTTCATTAATCGATCATAGATATGGATCGATTTCATTTAACTCGATTCCAAATCTCTAAAAATACTGCAGAAACCGAGTTCCATTGAGGCGCTTCCTTCAAACCATTTACATATGACTGAAAACACAAAACCACAGGCTTATCAATTTAAACGATGCATTATCTTTTACCTTTATTTCTCTTATTCCATATGACCACAAGCAGTGACCAAGCGATAGGCCAAGTGAGTGCTTGATCACTTATCAAAATCAACGGTCACATTTTAATCTCCCGATGAGATGGACGATTGTCGGTACTTCGCAACTTCCAGCCTCTTTAAAAATCTCTCAAATAACAGATGCGTGTCCATAATATTCAATGATTGATAATATTACCGAAGTTTTCTTCAAATTGGATGATTCATGTCGATTTCGGGGCTTCGGTACTTAGGGCATTTGTTGGTGGTGAAACTCTCGAAGTAAAAACTCTCAGAGTGACATAACTTGCTGACGTGGCACTTCCTGAGTGGTTGTCATGTGTCACCTGGATTCATGTCTTACGTATGTTTAAAGTAGCTATGGGACCTTGACACTTGTCATCAACTGATTACGCCACATGTCCTATCCTTGTGACTTTGGAACTTTGGCCTTCAGGACTTCGGGTAATTCGATTTCTCCAATTCCCAATTCTCCCGAAGTGAGATTCCACGAAGTGTAAACCTCGAGTAACTTGACTTCATCCAATGGTAATTATTTAACCCGAAAAGGCTTAACATGATCCAACGGTTGTCGGGAATTTGGTTATTCAGGATTTCGGGCCTTTGGCCTTGCTTATCCTATCCTACTACTTTCCTCGATCTGACGGTCAGGATATCTTTCTAAGTGTTTCCTCAAATCAGAAGACTTACGTCTATTTAAAGACATTTGTGGCTTACTATGTCCTTCCACTAAACATGATATGATGGTCCTAATATCTCATGAAGTGTTCTTCATATTAGACGGTTCACATTCGCTTCGGTACTTCGGCCTTCGGGTGATCTTACTTGTTCTCAACCCTTTTTATCCTGAAGTGGTCAGCGTCGAAGTTGACCATTGCTACCTTTGCGCGCTCTGAATAGATCAGACGGTCCTCATTTACTTCAGGACTTTGTATCAGATGGTCTTTGTCTTTACTTATCCTATCCTTACACTTAACTTGATCCAATGGTTGATGTGGATTGTGGAACTATAACTTGTGAGTGGTTTAATTCATTTCCCAAACTTCACAATTGAATTTGTGCGATTCTTGGTGATTCAACCACAGTCGTTGATCTTTGAATCAATGAGATATGACGATCTAGAATAATTGTGGGATTGGAAATAACGTATATTTTAATTCTCCCTTCACGCTCCACAATCAATCCCTGTCATTCATCTGGTGCTTGCATATCCAACGGTCCTGATTTGATCTGATCGTTGACTAGTTCTCCAACGATCCTTCTCTTGTAATATGATGGTATAGACTAATTGCGGGATTGGGAATAACATGTTGTTTAATTCTCCTTTTTCTCTTTGCAATCCATCCCTCTCATTGACCTGGTGCTTTCCCTTCTAATTTTCATGTGCGTCATCTCTTCTGAGCTTCTGATCTTCAGTCACTAACCCTCCTGAGATTTTTAATCTCTGTGTACCGTCATACTGCATATATTTATTTGACATGAACTATGCATATTGTTATACTATTTGACATCAATGAAAACACATTAATGACAATATATCCAACAATCTCCCCCTTTGTCATTGATGACAACACAAAAATTTCATACACAATCTTCCCATATGATGATGCTTCTCTCTTCTGAAGTTAATCTCCCCCTTTGAAATCAATGGAAAATGGTTGCTTCCCCTATGGTAAATCTATGTTTCTTTGTATGCTTCTGACTAGAATCTGAACTCAGGTAACTCCTCCTGCAATCATACTTTTTCTGTCATAATTGAATGACTCCTCCTGACTTTGATTGTTGTCTCCCCGTGAATTGGTGCCAATTGATGCATTATTTTCTTGAGAGATTATATTGGAAGAGGGATTACTCCCAATCTTTGCCTGATATATTCAAATACATCTCTTCTTAAGGGTTTAGTAAAAATATCTGCCACATGTTCTTGTGTTGGGACATATTCCAATTTAATGTTCTTATTTTCAGCCTGATCTCTTAGATAGTGGTATTTTATGGGAATGTGTTTTGATTTGGAGTGTTGGATAGGGTTCTTGGAGAGACTTATAGTTCTTTTATTATCAAAGTAGATAGTAGTAGGTTCTTCAAACACTATTTTGATGTCTTGTAAGGTTTTTTTCATCCATTCCACTTGTGTGCAACATTTTGTTGCTTGACAGAAAAATTGAGGACCATTTCTTACTTATCCAAGCTACCAATGATTCTCCCAAGAATAATTCTCCTCCACTTGTACTTTTTCTGCCATCTACACAACCTTCCCAATCTACATCTGAATAGGATTTTAAAGTGAATGAATCCGTGCTAGGGTACCATAAACCAAGATCTATGGTTCCTTTCAAATACTTAAAGATTTTTTTCACAACTTGAACATGGCTCTCTTTTGGTGCTACTTGGAATCTAGCCACCATCCCAACAACTTGCTTGACATCAGGTCTAGAAGTTGTTACATAGAGTAAACTCCCAATCATTGATCTGTAGTGTTTTGGATCTACAAATTTGGACTCATCTTCCTTGATTAGTTTGCATCCAACTGTCATAGGTGTACTGACAAGTTTGCAATCCTCTAACTAGAATTTCTTAAGCATATATTTAACATACTTGGACTGATGGATAAAGAATCCTCTTTTGGATTGTATTATTTGTAATCCAAAAAATAAATTCAATTCACCGAGCAAGGACATTTCAAATTCTTGTTGCATTCTCCTAACAAAGTCCTTACTCATTTTTTCATCATTACTTCCAAATATAATATCATCAACATATACTACCACAATAATCATGTTGTTACCAACAATTTTACAATAAAGATTGTTGTCTAATGATCCTCTTTTGAGACCTTGTAGTTGTAAATAAGAATCTAGCCTTGCATACCATGCTCTGGGTGTTTTTTTTAGCCCATAGAGTGCTTTCTTTAGTTTACAGACATAGTCTCATTTGTTAGTTAATTGAAATACTTTTGGTTTCTCAATATAGACTTCCTCTTCCATGTTTCCATTGAGAAATGATGACTTGACATCCATATGGTATACTTTAAAAATTTTGTAGCTAGAGAAGGCTAAGAACATCCCAATTGCCTCCAATATGGCCACAAGTGCAAAGGTTTCTTCAAAGTCTACCCCTTATGTTAGCACTAGAAGTCACCCCTGGATTGCGGCAGAGGTAAGCCTGATACCCATCAGATTTTATGTCACAAATTGGTTATACAAGGGTCAAATGGGCGTGGTCTCAAGAAAATGTCGTCTTAACTCAGAAATATGGGCTGATATGCACGAGCATGTGAGGTCTTGGTTTAACTTCAGACAGTAAGTTGTAGTAAGGGTGAGTAGGAGGAAGACTTCGGCAAGAAAATGTAGAGGTCTGCCAAGGACATCAAGTCTTTTGACATCCCATGGAGGAAAAAATTAAACACAATAACTTCTCGAATTTAAATCTCAAAGAAACTGAAAGGAACTATAACAACACTATAATCAAAATTTCATCATAATGTAGTCACAATAATTCAAGTGAATCAGTCAATCATGAACTCTTTCAGCCTTAGAGGAAAACAAGAGGGAGTAAGGAAGTTGATTGTCATTAAACAACATGTCTCAAATGCATATACATAACCAGATAACCAGAGAGTTCATTAAAAATTTACAATTTGGGAGCTTTGCTCTACTATCGACCCTTACAAAAATGGAAAAAATGCCTACATATACTTGGAACTAGCTCCCTACAAAAGCGCGCTCTGGTCACTGTATCCGAGGCTTGGCGTCTACATCTTCCTCTGTTAGGTCGCACTTTCATTCTTCTGTCAGACGCGATCTCAGATCGATATGGGCTTGCAAGAGAAACCACTCGCAGGGCTACCATGGGCTGACAACTCTATTTTCCATGGCCAACTCCTCCATGCTTTTCATTTACGAGATGAAACGAGGTTTCAACTACCTCCCCCGTTTCCATTAACTAACTGCATCAAGATCGAGATGGAGCCCTGACACCCATGAATGTTCAGGTGAGCACACAACTTATTAGAGTGAATCTTGGTGGCTCGAGGCCACATAGTTCTTTCTTTGCAATAAATTCGAGCGCTCCAACCTTTGCGCATCTCGTTTCCATCGCCCCATGCGACCACAAACCATGACCTTAGGCTTAAAGAATTGGAATTTTGGGACTTCGTATATCGAGAGTTATCACTCCCCTTGATTCACAACATCGCAATGCCTGAAATCGCAAAATTGTCAAATTCAGATCGACGGTCAGATCTGCTCTAAAATTGACGGCAAAGATTGCTTCCCTGAAGACCCCACGTCACCAGCTCCACATGACAGGTTCTAATGTTCTTCTTGGACCCGTACACCATAGGGCCACAGGCTATGACCATGGGCCCAAACTTTGAGTGCTTCGTGATTTTGCGTGTCAGGAGTTTGCACTGTGCTCCCTGCTCGAAACCCTGAGTCATGAAATCGCGGCACTCAGATCATATGACACACACCCCTCTTTGATCAAACGACTCTCATCATTTCATGATTTCACACTTCATGAGTCCTAGCGACTCAGCCCCTTAACTGCTCCATTCCACGAAATCACAAAATGCTTAATCGTGTGCCACATGTCCTGTTAAAAAGGACGACTCAGATCATTTCTTGATTTCGCATTTCGTGAGTTTTAAAACTCTATTCCTTGATCTCTCCACCTCCCGAAATCACAAAATGTCAATCGCGTGCCACATTTCCCCTTGGTTGGATGACCTAGATCTTCTATGCACCTTTCTCAAATTCAAAATTCCCAAAGTGGCACTCTTCCTGGTCCCGATACATGCGCGCCTTAGCAGAACACACCTCGACTTTGGTTGAAACACATTTGTGGGTTTTTTTAAGCCCCCCTTCTTTGCACTTGGTCATCCAAGGGCCAAAACTGAAAGGAAAACACTCCCCTACAAGAATATGTGCTAACACCTTCAACCTAAGAATACCCTTTACACACCAATCTGGCTTTGTTCCTGATTACTTTCCCATTCTCATTCATTTTGTTTTTATACACCCATTTAGTTCCAATGACATTTTTATTTTTTGGTCTTGGAACTAGTTCCCAAGTTTGATTTTTTTCAATCTGGTCCAATTCTTCATTCATAGAATTGACCCAATTTTCATCTTTACATGCCTCTTTGATTGAGTTGGGCTCAATATGTGACATAAGTGATATTTATGTCTAATACAACAATTATCTTCTTGTATGCACTCCATTTATTTCCAATAATCAATTCCTCAGGATGATTCCTTTGAGTCATTCTTAAGGGTGTCTGTGTGTCTCTTCTTGGGGATTCTTCTCTTATCTCTTCTTCTTGAATATATTCCTCATCTTCACTAGTATCCATATCATCCTAATCCTTTTCTTGTTTAGCTTGTGTACCAACTGACTCATTATCATCTTCATCTTCATCTTCATTGTCAAGTATAATCTCTTGATATTTGATCCTTATTGTTTTTAAATCATGCACCATGACATCTGCACTCTCAACAATCTTATGTAATATAATATTGTAGCATCTATATGCTTTCTTGGTAGAGGCATATCCAATAAAGTTACCTTCATCAGAACTATCATCAAATTTTCTGAGATTCTCATCAAGCCTTTTGATGTAACACTTACTTCCAAAGACCTTGAAGTATTTTACCGAAGGAGCTCTACCAAGCCATAGTTCATAAGGAGTCTTATTACTATTAATCCTGAGCTAACCTTTGTTCAATATGTATACTTCTATGCTTACAACTTCCCTCCAATATCCATCATATAATTTTTCTTCATTGAGTATAGTCCTTGTAACTTCCTGGACTGTTCTATTCTTTCTCTCATCAATCCCATTTTCCTGAGGTGTTCTGGCAGCAGAGAATTGTCTTTTTATTCCATGGGTTTCACAGACAAGATTAAATTCTTTTGAGGTGACCTCACCACCATTGTCTGATCTAAGACATTTGATTTTTGTCTCTTTTTCATTTTCAACAAGGGTCTTAAAGGATTTGAATTTGTTAAGTGCTTTTGATTTTTCCTTGAGAAAACATACGCAACCCATTCTAGTAAAATCATCAATGAACAACATAAAGTAGGACTCTCCTTGCAAACTCTTGGTCCTTGTAGGTCCACATAGGTCGGTGTGAACCAACTCTAAAGTCTTTGAGGTCGAGTATTCTTTTGTTTTGAACCTTATTCTAGTTTGCTTCCCTAGTTGACAATGTCTACATATAGGATTTCAGGGATTTATGATTTTTGGCAAATTTCTTATTGCCCCAAGATTGTTGACTTTCACTAAATTTTCAAAGTTGATGTGCCCCAACCTTTTATGCCATAGCCAACTTTCATCTACTAAATTTATATGACACTCCTTATTAAATTTTGTATTTAGTATATATAGATTCTCAAGAGTTCTAGGAGCAGTACCAACCATTTTTCCTGAGTCCTCTCTCCTAATCTCACATTTCTGGGTCTAGGCCTCGTAGTGTTATTATTAATTTGGGTAGGAAATTGTACAAGATACCTGAGGTAGTCGCACCTACTGAAATTTCCTTGATCTCTACCAAGAAATGCAGGGAAGTCATCTCTCAGACCGTGAAGTTTTTCTTCTTCGTGATTCATGCTCAAAGTGAGTGTAAGGTTGCAACCACATCCATGGCCTCCGTGACAGATCTATCCATGCAACAAAATAAAGTGGATAAGGACGTGGAAGAATACAAAGACTTATTCTCCTCACCCACTTAGGTACATATGCACTATCATGTCAAGCATTCAATCGATCTTAACCTTGGTGCAATGCTACCCAATGGGCCAGTCTATCACCGCTCTATGTTAGAAAATGAGGAAATCAAATGCCAGATCCAAGAGTTGCTCGAAAAGGGGCACATCCAACCAATATCATCACCTTGTGGAAGCCCAATCGTATTTGTGCAGAAGAAATACAGGACCTCAATACTCTGTATTGATTATTAGACCCTAAATAAAATCATAGTCAGGAACCGGTACCCAATTCCATGAATTGACGATATCCTTGACCATATCAAAAGGTAAAAATACTTCAGTAAGATTGCTCTAAAGTCAGAATACCACCAGGTCCCAATGGATCAAACTGATGTATGGAAGACTGCCTTCAAGTACAAAGAAGGTATTTTTGAATGGTTGGTCATGCCCTTTGGATTGACTAATTCCCCAACAACTTTCATGAGGATGATGGATGATATCTTATGGCCTTTCACAAATTATTTTGTGGTGGTGTATTTGGATGAAAGTATCATCTTCATCAAGAGTTGGGTGAAACACTTGCAGCATATTCAACAGGTTCTGCACACCTTGCGGCAACACAAGCTATATTAAAATTTAGAAAAATGCTCCTTCGGCATGAACAAGGTCCAATACCTAGGATACATTTTTGACTAGCATGGGGTGCATTTTGATCCAACCAAGATCCATTTCATTTGTGACTGGCCAACCCCAACCACACTCACTGAGATTCAGAGCTTCTTAGGCCTTGCCAATTTCTTTCGCAGGTTCATGTTAGGATTCTACTATATTTCATGGGCCCTTAACCAAGTGACCAGGGGTGGTGGAAATAAAATTTTTGTGTGGGGCTAGCTACAACAAAAAATGTTTGGTGATTTGAAGCGGTGCTTGTGCTCAACCTCGGTGCTCTAATTACCCGACTCGCAGTAGTCTTTTGATACTGAGACATATGCTTCGAACTATGTTGTGGGTGTAGTTCTCACTCAACATGGACATCATGTAGCCTATCATAGTGATATACTATCAGATACCATCCATAAGTACCCCACTTACAAAAAATAAATGTAGTCCATTGTACAAGCTTACCACCAGTGGAGGAATTATATTTTTGGGAAGGAGACAATCATCCACATTGATCATAAGCCTCTACAATTCATGCAGACACAAGGAAAATTGAAGAATGACCACCATCATAAGTAGTCTACATACTTGCAGTAGTTTCATATCAACATAAAGTATAATACAAGGAGCACCAACCGCATCGTTGACTACCTCAATAGACCTCCATTTATAGAACTAACGATGGTGCTACACTCCTGTGGCCATGAGACCTCTGGATGGACCCAACTTTATGATAAAGATCCTAACTTCACCACTACCTACCATATATTGGGAACACACACAATCGTTATTGATTTCCATCTTCAGAAAGGGTTGTTTTTCCATATGGTCCATCTCTGCGTCCCATCAAGCGAGCGAGCAAAGTGGATTTGGGAATCCCACTACAGTCGGGTGGTAGGACACTTCGGTATAGAAAATATAGTGGTAGTGGTGCAACAACATTTCTATTGGTCAAAACTTCGACAAGATGCCATCAAGTATATCAAGTCCTGCACAACATATGTCATTTCCAAACTGGTCATTAAGAAACAAGGCATGTACAACCCTCTTCCTACTATTGATAGGCCCTGGGAATCCATCTCAATGGATTACATGTCGGGCCTTCCTTCAAACAAGCAGGGAAATGGATGTGTTTTTGTGGTTGTTGATCGATTTTCCAAGATGGCGATTCTGGTCATCTGCAAGAAGAGAATCACAACAGAGACCACTACCAAGATCTTCTTCAAATGAGACTGGATACATTTTGGGATACCACAAACCATTGTATCATATCAGGACAACTGGTTTCTTATCACATTCTAGTCGAGTCTCTGGTCACTATTGGACACCAAGCTCCCCAAATCCACTACCTTCCACCCCCAAATAGATGGCCAAACCGAGGACGTCAACATGATGATCATGCATATATTGCACATGCAATATTCCAAGCATATGCATACATGGGATGAGAGTCTTCCCTATGTTCATCATAGTTACAACAATGCCATACATAACTCAACCGACCACAACCCCTTTCAAATGGGGTTGGGATTTCAACCATTGCGTCTCATGGATGTTGCACTACCCCTTGCATCAACACAGGTAGAATCGTCCCATGATCAAACCAAAGGAGAAAAAGCCTCTCAGTTCATTGAATGAATCCAACACATCCACCAACAAGTTTACGATATTTTGCAGAATTCCAATGCCAAGTACAAGCAATTCCATGATCAACACCTGGTGCCACACAAGTTTAAGGTGGGAGATAAAGTTTGGTTACACTTGTAGAAAGAACCCCTTACAGGACAACATAGGAAGCTTCTTCGACTTCGCTATGGACCTTACACCATCACCAAGGTTGTAGCTGAAAATTATTTTGAGCTCAACATTCCCCCCTTCCTTGGCTTGCACCCAATGTTTAATGTGGACGTCCTTAAACCATACTTTCCACCATTATTGGACACCTCAGAGATAACATAACAATTTACACTGACATAGCTCAACCCTGACTGCATGGAGCAGGAATCCACTGATCATATCATGGAAACACAGGTCAATGGCACTCGCCAACAAAATCTTCAGCTTTATAGTGTTGTCAAAGCAGGGAAACTCCTACACCAAGGCAAGTGGCTCATCTGGGGTCAAATTCAACAGAAATTTCCTCATCTGATGGGAGAAATCAACGCAATGGAGACTATTTCTTCCTAAGGGGGAAGGATTGATCCAGGTGGATATCGGTGGCCACCCACCTATTCCAACTGGCTCACATAGAATTTTCATCTTGGCAATTTGTTTCTAGCTTTTAGGGTCCTAAACTTCTAGGGTCGTTTTGAGGCCCTAAACAACATTTTTTGGGCTTACCACAGTCACATTGTAGACAAAGTCAAAGTGCGATGACAACATGTTTATTTCTCATATAGACCTTTCCAATGGGCTGTCGTGTGCCTAAAACAAAGATTGTATGCAAAAGTTATGACCTCGAGAAGTTGATGTACCAACTTACCCCATCGGGGCCCATATAACGTTTGACGCTTCATCTCCCAGGGTTAGGTTTTTGGATGCCTATGGTTTTCTGATTACTTCTTGATGTTAAAAAGGCCTTAGGGCCTCATTGTAATGTTCTCATATGAATGTGCATAGCCGCCACATCTCTTCTCATAGATTAGCTACCACCATTCAAGAAAGATTGTTTTCATTATGAATTTTACAGTTTCAACAGATTTCTTTATTGAATAGAAGTTGAGTTTCATTGTATCTATGTGTTAAATTTATAGATCTATGTTTCATTTCGTTCCGCTCATAAATCTGGATCAGGTGGCCCTCACACTCAACATCAATTATTCATCAATGACCCCTAATTGGTTGATTCTATAAGTGTTCAACACCACCATATATATTCACACTTTCTATAATGTACTATGTACCTTGGTACCCATTATTATCATCGATGGATCACCTCACATATAGCAATGATATACATCAATGATCAGTGACTAGATGTTTTCTTCCAATTTTGACTCTAATACATTTATTCACATGGTGTAGATTCATACATTGTGATATATTTGAATTGAATACATTGGGCTATGGTGGCATCCTTCTTTGGTGCTACTAGATAATTTTATTTTCTGATACCACTATATTATACTTCATTGATACTTTAGAGAACCTATTTGATATTTTCATAGCTCCAATTTTTTTCCTTATGGACACCAACACATAGATCCACTTTGTATCTACTTGTGCCTATGATATTTATTTGACATGGATCCAATGTGTATTCTTTTGTGGCCCTTATTTGGCACTCTACATACTTCATGGATATGTAGTGTGTTTGATTTGGAAGCCATGTTTTTTTTCACTTGAGAATGAGTATGCCCACCTTCTTGGAGATGCATTATATTCTTTGCATGTATAATATACATTCATGCATGAGGTTTTAGCTATAGAATGTGAACTATGCACTCATCCATGAGTATTAAAAAAAAAAAATTGGGAAATTTTTCTGTTTTTTCAACCAATGGTTTCCATCCCATTGTTATCTAATCTTAGTTAAGGGATTATGGTTGTACTCTAATACATATTAGTGAATTAGGTTTTTGTATGTTGTAGAATAAAAATATTGTATTATGAATGATGAATTTGATACAATGAAGAAGCTTGAGAGGTTCGACTCTAGTTTTGTCAATTTTCCTTCTTAAAGATTTCCAAGGTAAATCTATGTGTACTGTGTGTGTGTGCCATTGTTTAATTTCTATTTTCCTTGAGAATTTGTATGCATTACTTCATTTTTAAAGTTTTAAAACTTAGAGTTGTAATCAAAGTGAGGTTATTGGCTTCATGCGGATGCCTTTTTTGCTATGGGTTTAGCTTGTTCTTGATAGGTCATGTTTATATTGGGTTTGTGATAAACCTAGCTTTAGTGGGAACTCTACACTAATGTTTTTTGTGTCAAAGAGAATGGAAAGAATTTCTAAAATAGATATTGATAAATTTAATGATTAGAACTTTGAGCTATGGAATCTCAAGATGGAATACCTTCTTTTAGACAAATAAAGTGGGTTGGTGTGGACCTTGGTATTGCATTTACAAGTATGTTGGTCGCATATTAGACAAAGTTGGATAGGAAGGAAAAAAGTATTATTCAGTTATGTCTTTTAGATTCAGTGTTACTAAATGTCTCGAAATAATCCACAACCAAGGAATTATGGGATAATTTATGGACTTTGCATCAATCTAAGTCCTTGGTAAACAAAGCTTTCCTTTGAAATAAGTTGTGCCTCCTAAGAATGAATAGCAACAACTATGTGACAAAGCATCTCAATGATTTTAACATTGTGGTAAGTCAATTGTTTTATGTTGATATTAAAATTTAAAACTAAGATAAGTCCATTAGTTTGTTGTGCTATTTTCTAGATTCATGAGATAGTTTGGTTGTAGCTATTGGGATTAATGAAACCACATTAAATTTTGATGATGTGGTTTGGAATAAATGAGGTAGAAAACAATGGATAGTCAAAGAAAGGATGTGTTATCTGTAAGATTTCATCGCCAAGATAGAAATAAATAAATTTGGGGGAATATCTACATCTAGAGGTAGATCTAAATATCCAACACAATCTTTAAGGAAACAGTGAAAATGTAGTAAAGTTGGGCATTTTAAGAAGGATTGTAGACTTAAAAATGTTAATAAAGGAAAAGGAATTGATTTTCCTTCCATAGAAAGGTAGAGCTCCTTAGAATACTGAAGGGATGTGTATTTTCCATCTAAAATTAAACATTTAGATAATTATGTGTGTTTAATAGACTTGGGTACCTCATTCATATCACTCCTTTAAGGGAGTGGTTTTGTGGATATGAAAGTATAACAAAGGTGCTTTTCCTAGGATATGATTTGACAACCAAAATCATAGGATGGGGAAGAGTCAAGTTGTTACTCAAATATGGAAGGATTAGAACTCTCCTTGGGGTTTTGTACAATCTAGAGCTAGCCAAAAACCTAATATCTGTAAGCAAGATGAGTGATGTGGATTTGCAAACCATATTTAAAAAATAAACCTGCAAGATGTTCGAGGAGAAATGGTGTTGTTGAGGGTATTTCAAATTAGAACTATGTAAAAGTTTTTAGGAAGAACTATTATTGATGGATGTAAAATTTATGATGTTCTTAAGGGTAGAAATGAAGATGATCTGAAATGGTTCTGAACCAAGAATGATTGTAAGAATCGGTAGCCTCAATATTATTTCAATAATTATTGAAGGTTATGCAACCATTGTAAAACACTGCAAATGTAAAGTGAATGAGACAAAACAGATGAAAAAAAGAGAAATAGAATAAAAATTAAATGAAAGAAGAGTGAGGAATGGGAAACAAATGGTCAATATGTTGGCCTTCCCATTTCCCTATCTCTCCCTATTTCCTCCTGTAAATTCATTCCCAAAGGGTCTTTTTTGGCCATGGGAGAAAGAGGCATAGAAGGCCATGAAAGCATTGTACCAAAAATTGTGGAGATGAATATATTGAGCATCCATTCAAGGATATATTATTGTTATTTGGAATTCATCTACATAAATGTGTAGAACATAGCTTTTTTTTGTGGTTTATTAATAGTTTTATACTTAATTAGTTTTGGTTTAAATTGTTGCATGTAGTTAAATTCTGATGTAAATGAAGGGACACAATAGCTACGAAATGTCCAACATCCAATTTCCCTTGAAGTCTGAGATAGATGGCTATGGAAATATGTTTATTACAATTAATTAAGGTGTTTATAATTCAGTATAATATAGATGTTTGACATTTCCTCTTTCCTCAAAGCAAACTATTCATTCTCTGAGTCAAATTTCTTCCTTCCAGATAATTTCTTGTTCAAATATTCAACAATACTAAGATGGGGGGTGAATCAGTGTTGCACATATTTTAACAACTTTTTTCTTTTTACCATATCAACTAGTCATCACATAGTCAATCATAAGCAATGCAAAGAGTTAACCATAACACAAAGGTACAATACACATATATCTTACGTGGAAACCCATACGGGAGAATGCCACAAATATTATTCTTATTATAGCAATCAAGAGTTACATTATTTTCAAGATTCAACCTATGAGGGACACCAATCCCTGTAGTAAGCACCCACTTACAATTCTTCAAGCACTAACTTGATAGGCACCAACCTATTGAGAATATGAGGACACCAATCCTCACTATAAGCACCCACTTACAGTATGCAAGCACCAAGTTGTCAGGAACCAATATGTTATGAGGATGAGGACACCAATCCTCTCTATAAGCACCCAATTAAAATATACAAGAACCAACTTTTTTAGGAACCAACCTGATATGATGACATTGATCCTCTCTGTAAGCACCCACTTACAATATAAAGGAACCAATTTTCCAGGAACCAACCAGTTATGATGACACTAATCCTCTGCCTTGCACCACCCTACCATCCTTAAGTAAATAAGATAATAAAATTTTAGTCAACTACAAACCTCACGTTCCTGATCTCTTATATTCATATACTCAAACTATAAATCTATTGTTCATGGAGGAACTAATTCGGGATATCTATTCCTATTCCTGCAGACGCTAATCCTATATATTTGTTCCTATTCCTGAAACCATTGTTCCTACATATATGTTCCTACAATGTTGTTTCTACAGTTGTTATTCCTACAAATTTGTTCATAATCCTGCATTTGCTAATCCTGCAAATCTATTCCTGTTCCTACAACTGCTAATCTTACATATATGTTCATGTTCCTGCAATTGTTATTCCTGCAACATTGTTCTTGCATCTTCTATTCCTTCATATATGTTCTTGCAACACTGTTTTTGCAGTCATTATTCCTGCAGTCATTATTCCTGCAACGTTGTTCCTGCAGTTGTTATTCCTTCATATATGTTCCTGCAGTCTCTATTCCTATAGCATTTGTTCCTGCAATTTTATTCTTACAACCATTATCCCTTCATATTTGTTCTTACAGCATTGTTCCTATAGTCACTAATCTTGTTCTTGCAGTTTTTTTCCTGTAGCTGCTAATATTGTTCCTGCAACATTGTTCTTGTTCCTGTTGCCGCTAATCCTATTCCTACAACAACTTATATTGTAGATATACTTTCTAACATTGTTGCACTCTTTCTTCTCTCATTAACATATCTTACTCCTCCTCTCAGGTTAACCCATTCTTATTCATTCTCCACGATGCACAACTCTTCAATTTGATAACATACTTATGCTACTTCCTGTAGTGGTTTTTCTGCCCATAGAAAAATCAATACAATGGTATAATCCCACAATATGTTTCTTTACCATGTCAATAGACCATTTCAAATTTCCTTCCATAAAAAATACTTGTTGTGTGAACACTGCCAAGAATAACTAATCCATTGAATATGTAAACCCATCTTGACAAATTTAACTTGATCACTTCCTTTCCTTAGCCAACCATTACCAATATGTCATTATCGAAATATGAGTTCCTTCATTGGAGTCACCGAGTTCCTATAGCGAATTCACCAAGTTCCTACAACTGAATTTATTTGAATGTTTTGAATGATACATTTTCGCTTGGAACAAGATCATCCATGTTGATATTTATTTGATAGCATACCTCAATGACCCTTGAACTTAATAACAACTTATCAATATTGCCACCTTTACAATCACTTTGATATCAATGACACCACTCACTGTCACACCTGCAACCATTTTTAAATCAATGACAACACTCCTTTGACATCAATGACAACACTTTCTCAATAATCTTCCCCCTTTCCAATGATGGAAACTTAGTAAAAACAAAAACTTTTACTATATTGTTCACTTGTTAGAAATACTTATGTACTCTGTTGTTAAGTTGCTCCCCCTGTCACTGTACTATTGAACCCACATGGTTTTACTGTTACTCTCCCCCTTTGACACCAATGAAAAAAGAGACACTCTTCCTGACTAAGTATACCTTTTGAGAACATAGAATGATCCCCCTTTGACTATGCTACCTTCTCTTGCTTTTTGATAGTGCTCCCCCTTTATTTATACTTCATTTTCTTCTGCATAGTTCCTTTTGTTGTTTTGCTCCCCCTTTTTTCTTGTAAATAAAAAATATTGTATTACCTTGCCTTAGCAGAAAACATATGTGTTTGAGTGTACATTATAGCACGCCAATTGTTCCGCCACCTTGGTGGAAACCAAAATGCATGGAAAGGATGATTGTTCATTGTTCCAAAATTTTAAGAAAAAACGACAATTGTCGACATACAGACAAGGGGACTTGCCACCTGTTCTTCCACAAGCATGGAAACCATAAAAAGTGGTGAAATAAGTGCCCCAAACACCTATCGAACTTGAACTAGAGACTGTGTTATGAAAAAATTTCAAAAACTTAGCCATTAAACCAAAGAAAAAACCTGCGAAAATTCTAGACATGGGGAGAAACTAGGTGTCCATATTGACGAAGTCGGAAGACAAAAGGCTGGAAACAAGTCAAACATAGACTCTTCTTAGGATCGCTTGACATGGAGTCATACAGGGTGTCCAAATGCTTGTTGAAGATGCTATGGCGATGTTGTTTCTCTTCCAGGTCCTTTCTCATCTCAAATATCAAGACCAAGTGGTCTTTTGTTAGTCAACAAGAGTTGGGAGCTGGGTGAGTCTGTTCATAAACTTCATCATCATGAGCCTTTTCATCATTGGTAGCAGTAACAAAGTCATTTGCAGAGACAGGATACGTGACAAGGTCCTCGTCCATGGTGGAGGCCGAATTTTTTCCATAGTGTTCCTCCGGAGGCGACACTTCTTCTTCCATGATGCAACCCATCTCGACTGGATCCTGGAAATGAATGGTGGTGCAGGTGGCAAGACGGTGCTCCAAGGTGATTGATGGCAGGAAATGCATAATTTCCTCCCAATTGGGTGGAATTTATTCTTCCACCAAGCACCCACCATGGAGTCCCTCTGTAATGGAAGGATGGGGCTCTGGTTGAGCCTGTTCAAACCAATTTTGACCAGAAGAACCTAGATGGTCCGAGCCACCTAGTATGAGAGCTAGAGAGGCTAGTCCCGAGCATTTGTGTCTTCCAAACCGACTGTAATAGGTTGGCCCTCACCAGGTCTTGCCTCTCTTTCATGGCATGTCTAAGAAGAGTACCAAGTAGACGAAAATACCAGTGGTGCGAGCTAAGTTGTGGAGCAGAACAAACAAAATGATATTGTGCAAAGCACCCAAGTGCCCGATATAGAACTTCTCGTAGGACGAAAAAGACCAAGAGGACGAAGGATTTGATGGCTTTGGTAGCCATTAGTGCAGGAGTAATTTCCACAACTGAATTTGTACCGATGCCGAGGAGTCGAGCCTGGGTCTCCATTAAGGCCCAGTGCATTAAACCTTGTCACTAATGCATACTAACCATCGTGACTGGACAGGGGAGGAGGGTGGCAACGAGGGGCTTTCACTGCCCTTGTATTCACCCCATCCAACGATGCGTGTGGTCCATGTGTCACCCCATCCGGGGATGTGTTTCTCCCCCTTAGACTATACTTTCTCTTGTAGTTTTTTGAGGTAGCTCCCCTTGTGAATGTACTATCTCTTCTTGTTTTTTTTTAGTATTATCTGTTTTAATGTCACTCTTCTCCTTTGACTATGTTTCTTCCTAAAACTTTCATCAAACCGTATATTTCCACCTCTGTTTTGAGGTATTCGTCATTTTACAAATTTGATAATCAATTTTTAGGATAGACAAGATTATATTTCAAGTCCTTAACATACATTACATATTATGTTTCATAGCCAATTGTACGAGAACCCTTTCTTTCAATCATTACACTTTCTACATTGTCTTTCTTCAATAGGAGATACTTGAACCAGTTACCTATCTTGTGACTTAAACATTCACCATCAACATGTGTTGTTGATTCACATTCTTCCTTATTTTGATCTTCTTATTTCCTCCTCCACACTTTTGTTTTCTTTTAGTTCTGAGCTTTGTGACCAAAGTTGTTGCATTCTTAACATACTACATTGTTTCAAAATCTTGCAATATGCCCAGAATTGTTGCAATTTCAGCATTCAATGTTTCTATCGACATATTTATGGAGTGTTTTATTTTTGTTGTCCATATAAACATTGTTGGCACTTATTTCTCTTACACAATCATTTTTTTCATGGACTCTACAACCTACTACTCTATGCCCAAAATTATTACAAGAGAAACAATAGCCAAAAAAGAAATTTTGATACCTAGTAGTAAATTGTCTCCTTGGAGGTGCATATCTTCTAAGCTTATTCTTTCATACCTTGGATGATTGTACTTTCTTCCCATGCTATTATCTTCACTACAATTGGGTTTTTCAAGAACATTTGTATTAACTTCATCCTTCTCCTCAGTTGACTTGGATCTTTCATTCTCTTCAAGAGTATTATTATTGTTGCCATAACCTAGAACTATCTTGATCAATGGTAACCTTTGATCGCTGAGAATTTTATCTAATATTTATGTACTCTTCTCAAATTTCAATCTTCTATTTAGATGATCAATTGTTTTCTCTAGTTCCTTTCTTAAGGAATCAATTTCATCCTTCATCTTCTCACAGTTTTGATCCTTTTATTTAAGCCGACTTCTCACAACTTCTTCTATACTTTTTGCCTCTTCTAATTCTTTTCTCAGAGAGGAATTTTGTGTTTTAGATTTCTCACCGTGTTGATCATTTTCTTTTATCTATCTTTATGTCAATTCATGTGTTACTTTCACCTCTTTAATTTGGACTTTAATTATTTCTTCTTTTTCTTCAATACTTTGAGAGAGTTTCTCCTTTAGTAACATATTCTCTCTTCCGACATTTATGATTTCATCTTGATCACAAGTTGGTTCTCCTTTATGTTCATCTCCATACTTCTTCAATACATTTTTCAATTTTCTTTTCTTTTCCTTGAGTTTGTCTATTTCTTCAAAAGAACAATTGAATTCTGCTTCTAGATCCTCTTCCTCTACAATCTCAGAATTGTCTTATGTTTCATTGTCATTTTCATCGCAACAACTACCTTCATCATTAATATGTAGTTTCTTCCTTAGTTTGTTGAGATTTTTTTCTTCTCAATCTCATCACTTCTAAATATGGAATCATCCTTTCCATTGCTCTTTCCAATCTTTAAATAAGGTCATTCAACATCAAAATGTTCTACTTCTTCACAATTAAAGAAAAAATACTCACCTTTATATTTTCCTAATCCTTTCTTGGGATTTCTAGGAGTGTTGGCTTCTTCAACATCTAATTCACTATCTAAGTTGTCACTTTCTTTGTTTTCTTCTGTCCTTATCCATTTTAACATGTATAAGGATCCTTGATTTGTGTAAATATCTTGTATCTTGTCCCAAAGATATTTGGTCGATGTGCAATGTTCCATTTTGGCTTTTTATGATTCCAATAGACCACTTAAAATTGCATTTAATGCTATTTCATTGTTTTTATGTAACTTCTTTCTAGTTGCACCTTCTGGTTAGGTTTTTGGAGTTAGGTAACCATTCTGAATTGTGTGTTAGATATCATATCCTAGTGCCAACATATATGTCTTCATTTTTATACTACATATAACATAGTTTTTTCCATCAAATAGAGGAGATCTGGTTATAGAAAAGAGATATTGAATGGCCATTTTTCTTGAAGGATCTTCCTTCCAGCTATTAGGATGACACTGAAGGAACCTGCTCTGATACCAATTGTTGAAATATTCAACAATACTGAGAGTGGGGGTGAATTAGTATTACACATATTTTAACCACTTTTTCGTTTTACCATCTCAACTAGTCATCACATAGTCAAGTATAATCAATGCATATAGTTAACCATAACACAAAGACACAATACAAATATATTTTACGTGGAAACCCATACATGAGAATACCAAAAAAATTCTTCTTATTATATCAATCAAGAGTTACATTCTTTTTAGGATTCAACACGTGAGGGACACCAATCTCTGTAGTAATCACCCACTTACAATTCTTCAAGCACCAACTTGTTGAGAAGATGAGGACACCAATCCTCACTATAAGCACCCACTTACAGTCTGCAAGAACCAACTTGCTAGGCACCAACCTGTTATGAGGATGAGGACACCAATCCTCTCTATAAGCACCCAATTACAATCTGTAAGCACCAACTTGCAAGGAACCAACCTGATATGATGACAACAATCCTCTATGTAAGGACCCACTTACAATCTGCAAGCACCAACTTTCTAGGGACCAACATGTTATGAGGACACCAATCCTCTACCTTGCACCACGCTACCACCCTTAAATAAATAAAATAATCAAATTTTATTCAATTACAAACCTCATGTTCTTGATCTCTTCTCTTCATAGACTCATACCGTAGATCTATTGTTCTTATAGAAACTAATCATGTATATCTATTTCTCTTGCATCCACTAATCCTTCATATATGTTCTTGTTCTTGTTCTTGTTCTTGTTCCTGCAACGTTGTTCCTTTAGTGATGTTCCTGTTCCTGTAGCGATATTCTTGCAAAGTTGTTCCTACAGTTGTTATTCCTATGGTGTTATTCGTACAACATTGTTCCTCATCCGCTATTCCTTTAAATATGTTCTTGCATCATTGTTTCCACAGTTGTTATTCCTGCAGTCCTTGTTCTTGTAGCATTGTTCCTGCAGCCATTATTCCTTTAGATATGTTCCTGCAACATTGTTCCTATACCCACTAATCATGTTCCTGCAACATTGTTCCTATTCCTACAACCGTTAATCATATTCTTGCAACAACTTATCTTGTAGATATACTTTCTAACATTGATGCACTCTTTCTTCTCCCACTAACAAATCTTACTCCTCTGTTCAGATTAAATCATTATTCTTTATTCTCCATGACACACAACTCTTCATTTTGATAACATACTTATTCTAGTTCAAGTAGTTTTTTTTCCACCCATAGAAAAATCAATACCATGGTATAATCCCACAATATGTTTCTTGACCATGTCAATAGACCATTTTAAATTTCCTTCCATAAAAAATACTTATTGTGTGAACACCACTAAGAATAAATAATCCATTGAATATATAACCCATATTGACAAACTCAACTCAATCACTTCCTTTCCTTAGCCAATTGTTACCAATAATTCATTATTGGAATCCAATTTCTTGTAGCAGAGTCACCGAGTTCCTACATCTGAATTTATTTGAATGATTTGAATCATAAATTTTTGCTTGGAACAATATCCTCTATGCTGAGCTTTCTTTGACATCCATACCTCAATAACCCTTGACCTTATTAACACCATGTCAATATTGCCACCTCTGGAATCACTTTGATATCAATGCCACCACTCACTGTCACACATGAAACCACTTTGACATCAATGACAACACTCCACTTTGACATAAATGACAACACTTTATCCATATTTGTTTTTCCTTGGACATTGCTAGGCGAATTTCTACTTGTTAGAATTATCTCACCCCTATGAATTATAATTTCATACCCACAAATGAATTTCTTTTCCAAGTTAGTTTATCTCTATATAGGTCAATTTAACACTATCTAATCGATTCTTCTAGTTTTTGGGTGAGTTTCTCTTGAAACTGAAATACCATCCCATTTCCTGGGGCATTTTGGAACCTTTAAGGGTCATTCCCTCTCACCCATGCACCGTACAGTTATTCATGTGTTTGTGATCTCATGAGAGGCCACACACATGTCATACATGGTCATGTAATACATACACAACAATTGACATACTAGATCCTCAATTGGAATTCTTTGTGGGTCAAATTCAACTAATAACTGGTCAATTTATTATTTTACTTGGGCGGCTCACCACTGGGTTGAATTCCCTTTGCTTGTTAGTATATTTCCCCATTCCTAGTCAACTTGACTTCAAGCTTGGTCGATTTGTCACTGTGGATTGATTTCTCTCCCACTTTCTCAACTAGTCACTTCCCATTTGAATCATTTACTTTCTAGTCGATTGACTCCCTTGGTTGACTTTGTCTTCGATCGATTCATCATTACTCGTGGAGTTGGTTTTGAAGAGTACCTATGCCTTAGTTTGGTTTACTTGGTTAATTGTATGGTCAATTGGTCTCTTCACATGGTTGGTGTCCTTCATGTGGATCTAAGTCGACTGCAAACCATTGGAATTCGTCTCCAGAGGAAGGAATGGTCTGAGGTAAGAGGGATATGGATAGGCTACCAAAAGTGAGAACAAATTTACACATGAAAAAGGATTGAAGGACTTCCTTGGTACATCAATGGGCTCATTGGAAGGTTATTGGGAGAAAAATATTAGCATGCACTATCATAGAATTCACTTCACAGAGGACCTACAAAATTAAAAAAAAATTAACATTACAAAGTGTGCATGCCATAAGCTCGAATGATGATGGAATATATATGCAACAAACATGAGCTCCATGGGGAAAGTGACAAGGTTGGTTTGAAGAATTGCATATTCCAAACCCAATTTCTATGAAGAGGGTTTATCTAATTTGGTTTATGAATTCAAAGTTATTGTGGACTCTGTGTAGCTTTTCCCGTGACGATCAAAACCTCCCTCTCCTTGTGAACTAAGGAGTGACGATACCTTGGTTTTTGGAAGGTATCAATATGAACGTGATACATACAACATTCATACATAGCCTTGGTATCCTGGGAAGAAATATCCCAAAGAAATTCATTTCCTCATAAACTTTTCTATGTATTTCATTGAATATCACAACCCATCAATCAAGTCACTAGAAAGATAATAGAGCCATTCTCACATGCATTATGAGTAATAGTGATCCCAAAGAATTTATACTCCTATCAGTAACAAACAAAGAAGATAAAACTCATCCCAGATTGGCATATTGGACAACAACATATATTATGTCATCACATTATCCACTATTACGTGCATGTTACATGTAGGCTTAACATTTAGGAGAAGAGATTTCCTTGCACATGGTAGAAGACAAAGGCTTAGCAACCTTTTTGAGATTAGAGCACCCTATGTTAGACTGATATAGAGATCAAAACTTGAAGTCTCCAAAGAATCTGTGTTGGTGAAGCAAGTGGTCTATAAGTCCCTCATTTATGGATCAGAAGAAGGAATGACTCCTATTATCCCTAGAGACAAGATAATGATGTGGCATCAAAAACTGGGACATAATGGTGAGAAGGGACTTTGAAAATTACATGGAAAAGGCATGGTTTAAGGTATGTTTAATTTCTTATTCAAATTATATTTTTGTGAATATTGTATCCATGGTAAACATAATTAGGTAAGATTCCCATATGATAATAGAAGAGCAAAAGGAATAATGTAGTTGATACAAAGTGATGTGTTTGGACATGTGTCTAGTCCATCACTAAGTAAATATGTGTACTATGTTTCATTCACAAATGATTTCTTAAGGAACACATGGATCTATTTTTGTTGAAATACATTTGATATTTTTGATAAATTTTAAAAGTTTAAGGCCCTTGCAAAGGACATGATAGAGAATAAAATAAAGGTGTTGACGACAAAAAATGATGGAGAGTTATATTGGAATGAGTTCAAGGAATTTGGTAATAAGTACGAAATAGAAAGATAAAATACTACTCCATGCACACCTCAATAAAATGGATTTGTAGAAAGAATGAATAGTAAGTTGACAGAAAGAGTATGCTCAGTGGTGCAAGGTTAGTAAAGAAATTCTAGGTACAAGTAGTGGATATTGCATGTTACCTGGTAAATGGATCACCTACATTAGAATTGGTTGCTAAAACTCCACATGAAGCATGAACTAGTAACAAAGACTATCTTAAACATATTAGAGTTTTTTTTTTGTGATGTTTATGTGCATGTTCTAAAGGAAAATATGAGTAAGTTGGATAATAAATATGAAAAATGTATCCTTATTGGTTATAAATATGGTATAAAAGGTTATACAATTTGGAACCTAATAACATATAAGAGAGTTTATAGTTAGGATGTAGTATTTAGAGAGATTAAAATTGTTCCCAAATAGGAAAAGAAGAAATAAAGACTATAGAGTTTGAGTTGGAGTGTGAAGAATTTGCACAACATAAGAAGATGAACCAAAAGACGAAGAACCTCAAACTAGTCTTGAGGAGGTTGGTTCAAGAAAGAAGGTAATTATAAACGTGTACCTCACTTGATTATCATTTTGGTTTTTTTCTATTTATTACTAATGATGATCCTAAAACTATTAGGGAGGTAGTGGATTTAAAATATAGTAAACTTTGGAAGAAGGCCATGGTTGAAGAAATAGACACCTTGAATACAAATGAGGCTTGGGATCTAGTTGAGTTACTAACTAGAAGAAAACTCATTGGTAGAAAATGGGTGTTTATTAAGAAGTTAAATGTAGAAGGTAAAGTGGAGAGCACGGGGGCTTCAACTCGTTGACCAATATATTATCATGTTCATTCATAAAGGGGATTTTTAAATTGTGAAAAATAAAGTCAATATATTGTAGGTATTGGGGGGGGGGGTATGAAAAAGGGATATCTAGTAAAAATAGGTGTTTCTTTTATTAGAAAGATGTATTGAGAGGGGGGTTCAACAAAAGTATTTTTGGAGGTATTTATCAATATCTAGTGAAATTAGGGGTATTATTTAATATTCAAAAAATGTAGGTGCTATTTCACATGTCCATTGAGTGAAGACCCCATGGTGGAGAGGTATAAACCTCACCTAATAAAAAATGGATATTTCCTAGTGGAGGGAATTGATTTAGTAAAAACAATTCTCTTGTTTCTAAATTAACTTATATTAGATTTATTTTGTCTATTTTTGTTTCTTTTGATCTTGAAGTAGAGTAGATGGATGTGAAGTTAACATTCCTACATGGGGATATTGAAGAATAAATATGCATAAGGTGGCCAAAATGTTTTGTAGTAAATGGAAATAAGGAATTGGTTTGT
>ML784742.1:356122-390665 GCA_009831015.1 Picea engelmannii
CTCACAACATCGTGGTCTCAGCTCGGGGGTGGCTAGTGGTAAATCCGCTGGGAGTCGCTGAGCCTACGGTTGGGTGGAAACGAGCACCCCTCTCAGCAGTTGCATAACCCCTGGTGTTACTTTCTGATAAGTGTTTTTCCTTTGGAATCTTGAAATATATGTATTCTGACATTTATGATCACAAGATGTGAAATTGTGAATGATTTCATTATAAGAATGTCTGTATGGTGTCTTGATCAGTACTGGTAGTTGTATGTTTATATGGAAATACTACGTATGGCTTATGTTCTCATAAATTGTCATTTATATGTGTATTGATCTAATTCAGACTTCACATCTGGTTCTTGGGAGAGCGATACCCTTATCTGCCTCAGATAGTACCCTGGGTAAACCTCCCCATAGAGATACCCTTCTCGAAAAGCCCATCAAGAACCTGGAAAAAGGACATGAAGGCGCAAGGCCTTAAGAAATCCCTGATAAGTATCGAATCGACGGACGAGATCCCATCGGGAGATCGGTGGTCACTCACAACCATCAGATCGGAAGAAGAAACTGGAGTGTTAAGTGCCTTAACCCTGAATAGGTGTTGATCGACGGACGAGATCCCGTCGGGAAATCTGTGGTCACACATGACCGTTAGATTGGTAGGAGATAGTAGGGTGTTAAATGCCTTACCACTTTGTATTTTTGTGTCTTCGTGGGTAGCGAAGAGATCGGTATCGTAGATCCCCAAGGTCCATGAGAACATCTGGACCATTGATTTTTCCACGTCCAGGAAGTCATGGGAGAATGCACAAGTTAGGAACCTGTCTGAGCCATCAGATCTCGGCTGGAAAACCCGACAGCCATTGGATCTGTCAGGATATACCCGAGGGTTAAACCCCCAGTGAATAGGGGCGAAATCCCCAAAATAGATCTGGATCGTCCAATTTAAGGAGGCTACATGTCGTGAGATTTCCCATTTTGAGAAATCGGGAATCATGAACTCAGGAGTTCTGGTGATGAGAGATCGGGACTTTCCATGGTGGAAACCCTGAGACAGATCTGGACCGTCCAATTTAAAGAGGCTACATGTCGTGAGATTTCCCATTTCGTGAAATCGAGAATCGTGAACTCGGGAGTTATGGTGATGAGAGATCGAGACTTTCCATGGTGGAAACCCTAAGACAGATCTGGACCATCTGATTTAAAGAGGCTACGTGTCGAGAGATTAACCACATCAGGAAACCGGGGATCGAGGATTTGGGAGTCTCGTGGTTGAGATTTCGGACTCTCATGATGATAAGTCCCGATGAACGGATGAGATTCTTTCGGAGGATCTCAGGGTCTATAATGACCTTCAGATGTGAGGAAGAGATGTCGACTTTAAGCTGGGGCACGAATGTGCCTTAGGGTAAGTGGCGAGCAGATCTGGATGGCCAGAGTCCACCCGCCCAGATCTACGGCTGAGGATTCATTCCGGATCCCCCTTGTTGTTCTTCCTTTAGCGGTGAGGGGGGGGGTCCAGAATCAAACGTGCAACTCTTGAACAATCAGGATTTATTCGCCTTGATCAATGGTGCTCAGGCAAATTCCGGACCCCCCTTGCCATTCTTCCTTTAATGGGGGAGGGGGGGTCTGGAATGGTGTGGTGTTTGAAGTGGGACCCGTCTCCTGTCACGTTTCCCTCTGTGTCATGCTTCCCTCTTGCCACCTATACTCCACTCAACCACGCGACAGGGCCCGTTCCTATTGGCCATTCGCTAACCTTGTTGGGATTCATCCCTATTGGCCAGTCGCTAGCCCTGTCGGGGTTGAAAGGTTGCAGAGTTGAATGATTCGACATTTCTGTAGCGCCGAGTTGTGAATTACTGAGAGGCACCATGGTTATTTGACCTGTGATCATGACCCACGATCACATGGGAGTAGACAAAGAAAGAGCTAGCTTACACTAGGCCTCTGTAGATATTTCGGGGGCTCTGATTCTGCAGAAAGCAATGAAAAATTTGATTATGGTAGTGGGTGCGTTACAAATTGGTATCAGAGCATGGTTACATCACTTGGCCTTCTTGGGCTCATGAATGAAGCCGCGCAGAAGCTCCGTTCGGAACACTCTTAAAAGGAGTAACCCTTTATCTTTGAAAACAAGAACCCGACTGTGTATGCATGTGAAAGAGTTATGAATTTATGCGCAGGTTATAAAAAAAAATGTATCTAACTCGTGACTAACAACCAACGTTTGTCTTTTCTGCCAAGCGGATGATCAGCCGCGGGAATTTACAAATGCAGAGACTGGTGACTCACCAAGAGATGGGAGAAGGCTCCCAAAATAGAGACGAAGAGTCTAATGAAAGAAGAGCAATAGGGACCCCTCCAGATCTAGCTGAGACTGTGAGGAGTCTCATGGTTGAATTGCAAAGCTGCAAGGCCGACAATGAAAGGATGATGAAAGAACAAGAAAAGAAAACTGAAATTAATGTAGTTTTACTGCAGAGCTTATCTGATCTACAACGACAAATGCAACATGAACCCGAGATGTAGAAACATGGTCATATAAGTGGGCATACTGAGAGGAGCACCTCAAGGAAGGTCCACCCCAGAGGTAAAGGGCCAGTGCCAAACGATTCCTCTGAGAAGGAAGCTGGCGATTCAGAAGGCTCTTCTAACAGCAGGACTAGTTCCTATTCTTGAAGAAAATAGAAGAAGCAAAAGACTTCCAAGGGTCATAAATTTGAGGAATTCAGAAAGGCCAAACCTCCCTCCTTTGATGGTGAGATAAAGAAGGGAGAGGAAGCAGAGGCCTGGATACTTGGACTGAAGAAATATTTCAGAGTCCATGATTTTTCAGAGAATTTGAAGGCCCGAGTGGCCACTTTCAATCTGAATGGAAAAGCTTCCCTCTGGTGGGAAGATCTTAAGAATGTGAAAGGGGTCCACGAAGAGAACCTGTCCTGGAAATAGTTTGAGAAATACTTCCGGAAGAAGTATTTGTCGGAAAAATATTTCGACGAGAAGACTAAAGAGTTTTATGAACTCAAACTGGGGCAACTCACTATAGAGGAATATGTCAACAAATTCCTCGACTTGTTGAGGTATGTCCCTTATATAAAAGTAGAAAAGGCAAAGGTGCAATGCTTCATCAGCAGGCTACCCAAGGACTACCAAAACAGAATTGAGTTTGATGAGCCAAAGACCTTAGAAGACACTATTTGAAAGGAAACATATTGTCAACGACAATATGGACGTTGAGCATAGCCTCGTGAAGACTGGAAACAAAAGGGTGGTTCGATATTTCAGAAAAAGGGGATCAAATCCTCAGGACTTAAGAACTACAAGAAGAACCACAGAATGAACTTCCCAGCCCGGAGTGTATTCCAGCAGAACTTTCCCTCATCGGGCGGAAATAAAACTTCTAGACCTATACCAATGAAGGTGGATAACACGAAGAGAGAACCTCTAAAATGTTGGGGTTGCGGAGAAGAACAGCTCTTGAGAGACTATCCACACTGACAACAGAACAATCGGAAAGTTTATAACATTCAGGAAGCTACCACAGTCAATGATGTGGCAAGGAGTGTGCCGCAGATTTATGCAGCCTTGAATAATAACCAAGCTGACCACCAAGCTTCAGTGGTGGAAATAGAAGGTATGATTTTCAACCATCTGGTGTCTGTTTTGATTGAACCTGGTTCAAATTTTAGCTATATAGCCCCTAAAGCTGTTGATAAGTGTAAACTATAGCCTCACAAGAACACAAAGCCATGGTTAGTACAGTTAGCTACTAGCACTAAAAGAAGAGTAGTAGAGGCCATACCAGCTTGCCAATTGATGTTGGGTGAATTCCCCACCCAAGCAACCCTTAACATATTACCCCTGGGATCATATGATCTGTTGATTGGTATGGACTGGCTAGCCGCCCATAAAGCCAGACTGGACTGTTACCATAAAACCTTAGACTATGTGAGCAAAGAAGGAAAAAGGATAACCCTTCAAGGGATCCTAAAACCTGTCTCGATGAGACAAATATCAGCCCTGCAAATGAGAAAGTATTGTCGAAAGGGATGTCCCCTATATGCAATACAGGTGTTGGAAACCATAGAAGATGACAAACCCATCCTTGAAGACCATCCTACCCTGAGAGAATACAGAGATGTGTTTCCGAAAGAGGTACCGGGTCTACCTCCGAGAAGGTATATTGACTTCTCGATAGAGCTCGCACCAGGAGCGGTGTTGGTGTCTAAGACACCCTACCGGATGAGAACACCTAAGTTAGTTGAACTCAAATTTCAATTGAAAGAAATGATGGATAAGGGTTATATTCGACCCAGCATGTCCCCATGGGGAGCACCAGTCATGTTTGTGAAAAAGAAGGATGGCACCCTTAGACTGTGTATAGATTATAGAAAACTCAATAAAGTAACCATAAAGAACAAGTACCCCTTGCCTAGGATCAATGATCTATTCGATCAGTTGGGAGGTGAGTCTATTTTCTCAAAGATTGACTTGAGGTCGGGATACCATCAAGTCTGAATCAAGTGTGAAGACATCCATAAAACCGCTTTCCGGACACGATATGGTCACTATGAGTTTGTGGTAGTGCCATTTGGGTTAACCAATGCCCCTGCCACTTTCATGTGCTTAATGAACAATGTACTCAGTAAATTTTTAGATAAATTTGTACTAGTTTTTATTGATGACATATTAATCTACTCTAAGAATAGAGAAGAGCATGAAGAGCATCTTAGACTTGTGCTGCAAGTGCTAAGAGAGCATCAACTCTATGCTAAATTTAGCAAATGTGACTTCTTCCAAAAGAAAATACATTACTTGGGACATGTTCTATCCAAGGAAGGGGTAGCAGTAGATCCTGACAAGATAAGGTCTATCATGGAATGGCCTGCCCCGAAGGATGTTTTAGACATCAGATCCTTTATGGGATTAGCAGGATACTATAGGAGATTTATAAAAGGATCACTACCCTCCAAAAGAAGGGGACAAAATTCCTGTGGACACAGAAATGTCAAGAAAGATTCCAAACCCTGAAACATCTACTAACCCATGCACCTGTGTTGAAAATCGCTGACCTAGAAGATGACTTCCTTGTGTGCACAAATGCCTGTAAGGAAGGGCTTGGAGGAGTCCTTATTTAGAAAGGAAGTGTGATCTGCTATGAATCCCGAAAATTGAACGAACATGAAGTCAACTATGTGACTCATGATCTAGAACTGGCTGCCATAGTGCATGCCTTGAAAATGTGGAGGCATTACCTCTTGGGAAGAAAATTTGTACTTATGACAAATCACTGTGGATTGCGATATTTGTTTGACCAACCAAATCTCAATGCCAGACAAGCTAGATGGATGGCCCTCCTTAGCGAATTTGATTTTGAAATCAAACACATTAAAGTGAAAGAAAATAGGGTGGCTGACGCCCTTAGAAGAAGCATGAAAACAATTCACCTGGCAATGGTGAGTACCTACGAGACAGATGTCAAGAACAGAGTCAGAAATGCACAAGAGACAGATCCCTTCGTTCAGACCATGACCCTATACCTATAGCAAGAACCGGCTGGAGTAAAATATGAAGGCTACCAGATGACCGAAGGAGGTCTGCTCACTTACAGAGATAGACTGTACATTCCAAATTGTGATGACTTGAAGAAGTTCATTATGGATGAGCTACATAAAAGACCATATACTGGTCACCCAGGATACCAGAAAATGATCACTGCCACCTAGAAACAATTTTATTGGCCTGGATTGAATAAAGACATAGCCGAATATTTGGCCCAATGCATAGAGTGACAACAGGTTAAAGCAGAACATCGACACCCAGCAGGACTATTGCAACCTTTACCCATCCCAGAATGGAAATGGGAAACCATCTCCATGGATTTTATCACTGGATTTCCAACTTCAACCAAACAGAAGGACGCCATTATGGTAGTGGTGGATAAACTGAGCAAGTCTGCTCATTTCATCCCCGTCAAATCAACCTGCAAGGCGATAGATATCACCCGGGTATTCATGAAAGAGGTATTCAGACTGCACAGTATGCCGAAAGAGATAGTGTCTGACAGAGACACAAAATTTACTTCCAATTTTTGGAAATCACTGATGGCTGGTTTAGAGACCAAATTGTTGTTTAGCACCACCTATCACCCTCAAACCGATGGACAGGCATAAAGAGTGAATCAAATATTAGCGGATATGTTAAGGATGCATGTAATGCATCAACCCAGGAAATGGGAAGACTACCTGCCATTGGTAGAATTCGCCTACAACAATGGCTACCAAGCATCCTTAAAGATGAGTCCCTTCGAGGTCCTCTATGGTAGGTCGTGTAATACTCCATTCAGTTGGAGTAATCTTGTAAATAGGATTTCTTTTGGACCCAACATGTTGAAAGAAATGGAACAACAAGTGACTCAGATAAAGCAAAATCTAAAGGTCGCTTAGAACCGACATAAAAGTTATGCTGATCAAAAGAGAACTCCAAGATAGTTCAAAACGGGAGATCATGTATATCTAAGAGTTAGGCCCATGAAGAGTTCCTTGAAAATGGGAGCTTGTGCCAAGTTGGCACCCCGGTATTGTGGACCCTTTTAGGTTCTAGATAGAGTGGGACCTGTAGCCTATCGGCTAGCACTTCGTCCCACAGTAAAAGCAAATAATGTTTTCCATGTTTCATTATTGAAGAAATATGTACATGATGCTAATCATATAATTGACTGGTTTGTGATCCATGTGGAACCGGAGGGATAATTTCTACCAGAACCCCAATGCATATTGGATAGAAAGAAAACCCCGCTCCAGAATCAAACCATTGCACAGGTCAAGGTGCAGTGGAGACATTTTGGCCCAGATGAGGCTACATGGGAAATGGGGGATGCCATGAGACAGGCATATCCAATTTTGTTTACTTCTGTACATGCAATTCATGTTAATAGATAAGAACATCGAGGATGATGTTCCTTTAAGGGGGAGGGAATTGTAACACCATGTTTCCCCCAGTTTGTAAAAAAATAACTGGACTGGCCAAGAACTGTGGAAAACTCATAAATGAGAATGTGTGATGTGAATGGACCTTGTGGAAAAGGTCGATGAATGTGAATACTATTATGAATTTATATTGCAGGATTGTTGAGAGGAGATATGCTGAAAAAAGAGACCATGATGGCTGGAGAAAGGCAATGGAAGGCACCTGGAAAGGTGGCGTTAACTTCCACCGAAAATCAATACCGTATTTGGACTTCACTGGCCCAGAGAACCAAGAGCGGCTCGCTGGCCTGTATTAAATGACTCACATTTAATATCCCACTGATTGGTAGGTAAATGGCTCCTCAAGAATTAATTAGGGATGGGGGAAAGGAATCGCCCATCCGTAGGAGTTGCAGACCTGACCAGTGCACGAAAAANAACAGAGAGGAAGGAGAGTATCCTTCACTCCTAGACACTGGCAAACAGAGACGTAGTCTCACAGCATCGTGGTCTCAGCTCGGGGGTGGCTAGTGGTAAATCCGCTGGGATTCGCTAAGCCTACGGTTGGGTGGAAACGAGGACTCCTCTCAGCAGTTGCATAACCCCTAGTGTTACTTTCTGATAAGTGTTTTACCTTTGGCATCTTGAAATATATGTATTCTGACATTTATGATCATAAGCTGTGAAATTGTGAATGATTTCATTATAAGAATGTCTGTATGGTGTCCTGATCAGTACTGGTAGTTGTATGTTTATATGGAAAGACTACGTATGGATTATGTTCTCATAAATCGTTATTTATATGCGTACTGATCTAATTCAGACTTCACGTCTGGTTCTCAGGAGAGTGATACCCTTATCTGCCTCAGATAGTACCCTGGGTAAACCTCCCCATAGAGATACCCTTCTCGAAAAGCCCATCAAGAACCTGGAAAAAGGACGTGAAGGCACAAGGCCTTAAGAAATCCCTAATAAGTAACGAATCAATAGACAAGATCCCATCAGGAGATCGGTGGTCACTCACGACCGTCAGATCAGAAGAAGAAACTGAAGTGTTAAGCACCTTAACCCTGAATAGGTGTTGATCAACGGACGAGATCTTGTCGGGAAATCTATGGTCACACATGACCATTAGATTGGTAGGAGAAAGTAGGGTGTTAAATGCCTTACCACTTTGTCTTTTTGTGTCTTTGTGGGTAGCGAAGATATCAGGATCGTAGATCCCCAAGGTCCATGAGAACTTCTGGACCGTTGATTTTTCCATGTCCAAGAAGTTATGGGAGAATGCACAAGTTAGGAACCTATCTGAGCCGTCAAATCTCGGCTGGAAAACCCGACAGCCATTGGATCTTTCAGGAGATACCCGAGGGTTAAACCCCCAATGAATAGGGGCGAATGCCCCAAAATAGATCTAGACTGTCCTATTTAAGGAGGCTATGTGTCGTGAGATTTCCCATTTCAGGAAATCGGGAATCGCGAACTCGGGAGTTCTGGTGATGAGAGATCGGGACTTTCCATGGTGAATACCCCAAGACAGATCTGGACCATCTGATTTAAGGAAGCTACGTGTCGTGAGATTTCCCATTTCGGAAAATTGGGAATCGCAAACTCGAGAGTTCTGGTGATGAGAGATCGGGACTTTCCATGGTGGAAACCCCGAGACAGATCTGGACCATCTGATTTGAGGAGGCTACGTGTCGAGAGATTAACCACATCAAGAAACCGAGGATCGAGGATTTGGGAGTCCCATGGTCGAGATTTGGGACTCTCGTGATGATAAGTCCCGATGAACAGACGAGATTCTTTCGAAGGATCTTAGGGTCTATAACGACTGTCAAATGTGAGGAAGAGATGTCAACTTTAAGCTGGGGCACGAATGCGCCTTAGGGTAAGTGGTGAGAAGATCTGGATGGCCAGAGTCCACCCGCCCAGATCTACGGCTGAGGCTNTGGGGGGGGGGGTCCGGAATGGTGTGGTGTGTGAAGTGGGACCCGTCTCCTGTCATATCGCCCTCTGTGTCATGCTTCCCTCTTTCCACCTATACTCCACTCAATCGCATGACAGGGCCCATTCCTATTGACCATTCGCTAACCCTGTTGGGATTCATCCCTATTGGCTAGTCGCTAGCCCTGTCGGGGTTCGACGGTTGCAGAGTCGAATGATTCGACATTTCTGTAGCGTCGAGTCGTGAATTACTGAGAGGCACCATGGTTATTTGACCTGTGATCATGACCCACGATCACATGGGAGTAGACAAAGAAAGAGCTATCTTATGCCAGGCCTCTGTAGATATTTCAAGGGCTTTGATTCTGCAAAAAGCAACGAAAATTTTGATTATGGTAATGGGTGTGTTACATAAAAATAGGTGTTTCTTTTATTAGAAAGATGTATTGAGAGGGGGGTTCAACAAAAGTATTTTTGGAGGTATTTATCAATATCTAGTGAAATTAGGGGTATTATTTAATATCCAAAAAATGTAGGCGCTATTTCACATGTCCATTGAGTGAAGACCCCATGGTGGAGAGGTACAAACCTCACCTAATAAAAAATGGATATTCCCTAGTGGAGGGAATTGATTTAGTAAAAACAATTCTCTTGTTTCTAAATTAACTTATATTAGATTTCTTTTGTCTATTTTTGTTTCTTTTGATCTTGAAGTAGAGTAGATGGATGTGAAGTTAACATTCCTACATGGGGATATTGAAGAATAAATATGCATAAGGTGGCCAAAATGTTTTGTAGTAAATGGAAATAAGGAATTGGTTTGTAAGATAAAGAATTCCCTATATGGATTAAAAAAATATCAAAGAATGTGGTATCAAAATTTTGATACTGATATAGTCGAACTTGGATTCTCAAGAATAAAATATAATCATTCAATTTATTCCAAGATGGTTAGCGATCATTTTATTAAGTGGTCTAGTATGTTGATGACATGTCTTTGATTGGAAACAATAAGGAAATCATCAAGGATGTAAAAACTTAGTTGTATTATGAATTTGATATGAAAGATACTCACATTACAAATTTTATTTTGGGCATAGAATTTAAAAGAGATAAGGAAAACATGAAACTCTAGTTGAATCGGAGGAAATATGTTGAAACAATATTGTAGAGGTTTAATACACAGGAATGTAAACTACTCAAGGTTCTTATTCATGTAGGTGTAAATTTGTATGTAGATCAGTGTACCAGAACATAAGAATAAGTAGAGGAATGCCATTTGTTCCTTATGCGAGTGGTGTTTGAAGTCTAGTGTATGTTATGGTATGTACTGGACTAGACATGGCCCATGCAATGGGAGTTTTGAGCAAGTATATGTCAAAACTAGAGAAGAAACATTGGACAACTATAAAGAGTGTCTTTAGATATTTTCATCATGCCACTTAAGATTATGCAATTTGCTACCAATGAAGACTTGGATCTCATAAAGAGATAGATATACAAGGTTTTTTTATGCATATTAGAATAGAGATATTGACTGCATAAAATCTACAAGAAGTTGTGTTTTTAACCTATTTAGTGGAAAAATTAGTTGGATGAGTAAGAGGCAAGTCATATTTGCATTGACAACTTGTTGTGTCGGCACCAACAACTCATTTTTTTCTTGGTTTTTTCTTATGAAGCAAGATGTTTTCTCAAGAAATAAGGACCCTCCTTATACTTTTCAAGGCCCTTTTATTGTGTGGAAAGAACTTAAGTTTTTTTTGTGTAAGTTTCAGATATTTTTCCCTCCTCTTAATTAGCAAATTCAGCATCTCCTTCACTCACCAATACATGAAGTGTCAGAAACTTAATCATTTCTTCATCCATACAGGTGATGAGCCAACACTTAGCCTTTTTTGACAACTTTTTCTTTTTTCCGATGCTCCATATTTCTTTCCCTATCGAACCACCACAACCGATATTTCTTGGTTCATCGATACGCCAACATCGGATCCCTTTATCCATGCTGACACATCGAGTCCCCATATTTCCTCCTTCGTCGATACTCTGACATGCCATCCTCCACACGACGTCAATACACCAATACAATGGGACTTCCATGTGACACCAATACAATGGGACTTCATCTCTCATACATCTTCGACACACTGGGGTTTTCTCTCCCCTCGACCTCTAATAAAACAACACAAATAACCTTTCACACGTGCAAAAGGTCATATCCACATCTTTTCTCACTCTTTTTTCATGCCCATACACATTATATTAAACTTGTTTTGGCTTTTTTCTCCATTATGTTGTTGCACACCAAGCCACAGGAGCATAAGGAAAACAAGAATAGATATTCCCTTACCATAGATCTACCTCCATGACCTTCAACTCTAGACCTTCAAGTTTAGAGCCAATTAGTTACTCTGTCTTTCCCACCACTTGTTATAATTTTTTAAATATAAGACAATGCAAGATCGAGCTAGGTTTTCATTCATTTTTTTTCCTCCTTAACCCGTCACCTTTCCCATAGATCAGAAGGATAAAGGGTACAAAGGGGCAAAGAGGGGTGTAGAGGGGAAAGGGAATCTCACAAGTGCATTTCCCTCTCCTAGACCTCCACCTTAATTTTACAATCACAACCATAGTACCTATGTTCCTTGTATCTTTATCAGATCCCTCCTCGTTCCCTTAGCCAGATCTTGGCCCTTCTGATATTCTTTGGAAAAATACCCATCATGTACCATAGCCATGGATCAAAACCTCAATGGTGCACCCGAAATCCTCAAGCCTCAAGCATCGATCCATGGCTCATAGTGATGGCAGGAGTAAATCACCCTTTCATCGCCAATATAGTCACATTGACAAGGGAAATATTTCCCTTGATGATGTTCCAAATATCAACAGGGAAAGGCTCATCTCCACTGATGTACCCTGTATTGACAAGGAAAATACTTCTTTGTTGACCACCTTCTAATGACTCTGCCATCACCCAAATTGCTACCAATATTTGAAAATTAAGGATTGAACATTTTGTATGATTGAATCCTTTCTCAGATGATAATGGATCTAAAAAAATTTTGTCTTGTGGTTTTTTCAGATGTTTATAATTCAATTTTAGCCATGATTTCTCCTCAATAAATCTCTTGTTGAAAATTCCTATGCGAGCAGAGTCTTAGAAGAAGAAGACATCGACACCCCAGGACCTAATTATGATGATATTCAAGGTGTCATTGATAAGGAAACCTCACTCTAATGGGGAAACATATATCATATGTTCAATAATCATACATTCCCTCAGCTGCCTGAAGATTATCATGACCTCAACACATACAAAAACATTAGGAGGTCTAAATTATATAAAGTCACAACACATGCAACATTGTTTCCCTGCATGAAATCCATTTCATGGATCGTGAAGCATGTCGATCTGGATACTACATACATAATGAATGCTCAAGGCCACCCAATCACCTCCTTACAGGCTTTAGTGATTTCCTCTTGTTATCATCTAGAGGAAGGAGAAAATTCATTGGACACGAAGATGGTGAATAATTTCCCGCACATCCCAAGAGAGCTACTAAAAATTTAGTACAAGCCTGAAAAGGTTCTTAAGACCAGGTCGCCTAACTAATATCCCACAAATCTACTCAGACTACAATACCAATACGCAAAGGCAATGATATGAAGGATTTATGGGCAAAATGATTCCCATAAATTTAAAATAAAATGGGTACCTCTCTTATACTATGTCACAGACACCGATTCGACATTCAAATGGGAGAACATATTATCCTCTACCTTGGTTGAAGTACTTGCAAAAGAAATTCACACGGCTCCAGGAGGGTTTTTTATTTTTCACGTGTCATCCTACCTACTCGACATGATGTGTGTATGCCATTCTTACCATCATATGGGCTGGACATCGAAACCTAGCGACCCCCCAATCCACATCTACTGCAAAATATTATGGGAGCATAAATATCATTTTGAGTATCAGAAGATATGCAACAACTTCCTAATCCCATTGTATCATCTCATATTTGGATTTCTAGCACCTTGCATGACAGATAAGGTGGATGCCATAGTTAAAAGGATAGGGGATTAGTAATCCTGGATTATGGCACCTACATCATGATATATGGAGCTAACAAAGATCCACACTTGCTTCCAAAAATTTTCCTAGATAGACTAATGCTATAGGATATTTCATACTAGCTGGTCATACATGGGATAGGTACAACATCATATAGAGACAAAAATTCCTTCTAGCCTCCTCTCCCACTCTGGATTGGGTCATACTCATTTAACTTTGTCAAGGAAGCACAAGCATAAGTGAATATAATAACATCTTTCCACTTCAGTGAAGAAAGATTCTAGAGGCACAATCCTCTAGATGTCGTCAACACCTACTATAGTAACTACAAGTATAGATGGGATTACACAACTAATGTCTAGGAAGAGGAAGAAATCCACTTTCGAGCCAAAACCTACCATGACATAATTTTCAAAAGGAGAGGAAACCCACTGGGAAGAATAGAATATGAGCAATGAGATAGAGAGGCTCAAAATAAAATCGAAGAATATGCAGCAATAGAAGCAGCAACAAAAACATCTGATGTAGCAACAACTGTAGCAGATGAAGAAGAAAAGAAAAGAAAAGAAACATAAGTTGTTGAATTAGAATAAAATAAGAAGAGGAAGTTGAGCAGTTGTGACAGAAAGAGACAATAGAAGAAGCAAAAATAGCCAAAGCAATTGCCAAACAACAAAATAAAATGAGATAAGAAGAGGTTGAACTAAAGAAGAAAGAAGAACAAGCACAATTTGAAGAAAAAGAAAAAGTGGTAGTAGAAGTAGTAGTAGAATCAATTATACCAAAGGAACAATTGAAAAAGGATGAAGAAGAAAGAAATAAGAACATATATCCCATGGACACAGATATTCCGGGATCATCAATTGACATCCCACTCATAGGGTAACATTTCCCATTAGGTGAGTTTGTATTGGGAGCATTTACACCTTCAAAGGCTCGGAAGATGGCCAATTTAAACCCCTTCAAATTCAACAAAGAATATGGTAAGATAATTTTGAAAAAAATAGAAATCTATATTGGCATAGGGGCAGACCCAGGGTTCAACGCTACAATAGCGCACCAAAAAAACCCTAGCTACCGACCCTTTTGGCAACACCTGCGAAGTAGATGGAGTCTCCCCCGAGGTAGAGGCAGGGGTGGTTGCAGGACTCAGGTGTCTGCAACCTTAGATGGGACACAGATCTATGATTGTAATACTTAACAGAGCACTTAGCACCGACAGTTCATCAATATTGAACCACTATCTACTTTGCAGATAAAACAGAGCATCACATCATCCATCCAGATCTGATGTATCTAAGAACTTATCATAGAGAGGTCGATTAGATCCAGCAGATTCAAGAACTAAGTGCATTCACATAGGTCAGATATAGCATCCATATACATCATTAGCACAAAGTGTAAACAAATCTATCTATCTATATCAAAGCACTCAACAAATAAAGACATAAACACATCAACACATTGCACAAAGAAAATAAACACAACATATACATGGTTCACCCCCACCCTGGGGCTACATCCACCAACTCTTCTTCTTTATTAGCTTCTTCAATAGGTTACATGCACAGAGCCTCAAAAACCTACTCTACATAGGATAAGAGATCTACGCAACTCGCTAGATCCTCCTTCCCCAAGTAGATATAAGTACACATCCTTCCACGGCCTCTTGCAATGACTTGCACTTAGATCTGCAAGTCTCACACAGTATGCACAGATCACTTACAATCCTTCAATCAAATAGATCTAGCACTTATCCTTTTGTAACTGCTCTATCTGCTCACTACATCGCCTTAGTATCTATTTATACTTTACAAAATAGGCCTAAACAGGGGTAAACCCATGGGTCGACATCCCATACCCGTTACATAATCCAAAATCCCAAAAGGGGGTTGAGATCCTGCAATCTCTACTTCGTCTTGCCCTCCACCTTCGACAAGCTATCGAAGTCCCAAAATAGGTCAAACTTGACCAAGGATCTCCCAAAAATTGGTCAAGGGACGACATTGTTGGGTATGTGTTATATTCTTTGGCACGCAGGGGGGTTAGAGGGGGGGCCGCTAGGCACCCCCTCGGGGGGTGGAGCCCCCCACGCGGGGGTTCGAGGGCAGCGCCCCCAAATTTTTTTTTTCGGGCTGACATATTTTTGCCGAGCCGAGCCGACATATTTTCGTCGGGCCGACATATTTCCGGGACGACATATTTCCGGGACGACATATTACCGGGATGACATATTTCCGGGACCACATGATATTAGGTGGTTTTTCGGCACATGGTTTTTTGCCGATGATTTTCTATTTCCGGTTAAGGAATTAGGGTTTTGGACTAATCCAGGTCATTGGGTTAGGGTTTTGGATGCCGCTGGCTCCTATATGTATATTGTATTATAAACAATGTAACACAATGTGTATGAATATAATATATGCTAGTTTTCCCGGTTTGGGTTTCCAGGTGAAAAATCTCTGTGTAATGTTTGTATTTGCCATTGTATCTTTTCTGTTCTTTTATGAATAACAGTTTGCAGTAGATATTGTACAAGGTTAGAATTTACAAACATGCCCCTAACACTCACCTATGACTCGTCCCAAGTCACTCTGATCTGGGTAGTTCTGCTTCAAAATCCTCAAGCGTAGCTTGAGCTTCTTCAACTTGCTGATGTGCCTTGGCCTCTTGTTCAACGAACTCTTAGATGAATGCATCGTTGACAGGTCCCTCTAGGCATTGTTCAGCTGCAGTGACCACCTGCTCCAATTCTACTCCTCGGCCTTCAACCTCTGTGAACAGTTGATAAACCTTATATTGTATAGGTTGGAGCAAGGATGATTTTAGGGGCTAAATTTCGCTCAAGGGCTAATTTTCCATGGTTTTTCCAAAAACGAGATTCACTATTTTAAAAATGATTCGCCCAAATTCTATAGGATAAAATTATTTTACCTTAAAAATCGCCAAAATTTTATAAAAACTATATAAAATACTTAGAATTTGAATATTTTTACAAAAATATCGCTAAACATTTATAGTTGACATATGAAGGATTAGTGAGATTCGCCAAGGTTTCTACATTTTAAAATAATTTTCCATCCTTAAAATCATCCCTGGGTTGGAGCCTTTGAGTTACTTCCATAACTTTTCTCTGGATATTGTGGATCTGCTGCTATGAAGTGCGCTACTCCTGGGATCGCTTCATTCTTTCCACAACTGACAGGGGCTTTAGCTGCTCTTATATCGATTCGGCTTGATACTTAGCCTCTTGGAGCTGTGACTCCAATGCCTTCAGTTATAGATTCTCAGTGAGTTGTTCTTAGGTCTGGGCACTATGATCAGTAATTTTCTTACATTCCATAGCAAGGGATTTTATTCTTTCAACTGCACTTCGAGTAGTTGCTTCTCTTTGATCCCTTACATCCTGTGGGGTCTTGGGCACTGCGTGGAGCTCTAAGTCTGCTATGCGTTGCTATAGATGCTAGATAGCTTCTATGAGTTTCTCTACTTGCTTTGTGACTCTATTCTCTGCCTTTATTTCTACGACTGTCACAGAACGAAGTGCTCTGCTGACCGCTTCTTTCACTTCGAGTTGCTCTGTGAGCAATTGTTCTTTTCCTTGTTGTAGCTGTGCTTTTTATTCATCGAACTTTGCTTGGAGAGAAATCTTTTCCTGTTTTGCAGCTAGACGTTGTTCTACAAGTACGCCTTGCACTTGTGTTAAGGCCTAGGTGGCTTGTTCTGTTTCCTCTTGTGCTCATCGAAGGCGAGCTTCGATTGTCTCAGCTAGTCAGTGGAGTTGGGCCAGCTCATCTCCCAACTCTGGTTCTCCCAATGATAGAGGCACAGTGGAGACTACGCGACTGGACTGAAGGGCCTGCTGTAACCCTCGAAGTTTGAATTCAATCCTATCATACATTTATTCCTTCTTCGCTCCTTGTTTCTCTATTGTCTCCAGTGAAGCATTGTTCAGGGCTACTATGATGAAATCAAAATCATCGGAGGTGAGGACAGTCTACATCTTGGTCATGGTGGCTTTTGATTTCTTCTGGGAAGAAGGTTTCGAGGGGGAAATATTCCTCTTCTTCAAAGGGTCAATCTCATCTCGATGCGTTGTTACTTTGCCTGGTCTCTGTTCATATTCTAATTTGTCACCACCCCCTCGATCAGGTGACATGGAAGCAGTCTTCCCTGAGGTGCTTCTTACATTTTGGACTTCCTCGGTCTTGTTATGTCTATTGATTCCAGGTGTATTTTGTTCTTTATGAGTGTCTTCTGGGCTGTCGATATTAGATATCTCTACGGGGTTGGCAGGGATAAGGAGGTCAGTGGACCATTCCTTGGTGATCTCCTCAAGGTCTTCTTCTGTGAGTTTGTAATATGACTGGAGCTTCTCTTTATGTTCATCTACTCATGCTATAATGTAGGTGAAGTGTCGATCTGTGATGAACTTCATCATGGGTCGAAACCTTTGTAGGGTGTTCGGAGTCATGCGAGGCTCGACTTCGATGGATCGCTTTAGCTGGAGGTAGTATGTATGAAGCACAATATTCGACTGCCATTGTTTGTTCATATCAGTTAAATGCCACAGGGTAGCGAATTTCGCAGCAAGTGGTTCGAACGACTCTATGTCAGGGAAGGTCGCTCCTTCCGGCATCTCCCAGGAAAAAAATGCAATGAGGACCAGGAGCCAGCTAAAATGAAATTCATAACCCTAATCATGTGCTTCTCGACAATCTAATTCCAACCGGTTACCTAGGTACTTCACCCAGTTCATCTGTAGGCCTTCTACACACTTCCCTGCGAGGTCAACGACAAAGTCGGTGACCTGCATAGGTCGGTTATTCCTTACTAAATTTCCATCTATCATTTGACATGTGAGGCACATTTCACCACTCTGGATGGAATCTACCTTGTAGCCTCTTGTTCCCTTCTCAACGTCACCATATGTATCCTTGATTTTCTGTGCTAGTGCACGATTTGTATATTTTCCTAGATAAAAGTCTTGCGGGTCGAGTCCTTGCATACTCAATCCTGTGATCCCGTGGATCAGTGTTGGGTCAACTGTAATGCGGTAGTCTAGCCATAAGTAGCTTCCATGGTAACACAACAATAGCATCTTGACACAGGCGTTGACTTCCTGGTGTCTTCCGAAGTGTTGGATCTTCATGACATTCAGTAGGGTCGACTGCACGAGGTTCATCATCCACGACTGAGGGATGATATTCAAGTTCTTCACTTTTGTTCTAATTAGGTACTTGTATGGGGCGAGCATACCATATATCTTTCGATCTCCTAGGTTGAAGTCGCTAAACTTCAATTCTATGATCTTATCCTGCTCTGCTTGAATTGTGCATATCCCCTTCGGGCGGTACACAATGATCATAGTGTACTCAAAGTCTCTTGGCACACTATCACGATTCACTGTGCCAACCAGAGGTAGGATGTAATCGGGAAATATGGATGGAATCAACTTTTCTTTTGCTAGGTTGTCTTTATGCTTGGTTCTCTTCTCTACTGATGGTCAGGATGGCCCCGATCTGCGAGCAGTCGACAAAGAGGCTTGTAGTCCTCTCGTCGATGATGCTTGTATGCATGTAGACATCGACATGACTCTTTCAGTCATGAGGTTGATCAAAACTTCTTCGACAACTCTCTCTCCAGTGCTAAACTCGTCCGACATACACGCTCGGGTTTGGAAATATTTGGGTCCAAGGAGTAACTTAAACACTGCAATAGGATAGAAGGAAATAGCGCAATGATCATTGTATAAAATCAACAAGTCTAAGGGCTCAAATTCACGATTAGCAAAAGTGTTCTCAGTGCATAGCATGACGGGATAAATAGATAACTTGATAATGGATTTCTTGCAATGGTGGAGAATCCTTCATTAACTCTATTATGTCCATTGTGGCGCGGTCCAATTGTCTGGTGGCGAACCATAAATGCCTTTCTACCCATTCGGGTGGTCATTCAAATGGTTATATTGGTCCCAATGGCTATATTGCTTCGCCATGGCGAAGTGCCATGTGACGTTGTTTTGTTACCCTGATGAAGCTCCAGTTTTGCAAATTTTCCTTCTGCGAAGTTCCCTCTAGAACCTTCTGTAACTTGTTGATCTTAGCGCTCTTCTTACTTATTTGTCTAGATTTCTTCCCAGTGAGCTTTGTCTCGGTATGCATTTTTCCATTCTGATTCTTATCTTATTTTGGCATAGTTACTTTGCGTTGTTGAGATTCTTTCCTAAGAGTCGAGGGTGATACTTCTTCTTTATCTGGAATAGGTACTTCAATCTTCTGTGGGTATTCTTCTTTATCAAGTGTGTGATCCTTCTAGTCATGAAATCTTTTAAATCTTGCTTATTCTGTGCTAAAAAAATTTCTTCTTCTGGCCTTATTTCTTTCAATCCAAGGTTTTCCTAGTAACATGGTAAATGGGGCGTTGTTCTCAATAAATTTAACAATCTCAAAATCTTCCTCTGTCGAAGATCCATTGGCATTCATAGATATCTGGGTGAGCTTTCCACATAGGTTTATCAACTTTCCTTTGAATAGTCCTATTCCTCCTAATGAAGGAATCATAGCAGGCCTTCCTATAGCTTCCCAAATTCTTTCTGTCATGACATTCACCTATGTTTCCTCATCTAGAACATAGTCAATGTCAAAGTCTCCTATTCTTGCTTTAAGGCATTCTCTTTCTTTGAATATCTTTGATAAACTGACATGTCGGTGGTCATTCATGGTTTCTTTTATCTGTAGCAATACTTTTTATGATTCTTTCTAGGGTCCTGCCATTTATGGATCTGACTTAGGGTTTTCTTGTCTCATGTTCATTTCTTCAATATTAGCAATCATTCTAGGGAAATCCAATACTTCATGGTCCATAGATTTGCAACAAAGACAACTAGGTCGCCTCCCAGGGAATTCCTTAGAAAGATGTCCCGGTTTTTTGCAATTGTAACATAGGGTTAATCCTCTATTTCGTTTAAATGATTCCCAACTCTTTCTATACTGCGGGCCAGGGTCATAGTAGCTAACCTGCAAACATTTCTTTCTAGGATCCCGCATCCACTTGTTAGTCCAAACATTATTTCTATGCATAGGTATGACATTTATTTCACTATTCTTATCAGATCTACATATATCAAACTTTCTTTCATCGACTAGTGCCCTAGTTTTCAAGCTAGGACAAAATCTATCAAACATACCTAGATCCATACTTTAGAAACATAAATTTCCACTTATCTTACTTCTACGGAGCACAAAGCTTTCAGATCTAGAACTTTTCACTATTCTTACCTCTATCAGAGTACAAAGTGTTCATATCTTACCTCTTTTAATAAAAAATTCTCACTTTTACCTTTCTCAGAGCACAAAGCATTCAGATCTTACCTCTTTTCTTCCAATGAGACTTCTTTTCTTTAGCACAGAGCTTCTCAAACTAAGTAGAGTACTGCGCACTAGAGCGACAGATCTACGCACAAATCTTTCACAATTTCAAGTCGGATCTTTGCACAAAGCTTCTTCTTTCTCAATTCCCAAGAAGAAGAGGTTGAACTAAAGAAGCAAGAACAACAAGCACAATTTGAAGAAAAAGAAAAAGCGGTAGTAGAAGTAGTAGTAGCAGCAATTGTAGCAAAGGAACAATGGAAAAAGGATGAAGAAGAAAGAAATAACAACATAGATCCCATGGACATAGATATTATGGGATCATCAATTGACATTCCACTCATAGGGTAACATTTCCCATTAGGCGATTTTGTATTGGGAGCATTTACACCTTCGAAGGCTTGGAAGATGACCAATTTAAACCCCTTCATATTCAACAAAGAATATGGTAAGATAATTTTGAAAAAAAATAGAAAGCTATGTTGGCATAGGGGCAGACCTAGATTTCAACGCTACAACAACGCACCAACAAAACCCTAGCTATCGACCCTTTCGAAAACACCTGCGAAGCATATGGAGTCTCACTCGAGGTAGAGGCAGGGGTGATTGCAGGACTCAGGTGTCTGCAACCTTGGCTAGGACACAAATCTATGATTTTAATACTTAACATATCACTTAGCACCGACATATCATCAATATTCAACCACTATCTACTTTGCAGATAAAACAGAGAATCACATCATTCATCCAGATCTGATGTATCTAAGCACTTATCATAGAGAGGTCGATTAGATATAGCAGATTCAAGCACTAAGCACATTCACATAGGTCATATCTAGAATCCATATACATCATTAGCACAAAGCGTAAACATATCTATCTATCTATATCAAAGCACTTAGAAAATAAAGACAAAAACACATCAACACATTGCACAAAGAAAAGCAACACAACATATATGTGGTTCACGCCCAACCTGGGGCTACGTCCACTAACTCTTCTTCTTTATCAGATTCTTCAATAGGTTACATGCACAGAGCCTCAAAACCCTACTCCGCATAGGAAAGGAGATATGCATAGCTCACTAGATCCTCCTTCCCCGAGTAGATCTAAGCACACAACCTTCCACAACCTCTTGCAATGACTTGCACTTAGCTCTGCAAGTCTCACACAGTATGCACAAAGCACTTGCAATCCTTCAATCACATAGATCTAGCACTTAGCCTTTTGTAAATGTTTTATCTCCTCACTACATCACCTTAGAATCTATTTATACTTTACAAAATAGGCCTAAACATGGGTAAACCCATGGGCCGACATCCCATACCCGTTACATAATCCCAAATACCCAAAAGGGGCCGAGATCCCGCGATCTCTGCTTCGTCTTGCGCTCTGCCTTCAATAGGCTGTCGAAGTCCCAAAATAGGTCAAACTTGACCAAGGATCTCCCAAAACTTAGTCAAGGGCCAACAAGCTACCAGTGTCTGGAAAGGATCCCTTATTAGTAATGACCAAGACTAATGTAATAGAGGATGTCAGAGACAATAGTCTTTCAATCACTTTACTCGGTGTTTCTTTCACACTAGCTTTAGAGAAAAATCTAAAAGATTTGGTGCATGAAAACAAGGAGAAAGATGAAAGAATAAGAGAACTAGAAGAGGAAGTCCAAGGAAGTAAAAGTGACAGGGAAAACATCAAATAATTTAGGGTATGTGTAGAGGGAGTTAGGATGGAACTCCAAAAGATGGAAATAGATATGTATGCAAATATATATGTTTTCTAGTAGATAGCCACAAAAATTATTTCTCAATACAACAAATCCCAAACCAAGAACACGAAGTTCATCACAATTAGAGAAGGTTTGAATGAGATGCAATGGTGGATTATGGAAAACCTTGACGCTCCACCATAATTTCCATGCATAATAGAATGGGAGATAAATATCAACTACGATGCACTCAACAAATTTCAACAAGCCGAGGAAAAATTAAGAGTTGAAGAATTCACTCTTAATTTTCTCACATCTCCATAAAGCAACATACATCCTATCTCACAAAATCCATCTTCTCAAGATTAAAGAGATGAGTAAGTTGAAGGATGATGAATATATTTTCTCAGTGTATAATAGAATATGAAGAAAAGACAAATAGATTCCATAGTTGTGGCCAAAGTGACAATGGATTTAATGAATGATCACCTTGTGAAACTAGTAAGGGCCCAAAATATGATCCACGCCTTCATGGAAAATTTAAAGAGATAGGAAGACCCTCTCATAGAATGTGGTGTGAGCTATGACCCTCTCTATGAATTTGATCTTCTTCATTGGACAACAGAGACACTTTATTCTAACCACTCTTTCTCGTTTATATATTCTTCCAACTGGTATGAGCTATGAAACATTGTGTCCCTGTGTTTGGACCATCACACCCCTTCACTTAACAATAATATCGTTTGCTTTTATGTATCCAAATATTATCGAGAATCCCTTTCAATATAATGAAAATTCTTTTCATTAATCGATCATAGATATGGATCGATTTCATTTAACTCGATTCCAAATCTCTACAAATACTGTAGAAACCGAGTTCTACTGAGGCGCTTCCTTCAAACCATTTACATATGACTGACAACACAAAACCATGGGCTTATCAATTTAAACGATGCATTATATTTTACCTTTATTTCTCTTATTCCATATGACCACAGGAAATCACCAAGCACTAGGCCAAGCGAGTGCTTGATCACTTATCAAAATCAACGGTCACATTTTAATCTCCCGATGAGATGGATGATTGTTGGTACTTCGGGACTTCGTCCTCCGCGACTTCCAGCCTCTTTAAAAATCTCCTGAATAACAGATGCATTTCCATAATCTTCAATGGTTGAGAATATTACCGAAGTTTTCATTAGATCAGACGACTCATGTCCACCTCGAGACTTCGGGACTTAGGGCATTTGCTGGTGGTGAAACTCTCAAATCAAAAACTCTCAGAGTGACATAACTTGCTGACGTCACTTGTTGACATGGAACTTCCTGAGTGGTTCCCATGTGTCACCTGGGTTCATGTATTACATATGTTTAAAGTACCTATGGGACCTTGACACTTGTCATCAACTGATTACGCCATGTTTCCTATCCTCATGACTTTGAAACTTCGGTGCCTTCGGGAAATTCGATTTCTCCAATTCCCAGATCTCCTGAAGTGAGATTCTCCGAAGTGTAAACCTCGAGTAACTTGACTTCATCCAATGGTAATTATTTAACTCGAAAATTCTTAACACGATCCAACGGCTGTTGGGAATTCAGTTATTTGGGATTTCAGGCCTTTGGCCTTGCTTATCCTATCCTACTAGTTTCCTCAATCTGACGGTCAAGATATCTTTCGAAGTGTTTCCTCAGATCATACAGCTTACGTCTATTTCAGGACATTTGTGGCTTACTCTATCCTTCCACTAAACATGATATGATGGTCCTGATATCTCCCGAAGTGTTCTTCATATCGAACGGTTCACATTTTCTTCGGTACTTTGGCCTTCGGGTGATCTTACTTGTCCTCAACCCTTTTTCTCCCGAATCAGCATCGAAGTTGGCCACTGCTACCTTGGCGCGCTCTGAATAGATCGGACAATCCTAATTTACTTCAAGACTTCATATCGAATGGTCTTCATCTTTACTTATCCTATCCTCCCACTTAACTTGATCCAACTATCGATGTGGATTGCGGAACCATAACTTGCGAGTGGTTTAATTCGTTGCCCAAACTCCGCAATTGAAGTTGTGCAATTGTTGGTGATTCAACCACATTCGTTGATATTTGAATCAATGAGATCTAACGATCTAGAATAATTGTGGGATTGGAAATAACGTATAGTTTAATTCTCCCTCCGTGCTCCGCAATCAATCCACGTCGTTGATCTGGCGCTTGCATATCCAACAATCCTGATTTGATATGATCGTTGACTAGTTCTCCAGTGATCCTTCTCTTGTAATCTGATGGTCTAGACTAATTGCAGGATTGGGAATAACACATTGTTTAATTCTCATTTTTCTCTCTGCAATCCATCCCTGTCGCTGATCTGGTGCTTTCCCTTTTGATTTTCATGTGCGTCATCTCTTCTGAGCTTCTGATCTTTAGTCGTTAACCCTCCTGAGCTTTTTAATCTCTGTGTACTGTCATACTTCATATATTTATTTGACATGAACTATGCATATTGTTATACTGTTTGACATCAATGACAACACATTAATGACACTATGTCCAACAATATCCCCCTTTGTCATTGATGGCAACACAAAACTTTCCTACACGATCTCCCTCTATGATGATGCTTCTCTCTTCTGAAGTTACTCTCCCCCTTTGTAATCAATGGAAAATGGTTGCTTCCCCTATGGTAAAGCTATGTTTGTATGTATGCTTCTAAATTGGAATTTTGGGACTTCGCACATCAGGAGTTATCACTCCCCTTGATTCACAACATCACGGTGCCCGAAATCGCGAAATCGTCAAATTCAGATCGACGGTCGGATCTTCTATGAAATTGATGACCAAGATTGCTTCCTCGAAGATCCCACGTCACCATCTCCACATGATAGGTGCTAATATTCTTCTCGGACCCTCACACCATAGGGCCACAGGCTATGACCATGGGCCCAAACTTTGAGCGCTTCACGATTTTGCGTGTCGGGAGTTTGTGTTGTGCTCCATGCTTGAAACCCCAAGTCATGAAATCGCCATGCTCAGATCAACTGACACACGCCCCTTTTTGATCGGAAAACTCTCATCATTTCAAGATTTTGTGCTTTGTGATTCCTCGTGACTTGGCCCCTTAACTGCTCCATTCCCCGAAATCACAAAATGCTTAATTGTGTGCCACACATCCTGCTAAGAAGGATGGCTCAAATCATTTCTCATTTCGTGATTTTTAAAACTCTGTTCCTTGATTTCTCCACCTCACGAAATCATGAAATGTCAATCGCGCACCACCTGTCCCCTTGGTTGGACGACCTACATCTTCTACGCGCCTTTCTCAAATTCAAAATTCCCGAAGTGGCACTCTCCCTGGTCCCGATACATGCACGCCTTAGCAGAATGTGCCCCGAATTTGGTTGAAACACATTTGTGGGGTTTTTTAAGCCCCCCTTCTTCGCACTTGATCATCCAAGGGCCGAAATTGAAGGGAAAACACTCCCCTGCAAGAATATGTGTTAACACCTTCAACCTAATCATACCCTTTACACACCAATCTGGATTTGTTCCTGATTACTTTCCCATTCTCATCCACTTTGTTTTTATACACCCATTTAGTTCCAATGACATTTTTATTTTTTGGTCTTGGAACTAGTTCCCAAGTTTGATTTTTTTCAATCTTGTCCAATTCTTCATTCATAGCATTCACCCAATTTTCATCTTTACATGCCTCTTTGATTGAGTTGGGCTCAATATGTGACATAAGTGTTATTTATGTCTGATATAACAATTATCTTCTTGTATGCACTCCATTTATTTCCAATAATCAGTTCCTTAGGATGATTCCTTTGAGTCATTCTTGAGGGTGTCTGTGTGTCTCTTCTTGGGGATTCTTATCTTATCTCTTCTTCTTGAATATATTCCTCATCTTCACTAGTATCCATATCATCCTCTTCCTTTTCTTGTTTATCGTGTGTACCAACTAAATCATCATCATCTTCATCTTCATCTTCATTGTCAAGTACAATCTCTTGATGTTTGATCCTTATTGTTTTTAAATCATCCACCATGACATCTGCACTCTCAACAATCTTATGTAATCTAATATTGTAGCAGTTGTATGCTTTCTTGGTAGAGGCATATCCAAGAAACTTACCTTCATCATAACTATCATCAAATTTTCTGAGATTCTCATCAAGCCTTTTGATGTAACACTTACTTCCAAAGACCTTGAAGTATTTTCCAAAGGAGCTCTTCCAAACCATAGTTCATAAGGAGTCTTATTACTATTAATCCTGATCTAACCTTTGTTCAATATGTATACTTCTATGCTTACAACTTCCATCCAATATCCATCAGATATTTTTTCTTCATTGAGCATAGTCCTTGCATCTTCCTAGACTGTTCTATTCCTTCTTTCATCAATCCCATTTTGTTGAGGTGTTCTGGCTGCAGAGAATTGTCTTTTTATTCCATGGGTTTAACAGAAGAGATTAAATTCTTTTGAGGTGAACTCACCACCATTTTCTGATCTAAGACATTTGATTTTTGTCTCTTTTTCATTTTCAACAAGGGTCTTAAAGGCTTTGAATTTGTTAAGTGCTTCTGATTTTTCCTTGAGAAAACATACCCAACCCATTCTAGTAAAATCATCAATGAACAACATAAAGTAGGACTGTCGCAAACTCTTGGTCCTTGTAGGTCCACATAGGTCGGTGTGAACAAGCTCTAAAGGCTTTGAGGTTGAGTATTCTTTTGTTTTGAACCTTATTCTAGTTTGCTTCCCTAGTTGACAATGTCTACATATAGGATTTGAGGGATTTATGATTTTTGGCAAATTTCTTACTGCCCCAACATTGTTGACTTTCACTAAATTGTCAAAGTTGATGTTCCCCAACCTTCTATGCCATAGCCAACTTTCATATACTAAATTTATATGACACTCCTTATTCAATTTTGTATTTAGTATATATACATTCTCAGGAGTTCTAGGAGCAGTACCAACCAATTTTCCTGAATCCTCTCTCCTAATCTCACATTTCTGGGAATCAAAGATGCAGATGTGCCCCTAATCACAAGTTTGGCTGACACTTAATAGGCTAGGTTTCAGTTTTTCAACAAACAACACTTCCTTGGCTTTGTATTTTCCCAAACTCACAGTTCCTTTCCCAAGTATGTTACCTGAAGTGTTGTCACCAAATGTAACTTTACCCTTTTGTCTCTTTAAGTTCAAAAACTTGTCCTTGTTTCTTGTCATATGTTTTGAGCACCCACTGTCAACATACCAGAGATATTCTTTATCTTGGGATTTCAAGGCAATGAGACATTCCTCTTTTGATGTCTTTTCTTTCCAAAGCTTCTTTTTCTCTCTAATGAACTTTGGTTTTTCTGAGACTTCCATTAATGTGAAACTACTGGCTTTATGTCCATAATTATGACATATGAATCATTATGGGTTCCCTTCTTGTAGAGGTGCAAAGGAATTATAGTTTTTTCTTTTAACTTGATTTATTGTTTGGTTATATTTAGGGTTATAGTTCTTAACCCTCCAGTTTTTCCTTCCATATGCTCTACAATTCATAGCTTTGTGTCTGAAATTAGAGCATGCAAAGAAATAACCAAAGAAAATGTGAGGATACATGTTTTGATAAACCTTCTTTGGTGTTGTATTATAGTCCTTCTTGATGGGTGGAAGTAGTCCTCTAGAGTTCTGATCATTACTTCTCTTTTCTTCATCTTTCTTCTTGAATGTACTGAGGAGAGAAGTTGCATAAGATTTTGAGTTAACTTGTTTTTCTTCTTGAGAATAAACTACTCCATTTTTGTTACTTGAATCCCTTTGTGTGGTAATAATCTTATCTAAGATTTTAGAGATAAATTTTTCATATCTTGTTTGAATGAGTTTTGCATTAAGTTCTTTTCTTAGGTGAACTATTTCTACCTCCATTCTTTAACAGGTTATTTGTTTCTCTTTAAGAGAATTTTCAATACTTTCTTCCATCCTATTTGCTTCTAGGATTTGGTTTTTCAAGTTTCTCATGAGTTTCTCCATCTCTTTTTCTTTATGTTCATGTTTTTCCTTTTGTTCAACTACAAAAATTTCTAGCTATCTATATCTGGTTTTGTATCTTCTTAATTCATCCAAGGCACTGAAAAGTTCTCCTTCCATATTAAACTCTGCTTTAACTTCTGACTCTTCCTCCTGCTCAATTTCTTCTATCTCATTAGGCACTTCAATATCTAGAAAAAGGACTTCATCATCATCATTGTCAATAGACTCTAATGAAATGTTGTTTTCTTCTTTTGAGTAAAAATTATCTTCCCCTTTGTACAACTTTTTCTTGTAGTTAGGTTTTTCCTTCTTCTTGTATTGCTTGTTTTTGTCTTCTTCATCTTCAGGGTCCTCCTTGGGATAGGGACACCTGGAAGCAAAGTGGAAAACATTGCCACAATTAAAACATTTGAAAGGGATCTTGCCTTTGTACTTCCCTGATCATTTCTGAAGTTTTTTAATAAAATTGGCTTCTTCTACATCATATTCTTCATGATGGATGGATTGAGGTTTTTGCTTTTGAATTTTTTTTTTCTTGAGCACCTTGAAGGTTGCCTCTCCTTGTGGGAGTTTCTCATAACCTAATCTTAACTCATAGGCTATGAGGATTCCATACAATTCATCCATGGTGAGTTTATCTAGATTCCCTTGATCTTAAAGAGTGGACACTTTAGAATTGTATAGCATAGGTAGTGTTCTTAGTATTTTTTCAACTAGCTCATTGTATGACACTTCTACTCCCAAACCTCTGATTGCATTAATAATATTATCAACTCTTTCGAAGTACTCTAAGATATTTTTTTCATCCTTCATTTTTAGACCTTCATATTGTACTTTGAGAGTCTGAAGTTTGGCCCTCTTCACCTTGGAATCTCCTGCATATATAGTTTCTAATTTATCCCAGAGTTGTTTTGGATTTTGACAGTTTAGCAAGGATCTTCTTACTTAGTCTAGCTTGTAGTGTGTTTAAATCCTTTACATGTTCCAAAAATTTCTTCTTGTCTTCTGCTTCTATGGGAGTGACTTTTGGAACATCATGTCCTTTTTCAACCAATGTCCATACTTCCAGTCCAATGGACATCAGATAGCTTTTCATTCTAACACTCCAGAAAACATAGTCTTCACCATCAAAGGGGGATTTTTTATGACATCTTCAACTATTGATCCATCCCGATGTATATTTATCTTCAAGTGATTTAAACCCTTAGTGAAGAGACCCACTCTGATACCAATTGAATGACCATACTTTGTCATTGAGACGAGGGGGGTGAATCAGTGATAGAATAATTGTATCAATTTTTCTTCTATTAATCCAATCAATATTTTAACACAATATTTACCATGGAACCCAACAGGGAAAACCACAAACAATTTTTATTAACTGCAAAAAATTGTTTTTACAAGTTACAAGGAAGGAAGATGTTCTTCCTTTTAGATCAACACCAACTGATCGGGATGCACCCACACCCTTTTTCACCAACACCAACTGGTAGGAGGCTTTGACCCCCTATTTAGTCAGCTACAACTGACAAGGAAGCACCTACTCCCCTTGTTCACCAGCACCAATTGGTAGGAGCTTACAACCCCCTATTTCCTCAGCTACAACTGACAAGGAAGCACCTACTCCCTTGCAGGCTCCAACCTGCCCTTGAACCACCCAACCACCCTTAATTTCCGAATCTCGAAAACTCATGTACCATACACTGGATTGCATAACTTCTCTATCTCCTTTTGTTCTTGATCTTCAATAAGACATTGACAGGCACCTTAGAACTAACATTTCTTCATCTTGGACTCTGCTTTTGTTTTGATCTTCTTCATTGGACAACAAAGACACTTTCTTCTCACCACTCTTTCTCATTTATATATTCTTCCAAATCCTGTGAGCTATGAAACATTGTGTCCCTTTGTTTGGACCATCACACCCCTTCACTTAATAATAATATCATTTACTTTTCTTTATCCAAATATTATCGATAAACCCTTTCAATTTAATCAAAATGTTTTTCATTAATCTATCATAGATATGGATCAATTTCATTTAACTCGATTCCAAATCTCTGCAAATACTGTAGAAACTGATTTCTGCTAAGGCGCTTCCTTCAAACCATTTACATATGACCTACAATGCAAAACCATGGGCTTATCAATTTAAACGATGCATTATTTTTTACCTTTATTTCTCTTATTCCATATGACCACAAGCGGTGACCAAGCGAGTGCTTGGTCACTTATCAAAATTAACGGTCACGTTTTAATATCTTGATGAGATTGATGATTATCGGTACTTCGGGACTTCATCCTTCATGACTTCCAGCCTATTTAAAAATCTCCCGAATAACAGACGTGTGTCCTTAATCTTCAACGGTTGAGAATATTCCCGAAGTTTTCTTCATATCAGACGACTCATGTCCACTTCGAGACTTCGGCCTTCGGGACTTAAGGAATTTTCTAGTGGTGAAACTCCCAAAGTAAAAATTCCCGGAGTGACATAACTTGATGACGTCACATGTTGACGTGGCATTTACTAAGTGGCTGCCATGTGTCACCTGGATTCATGTCTTACGTATGTTTAAAGTACCTATGGTACCTTGACACTTGTCATCAGTTGATTACGCCATGTGTCCTATCCTCATGACTTCAAAACTTCGGCCTTCGGGACTTTGGGTAATTCGATTTCTCCACTTCCCATTTCTCCCGAACTGAGATTCCCCAAAGTGTAAACCTCAAGTAACTTGACTTCATCCAATGGTCATTCTTTAACCCGAAAAGGCTTAAAATGATCCAACGACTGTCGGGAATTCAACTATTCAAGATTTCGGGCCTTTGGCCTTGCTTATCCTATCCTTCTACTTTCCTCGATATGACAGTGAGGATATCTTTCAAAGTGTTTCCTCGGATCATACATCTTATGTATATTTTGGGACATTTGTGGCTTACTCTGTCCTTCCACTAAACATGATCTAACAGTCCTGATATCTCCCGAAGTGTTCTTCATATCAAACTGTTCACATTTGCTTCGGTACTTCGACCTTCGAGTGATATTACTTGTTCTCAACCCTTTTTCTCTCGAAGTGGTCAACGTCGAAGTTGACCACTGCTACCTTGGCGCGCTCTGAATAGATCAGACGGTCCTCATTTAATTCAGGACTTCATATCAGATGGTCTTCATCTTTACTTATCCTATCCTTCCACTTAACTTGATCCAATGATCGATGTGTATTGCGGAACCATAACTTGTGAGTGGTTTAATTCATTTCCCAAACTCCGCAATTGAAGTTGTGCGATTGTTGGTGAGTCAACCACAGTCGTTGATCTTTGAATCGATGAGATCTGAATATCTAGAATAATTACAGGATTGGAAATAACATATAGTTTAATTCTCCCTTCATGCTTCATAATCAATCCCTATCATTGATCTGATGCTTGCATATCCAACAGTCATGATTTGATCTGATCATTGACTAGTCCTCCAACGATCCTTCTCTTGTAATATGACGATCTAGACTAATTGCGGGATTGGGAATAACACGTTGTTTAATTATCTTTTTTCTCTCCGCAATCCATCCCTACCATTGATATGGCACTTTCCCTTTTGAGTTTCATGTGCGTCATCTCTTATGAGCTTTTGATCTTCAATCTCTAACCCTCCTAAGCTTTTTAATCTCTGTGTACTGTCATACTGCATATATTTATTTGGCATGAACTCTGCATACTGTTATATTGCTTAACATCAATGAAAACACATTAATGACACTATGTCCAACATTAAGTTCCCTCTAATTGATATGAAAGTTTGTTTTTTCTCTCTAAATATTCTTTCATAAGATTGTTTTTGTTAATTATTGTCAATGATGCACATGTGACACAAATAAAATGTCGTTGTTGCCAAATTTTAAGGGTTGTAACAAGAAATTAATCAGTGATTGCCTAAGATAAATGATATATATTTTTTACAAATATGCTTTGATCGCCAAATGGTTTTATAAGTTATGATTTATGTGGTTTGAAAAAAAAAACATTGGCTAGCGTTACCCCTATGGAAGCATTAACAATAGAATACTATACCTCAGCTTTGCACCCTTCCATAGGCATGTTTGTCAAGAGATCTAGCAAGATATCCTTAGCACGGAAATTTGAAGAAGCCAAGGAAGTGGAAAAGGAAATTCTCTCTCTAGGTAGCCGAAATAAAATCAGTTGGTAAGAAACCTTTACTCTAGACCAAGTCTCCTAAAAATGAACCCAATGCCTTTGTTAGGTAGCTAGAGAGGTAGTGGGGGGGCCAGAGGGCCCATAGTTATTATAGTGGGCCTTATTTAATACTATAGTGGACGTAGTCCAACTTACATTGAATGGCCTCTACTATTATAACTATGGGTCCTTCGGGCCCTCCACTACCTCTCTAGCTACCTAACAGACTTAGATAGTGTAGTCAAATTATTCAATAAGTTGTCCAATGAAGTGGTAGATATTAAGAAGAATATCAACAAAGGATAATCTAAGTAGAAATATTTTCTCCCTTTATTTAAAAAGACACATAATCCTCCTAAGCCACAAGAGACTCCAAGCACCTTAAATCTTAATGATTATGGTATGGATAATTTATCTTATTATTATCATATGAACCATTTTGAGAAGACATGCCCTCAATGGATTAATTCCATGACTATGGTCATCAACCAATTATTATACCAGCATGTCGTTGTTGATGATCAAAACCAAGGAACAAAAAATGAGGAAGCAAGTGAGGAAAAGATACTACCAAGGAATCTACCATGTTCTTCTGGGACTGGTGTTTAGAATCTAACGATGAAAAGGTAGAAGAAATTTATGTAGGTGATACTCAAACCACGAAGGGTTCCCTAAAACATTATAACTTACGCAGTAAAGGGGTGGTGACCAACACTCCTCTACTGACTAAAACTTCCGTCGCTCCTAGAAAGATAAATCCCCCCACGGTTGCACAAAAACAAAGTAATCCTTCACATGCCAGTACTACCCCTAGCACTTCACAGCCTAACAAAACTTTGAATATTTCTATAAGCCACTCTCTATAGTACAATGTCATTGATGACTTGAAAAACAATAAGGCTAATATCTCACTATTCAACATCTATACTCTTCCACAGTAGAGAGTGATTATTCTTAACACAATTAAATCTTCTCCCTCTCAGAAGAAAACAACAGTAGTAGTGGACAACAACCCCAAAAAATTATAACCCAAAAAGGAAGATTCAAATGATAATAAAGCCACTGTAAACACTGCCAACATAGGCACACACTCTAGGTCCCAGGCTCCACCTTTTCTTCTAATATTTGATATTTATAATTTTAACGTGCATAATTTATTAGTGGATTCTAGTGCTTCATCAAATGTTATGCCATATTTTTTCTATCAGAGGATTATTTTTGTTCCATAGAAGAGTACAACTGGGTAGGTTTGATGTTAAAGTTATGGGTGAGATCAAGGATTTCATGATTGGATTATATTCTAATCCCAGAGTTCATCAAGTGACTGATATTTTCATAGTAGATATTCTAGAATCTTATGGTTTGTTGTTGAGTAGGGAATAGTCTACAAAACTATAGGGCTACTTCTCCATTAACTAGTCACACTTGTGGCTATCATACAAAGGATGGAAAAACCAGATAAAGGTAGACAACGAAATCCCACATGAAACACACCATAACGGAGCTTGAAGATAAGAAAAAACCTATCATTTTTTATCACACAAGTTTGGGGAATTGTTTTCTGGAAGTTGACCATGGTTTTTATGCTACACAATCGTATTATTTTCAAACAAATGAACAGTCTGAACTCCTTCATTACACCTGAACTAGTGAAAATGATTGTAAAGTAGTAGAAACAAATAATTTGTTTTTTAATAACTCAATTGTAGGGACTAATATTTGGACCTTGTTTTTTTATGGTTCCAGATCACAAGGAGTTGGAGCATGTTGCATATTGATAGACCCTGAAAAACACAAAAAATTGTTATACTGCCACCTAGAATTCAAATGCACCAATAACATAGTTGAATACAAGGCCTTGGTGCAAGGTTGAAAAAAGGCCATTGACCTCAAGGTACAATGACTAAGGGTTTTTTGTGATTCAGAAATTATTGTCAGATAGGTAAAAAATTCCATACACTATCTTTCTCCTCACCTTAAGAGCTATCAACAAGAGGTATGGAAACCTATAAATTATTTTGATGCTTTAACATCACTTCTATACCTTTCTCTCAAAATGTTTTTGTTGATACTTTAGTCAATGCGACATATAGATTCACTTCTTTGAATAATGGTTTCACTGTCAAATTGCTTTTCAAGCCTTTTGTACTTGACAATGTCACAAATTGGAGAGTGTTCAATGATGACTCCCGGTTAATAGACTTACTCACCAATGTAAACATGTTCCAAGATTTTGTAATAGATGATGAAGTACA
>ML784742.1:400356-411357 GCA_009831015.1 Picea engelmannii
AAACATGGTGGTGGTTGGGAGTGCATAAAGCAATTAATTAAATTCATTATTTCCAAATCATTTGTCATTGTGTTTCATTTTTACAATATTTTTAAATAGTTTACACAAAATCATCTTTGATGAAATTGCATGCATCTATAGATCTGTTTCTATGGATTCAAAATACATATTTTATATAAAGTTATTATTTGATGAATTGCATGCATTTATAGATATATTTTTATTAATTCCAAATATATATAAAAAAAAATTATAAAAATGTTATTGTTTCCTATTATTTTAATATTTTTCGTGTAACATGTATCATAATTTAAAAATATGCTTTGTTTTTGCAATAAAATTTTAACACGGTCATTTTTTAAAAATTGGCATTTTCGCCTACAAACTAAAAATAAACATATTGATTCTATTAACACCTTTATTCAAAAAAATATATATTATTAATATAAAGTGAGGTACATTTTATAGTCTAATATGACACTTGGCATAAGTCATCCCAATATAATAATTGGAAAAAAAAAAAAAAATCCCAATATGGAAGATATTTGTACCATAACTACTCTAAATATAACAATTATAAATGTAACTATGAACAATTATTATAATGTTGTCAATAAAATAAATGAGAAAAAAATATTTCATAAAAGTATTTTTTCTTTGTAAACATGTTTAATCAACATATTGTATCTTGATGGAATTTAAACAGTTCACGTTGAATATCAATTTAACATTATATGGCATTAATAGTTTATGTTTTCTCAATTACAATCCAAAGAAAACGATTTCATAAAACTAAAGTTAAACATTGTATGAAAACTCTAAATTCTAATGAGGAATACATCTTAAATTTAATTTAAAAACAGAAAAATAATTATCATACTTATTATACATTTTATAAATCAAACAACAACAACATCAACATGATTTGAAAAAACATAATATACATGTGTGTTATATTGTTTATAGTGCACCAGTGCGATTGAAATGGTACCAGAGCGGTTGTTGCATAAAAATGCATCAAAAAACAATTTAATTGACAAAGTACGTATGCCAACCTCCACAATTAAATTTTTGCGAAGGTTTTGATTTCTAGAGGAAAAAACATAGGTCACTCTTCGGTGCCACTCATAATTTAGCACATGAACTCAATACTTTGCCACTTCCTTAGTGGTCTGCCTCACATCTCCTCCTTTGTGGGCTGCTTAACTTTCTCCAGGATACTATCCTCATCATTCTTGTAACCATAATATGAGCTGGCGTCAATTCATTTATAGATTGCATACCTACACCTCCTCTTCTTCACCTTGAGGGGGCTTATCGAATAACTCTTTGGGGATGGGGAGGAATTTTGTAGCCCCTAAGTATCTATAACTAAGGCCCTTTCCTGTGGCATCTAGAACATAAAATTTGTTCCCATCCAAGTCCATCATCTTGTACCCTATACTTTATCATAATTATGACTACCAAGCTCTATGGTCAGAGCTTCCAAGTGCCCCTTTGTCCTGCTCAACAAGAAAGGACCCTGGTGGATGTCTTAATTATAAAATTGTGTCAGCCTCAATATTGACCTAAGCTCCATATTGTATATTTAATAGAAGTTAAGAACCACATTTGCAAAAAACAACTGATGATCCATAAGCTTTGCCAACATGTATCATTACTAAATATTAAGCATTTCCTTGGCCTCATCCTGCTTCTCCATGAGATCCTCACCCATGTACTTACTAAGAATTTCATCATGTTTCTTCTTCTCCATAACCATGTGCTCAATCACTTTCTCGTCCAGAAGGGGAACATGGGAAACAAACTCTTTCTCTCTATGTTGTTGGCTTCCCTTGTCCTTCTCTCCCATTTCTTCCGCCACGCCCTCATCTTCCATGAATAGGACCAACTTAATGGAAATGACCTCGTCTCTCTTTATCATCAACCTGGCCTCCCTCTAGATAGAATCGATCCTCTACCACTCCCTCAGTTCTCTAGCCTACATTTCCTCCTTTGTGGGCCACTTAACTTTCTCTATGATACAATGCTCTTCATTGTTTTCACCATAATAACTGGCATCAATTCACTTGTGGATTGCATACCTAGAATTCCTCTTCTTTGCCTCAGGGGGATTATCGATTATCTCTTTGACATCAAGGGAGGAATTTCTCAGTCACACTTGTACAAATGATTGCTAAAATATTGCATGTTACAATCTTCCAGCAACCAATTGTACAAGTGTGGATGGGAAATTCCTCCCCAACATCAAAGAGATATTCGATAATCCCCACAAGGTGAAGAAGAGGAGGTCTATGTATGCGATATACAAGTGAATTGATGCTATTTTATGGATACAGTGATGATGAGAACAATATCTTAGAGAAAGTCAAGCGGCCCGCAGAGGAGGAGATGCGAGCCAGAGTGTTGAGGGAGTGGCAAAGTATCAAGTCTATATAGAGGCAGGCCATGTTGATGATCAAGAGTGAGGAAGTAGTTTCTATTAATTCGGTCCTATTCAAGGAAGATGATGATGTGGTGGAATAAATGGGAGAGTAGGACAAGGGAAGCCAACAACAGAGAGAGTGAGAGTTTGTTTCCCATGTTCCCCTTCTAGATGAGAAAGCGATCCAGTGTATGGTTGTGGAGAAGAAGAAACATGATGAACTTCTTAGTAAGTACATGGGTGAGGAACTCATGGAGGAGCATGTCGAGGCCAAAGAAATTCTTAATATTTAGTGATAAGACATGCTGACAAATCTTATGGATCATCGGTTGTTTTTCTAAATGTGCTTCTTAAATTCTATTAAATATACAATATGGATATTAGGTAAATATTGAGGATGATGCAATGTTATAATTAAGACATCCACATGGGTCCTTTTTTTCTAAACAGGGAAAATGGGCACTAGGAAGCTCCGATCATAGAGTTTGGCAGTCCTAATTATGCCAAAGTAGAGGCCAAGATGACGAACTTGGAAGGGAATAAAATTGATGTGCTTGGTGCCACAGGCAAGGGCCCCAATAACAAATACTTTAGGGATAGAAAAATACTCCCCATCCTCAAATATATATTCGATAATCCCCCTCTAGGTGAAGAAGAGGAGGTATAGGTATGTGATCTACAAGTGAATTGACGCCAGCTCATATTCTAGCTACATGAATGACAAGGACAATATCTTGGAGAAACTCAAGCGGCTTGCGGAGGAGGAGACACAAGGCAAAGCACCGAGGAAGTAGTAGAGGATCGAGTCCATGCAATAAATTATGAGAGGCACCAAAGAATGACCTATGTTTTTTCCTCCACAAAGCAAAACCTCCACAAAATTTAATTATGGAGGTTTGCATATGTAGATTGTGAATTAAATTGTTTTTATTCTAGTTGTTACTGTTGCTACTGTGCTCATCATCGTTGACATATATTTTTCACATAAAATCATTTTTAGGCACATATATAGATAAAATGAATTTAAAATATAAAACACAAACATATATAACTAATTTGTATTTATCAAAAACTAAAAATAGTTTATGTTTAAAAAAAGGTGAAAAAGTAAGCGGTACTCTTAACAAATACATATGCACCGTGTCATGTGCTCCTTATCATACATAAGGCACCAAACAAACACATATTAAATATAATGCACTGGTGCATCATTGTTAGTTGAGCACCGATATCTATAGCGGTGCATTGTGATATATATCACACGGGTTAAGGTTTGGTGTTAAACCACATAGTGCATTGGGTTATATTAAACACACCAACTCTCTATGTTATTATGTGCATTGGACGCTTTTAACCAGTGATTTTTCTTTTCATGACACACCGTTAACAGACACATTCTATAATGCACATCGAAATGATAATTTTTAAACCATTTTTCCCGGTACAACTTACTTAACCGCTCTTGTGTGTTTTGTTTAAAGTAACACACCAACGCTTTATTTGAGATTTGTATGCATTGATATCAATGCATTTTTATTATAATGCCCCGGTGACGGGGCATCCCATAAAATGAACCGATATGGAAAATTATTATGTATTTTTTTCTTTGTGTTGTAGTACACATTGCTGGTGCATTTTATTTATTTTTGCACCACGGAGGAAATTTTTGTTTAAAAAACTTGGAAGTGCATTCAATTAATATAACACACCGGTACGTTTGTCTCAATTGGTGCACTTCCTAGCATCTTAGTAATGCTTAACATAAGATGAACTTCGCTGCAAATTTGTGAAAAATTGGCCTTGTGTCGTGCTCTTTACATTACCAGTGTGTTGTTTTGATCCATCCACACCCACCGGTGAAATTGTTGAATATGAACTTACGCGGTGTGATGTGCTAATATAAATGCACACGTGCTACCATGTTATTGGAGAACCAATAGTTTTCTCAATGGTGCATTATGTTGTGAACAAAAATGGTTACAGAGCATCCACTAAAACAACATTGTGAGTCACTGCAAGGTGTTACTATTAACATACCGGTACCACTGTGATAGTGAAGCACCTTCCTTTTGTTCCTTAATGTGTTGTAAATGCAAGTGCATCGGGAATGATGCATCCAATGAGATTCTTTGCTATGAGAATTCCAGAAATATATGTCCTGGTGCGTTTCTATATATAGTGCCAGTGCGTTGGATTATAATGGTTGCATTGCCACGCTAAATTTTATAAATCGTTATGTTAGCGGTACAGTTAGTTAAGTGAAGTGTATCGGTGCATAATGTTAAATGGAACTGGTGCGATTTATTTGGTGCATGCATTTTTTTATAAAGTATGGAAGGGTGTTTGAACATTGACTTGCCAGGGCATTATTTTTCTGGTATGCCCTGGTGCGGTTAGTTAAAATTAGTGCACTGCTAGGTTAAATTTTATATATCATTGAGTTGGCACTGTGATTAATTAAGTGTAATGGGATGGTGAGGGTATGATCCCAGTTTGCGTCGGTGTCAGGGAATTTTGAAGGACGCACCACTTTGGTTTTTAGTAACTTATCGGGATGCACTAGATTGAATGACACAGGTGCGAACATATATGGATGCATTGATAGCGGTGCTCACTATGTATTTAACACAGTAAACACTGGAGGAGGTGATCAATGTGTATTTAACATAGTACACACCACTTCAGAGTGAGCCAAACCATTCAAGCACACCATGTTGAAAAAGAAAAAAAAAATGAAAAACATGTGAAATTCCAAGCTAAATTTTGATTGGATTAAAATGAAAATAGGAAGGTAATAAATAATTTACTTGCTCTGTTCTATCCCGAAGAGACATTCTTTCACCGTTGAGAGGAAATGAAAATTCATGGAAATTTCCAAAATTTGGAAATGTGTGTAATCCACCAATGGAGCTATCCTAGTTAGTGTAGAGAACTGGAAACATGGCGTCTTAAGAAGAAAGGTCGGAATTGGTGCTTGATTGAGAGTTTGGAATCATGAGACACATTGTAATAATGAAAATACGTTTGGTAATTATTTTTGTTTACCCTACTGTGGTGCGACTTTTGACAGAAGGATGTACCAAGGTGTATCGTTCAACAACACCAGTGTGATTTATTCGATGCATGTAATTTTATTATAAGGTATGGAAGTTCTACTGAAACATGGATGTGTCGGTGTTGTATTGTTCATGAATGTCCCGATGAGTTATTCAATGGCACTGTGTGATTTATTCGATGCATGCAATTTTATCATTAAGTATGGTGGTGCTATTGGAACATGGATGCATCGGTTCTATATTGTTCATAAACTGACTGGTACGTATATACCTTAAAGGAACACCGAGAAAAAAACCTCCACAAAAACTTACAGTCGCCTGCCTCCGCTATGAACAGTGATGGTGCATTTGAACATTTAAGTCCCAATGATGAATGTTTTAGGTGTGCACCAATGTGTTTGTACCATAAAGACGCACTGGAAAAAAAAACCTCTGCAAAAGCCTCTGGTTTCCCACCTCTTCTAACAACCTCTGCTATAAACAGCTAAGAGAAGAATGTTTTGGGGAGGTTCCGTAAAAAACTATCCAAAAAGTTGTTCTCCTTATAGTGACATATTTTTAAGACCTATTCCTTGTGCCCATGATATATAGAAATGAAAATCAAGATCTACTTAAAGTTTTATTGTTAGAAACTCATGAGAACAAACAAAATGGCCCAAAAAAAAAATGAAGTACACAATGTATGGGCTTACAATGGATATCATGGTGATTGTACACCTATATAGCCTAGATCTTGAGGCTCAACTATTGGAACCACCTCTCAAGAATATAAAAGGAAGGTTCCTAGTTGGTCACTCGCCCTTGTATTGAAGGTACAACTTGAAATATATCAAGTTGAACTAGAATTCCCTTAACCATAATCCTATTCTCTAGTAGAACTCCTTGTGTTCTTGAAGTTTGACCTCTTCTCTTGTAGGGTTTATTGAGCCACCCCTTGGATCCCCTATGAATTTGAGATTTGTGTATTTGTAATAAGTTAGAGATTGATTGGTGGTTGAGGATGGAGGAACTTAGGGTCAGGTGGTGAGGTTGTCGTGACAAGATCAAGTATAACATTCTTATTTTAAAAGTTTGATTATATCCTCTTCTTCCTCCCACCCCCCACCAAAACAATTCTGATTTTTATTCATTTTCATGGTTATTTCATTTGAATTATAGAGTTGGTGTTGAATTAACTTAACTAAGGTTAGTTGGGGAAATTACTTTTGAATTTTTTTTATGCATTTATAATGCAATAATGGTTTGAGAAAGGTTTGTCTTGTTGGAATTGTGACTAGGTATCAAGAATAATTTAGTGTTGGAGAATCACTTGGTTAACTGATGCCAAAGAAAAAAAATGAACTTGTTTTTGTGTTTCCTCTTTCCTTCTTCTTGAATTTCATTGATAGAGAATTTTCTTGGGAAAGAAGAACAAAGATTCTATTCTTTCTATATCAACGATATTTCAACTCTCTTAGTGGGGATTAGTATCTTCCTTAGTTGAAAATCCCTCAAACACAAAAACTAAAAGTTCATCATCACTTAGTATAAATAAAACAATAAAAGGCATGGAATAACAAGGATATAAGGAAGATGATGTTCAAGAACGGGAATTTAGTCTTGCTATACAATAATGAAGTAAAGGAAAAAACAATATGGCTTGGTTGTGACATAGTTGAAGATATCAATGTCAATGGGTTGGTGCAACTTAATACACTTCAAGGGAATGTCTTGAAGAAGGTAGTCAATGATGCAAGAGTAAAGTGATATAATATTTGAATCAATACAAAAAAACAAAATAAATAATAAAATTTTAGTTGATCAGAGTATAAGATATTGTTAACTATCAAATGAGAGGATTAATTAACATCTAAAAACCTTAGCCCCTCCATAAAAATACCTTCAAATTAGATATTGTTGTCATAAATCCAATGGTGGTCTATTGGGAGAGAGAATAGGAGGAGTCTACATAAAGAAACCAAGATTTATTAATGGTAGAAGAATTCACATCCATTGAAAAGGAACAAAGACAATATAAAAACAAAAGATGTGAGAACCAAAGACATGTTGGTAGAAATATAAAGCAATAAGAAGAAGTGATCAAAGGGAATGGACAATGTTTTGGCCCAATGTTTTAGTGAATCCAATAATAAATAGAAGGGGAAAATAAGYAATATTAAATATCAAAGAATAACAATTCAACCTATTGTTATACMTTTATTTGTCACCATGGTCCTCATAAAGGTCGTATTGATGTCATCCTKCCATAATTACTTACTAGTACCATGAGATCCCTGATTTTGAGCATAATYRCACCTTTTCTTCTTGCAAGGAACTCTTGTTGTCATCCTACAACRTGCCATCGATCACTTGTTGTGCTTGTGCAACAAGTGATTGYCTCTTGARCCTTCTAGATTCAAGGAATTTAGAGGAGAACARATCAAGATAAGCTAGCCATGATGCATAATGATCTTTGGAACTTATGACTRGATTATTKTTCATCAAGTTCCAAKATWTGAAMATATCTCTAGAACATCCTCCATCACTCTATCAAAGAATTCCAAGTCAAGGGGTAGGGGAGCTCAATTCTGGATAAACTTGTACTGCCAAAATAACCAAGGAGAAATTTTTGCTATAGTCTCCTGARCTCAAATTGRTATCACCACACTTGAGATAAGGATATGAAAGTCTCAAAGAGCTTGGAGTTAGAGGAGTGCTTCAATAATCTGAAGGTATCTTCACATTGATGTAATTTTCCTTTTAATTTATATAGATMTATGGTTTTTACCCTCCAATTTGTGTGATCTATGTTTGTTGCATATGTTACATTGGTATATCTATCTTTTCTTGAGCAAGGTAGATTACATATGTTTATACATGATTTCCTCTTTATGCTAAGGGTTTTGGTTGTTKTCTTATGTGAAGGTGACAAGTTGYRGGAGMAGAGAATCATATCTTGTAGTTGCATCACCACATGAATTTATAGGACAACCATCAGGAAAAAGGTGAGGTCTTTCCCTCTCCCTTTTAGCATAATTAGAGCGCATATGATTTGTATCTAAAGGAAACCCATATAATTMTATCCTTAGTCTRTCATTGATCTCTATCAGATCAKTGAGGGGAGATAACTCTACAACACCTACAAAAGAAGAAAAATAAATAAAAAATATTCCARACTRGCCAACCAACAACATAGACAAATCTGGTCAAATAAATAAAGAAAATTCCAAAAGTCAATAGCTAGAGAAAWTTTTATGAKATAGTTGATCAATGAAACTATCAAAGGGGAGAATGGAGGAATGTATTTGACCAKACWCATCATTGGAAGAAAAATGRACCCCTGATTTGAATGAAAAAGAGAATGTTATGATTATAGTTGAAAACTCRACTAACCAAAAATAATTGAACGATAYGAGAAAAGGTGYTAAYGAAATTAACTCTTGACCCACCAAGTACACAAGGGGAGGGAACAACACRCTCCACTCCAATACATTCCTTTGATATTGAGGTATCGTTATGCAYAAGAGAATACCCTAACTGACCCATATGGTCAATAGGAAAGTTAATTGGYGACACCCACATGTGMAACCAAATACTAGAATTAATTGTAGATGGTAAGCTCTTTAAATCACYGAACAATTTGAATTTTGATATCCATATTGCAGTAAAATMTAAGAACTTCTAGGGCATTGAATCGCAAAAGAAAGCCCAGTTTAGAAAATAATTAAAGTGCATATTGAGGGAGAAAGAATTGAAAGTGAAGGARAAGTGAAAATTTCAAAGAGAATGTGAAGAGCAATTAACATTCCACTAGCCACAAAGAAGCCAAGACAACCAGAAGCTTGAACAAAGAAACCATTTGACAYTAGGGCACCAACAAATCTTTAATTGAGACTAAACCTAATTCACATGTTAAAATAGAGGATATTGAACAGAACAAACATTGCTTAATTTTCTATCATTGGGGGACAATATAGGGAGAATGGYTCACATAAATGACTAAGATGGAATCCATTAGCATAAGAAAATACTTGGGAGTTCCAAAAKTTTGTGTATTTTGATAGATTACTAAAAGAAGTTATAAAWTTCATAGTAATTTAGTACCMCAATGGAAATGTATGGCTCAATAGATCAATGKAAATAACTACAAAACTTGTTCATAAAATTACCAATCTACCCAACAGAGGATAGAGAGYGTTTGGTTTAAAGGATACCAAAATAATTCTATTTAAATTTACAGCGGTAAAAGATGGGAATAATTCCAAACGATTGCTTTTTAGTAGAGTCCCTAACCTAATATCATATGGACTTGCACAACTATATCTCTCCACATCACCACTTCAAGTAGGTATTTTGATATTCCCTTGCATTCTTAATTAACAGTAGAAGGAATAGTAGATGATGGCACAATGTATAATTCGTTAAATCATTTAGCATCTATACTGAAGACGAATTTTCAAGAAAAAGGAAAAAACCATTCCTCATTTACCTAACCATGCAACAAGTTGAACATGTAAGAGTCCTTGAGTTCAAATTAAAAATCGAATATTTAATGTGGAAATATACTTATTTGTCATTAATTTGGCATGGACAACCAATGAACCTTATCCTTGCACAAATTTTTAATGAGTGGATAAAACAACACAATTCAAGCTACGACGAATGGAGAGTAAAGCAACATGCTAATATTGACTTACCATCAAACATTCACATAAAATTAGGTTTAAACTATACCAATGACTAGGTCAAAGAGGGATATGGTGGCGAGCCTAAAGAATTACAATTTTACTCATAAGTCAACAAAATATTCATTGAAATTTATAAACAGTATTTAACACAATTTTTCTTGTTCCAAAAAATGGTAGAGTAGAACTTGAAGATGTGATTATGCCATTGAACTCAAGAGAATTAAAGCAGGAAGAAGAAGTTGTGTTTTGTATGGTTCCCTTTGCATCAACAAGATTCCCCACTCCCTATTCCACTAAGAAAAAATATGAGTCAAAAGGGAAAACATTAGAATAAATAAAACTGCATAGACAAAACAAGTGCAATATAATAATGAGTCGACTAAGTTACATTTAGTAGCAATTTGCAAGTTCATAAGATATTGATTTCAACAAACCAAGAACACAAAATAAATTGATGAAGGTTGCCAAACAATATTTATCAACTCTGAAGGAATAAATGGAAAGTTCCCCTAGAAAATCTAACGGAATGACAAGAGAGAAATTAAAGAAAATAAAATTGATCTCTCGATCATCATTGGGAAAGGAGTATGAAGAAGTTGCAGAAAAATCAAAACACATTCTCCTGATTAAGATCACAATTGAAAGGCCCGCACGGGTGTAGACGGATTGGCAAGTGTCGTGTAAATGGAAGGAAATTTGTAAAAATGAAGTCTCATGTTCGATTCTCATCCAGATTTACTCATGCGCCATTCTTGTGGGCTGGGTGGTTTCACCTGGGGTTATAGTGGTAGCCGACGGGGATCGGCCCCGTGTCACGCAAGTATGAGAATCGCCAGTTGCAGATTCCTCCAGT
>ML784742.1:411490-424130 GCA_009831015.1 Picea engelmannii
TGAAGAAGAAGAAAGAATACTTTATATCGTAACAACAAATGGACCTAGAATTAAATGAAGAAAAAAGAATAAATTGTAGTAGATGAAAGTCAAGGGAAAGAAGAAGTAAAAAAGGAAGAAAAAATCACACTAAAAGAATAAGAAAACAAAAATAGATAAAGAGTAAAATAATTAGAAAATAAAAGACAAGAAAGATTTGAAAGGAGAAGAAATAAAGAGAGTTGGAGGATGAAGCAAAGAGGACATTGGAGGAAAGACAAAATCCATGAAAGGAAGTAGAGATCAATCGATTCCTCCCCTAGCCAACCCACTACCAGACTTGGAAATCCAAAATAACAATAAATAGAGAAATAATCAAGAGAGATAGGCTAAATAAGCATAAAACACTCAATAATTGGCTCAACGTCAACAACCCACTTGTTATGTAAGCATTAACCCAACATTGAGACCATTGATCTAACGCAAGAATAACAAAAAGATAAAGCACTTGAGGTTACCCCATTAATTCAAGAGACAAAAAATAGAGTGCAAAATCAAAATTCCCAAGCCAATCACTCAACAACATAGAGTGGCATGTCAAAGCGAAAGAATTATCCATTGATTGCTCCAAATAAAGGCAAGAAACCCCAAAATACCACCATCTACATAAGCTTCTTAGAAAAATAAATCAAGTGAATCAATATTCACATTCAATCCCAAGAACATTATAGAGAAAGAACTTACAAACCTAAGAAACACAGTTACTAAAGACATAAATCAAAGATGCACAACACTACCAAGAAATCAAAGGAAAGAACAATGCTCAAGGAATTCAGAGACAATTGAAGATGAACACAAAGAACACAATAATAAAATGATGACACAATAATGAAATGATTGAGTTGTTCAGTATGTAAAGTGTAGAGCATAGTCATTTGAGTTGTGACTTTGAAGTTGTTGTGACCACAACATCTCCATAATTTTTTAAAATTATTATGGGTCCCTCCATATGAATTTTCTTAATATTGTCTTCCAAAATGTTTTGATTTGGTTTATTTTGTGAGATTTTCATTTTGCTGAGATTTTTGTTTCGACATCTTCATTACTTTCGCTTTGCTGCTAGCTTTCTAACGATAGATATTTCACCTAATTTCGTTGCACGGTTTCGAAGATATGAATAATTAAAATTTGTTCATTTTGTATTGTCTATGCATTAAAATGTGTAAATATGTATTTATAAATTGTATAATGTAAACATGTAAATTAAATCTTACTAATTTAATTAATTTATTTATTTAGCTTTGGCTCATTAAGTTAATTATTGCTTAGTTAATTAAATTTATTTAATTTAATTTAATTATTTAGCTTTAGCTCATTAAGTTAATTATTCCTTAGTTAATTAATTTAATTTAATTAATTAATTTGTAAATATTGTAAATATATTAAATAATAAAATAAAACAAAACATTAAAATTTCAAACCACTAACGTGACCTTACTATTTTTTATTATATTTTGTTTTATTTTATTTGAATTTCTTCTATTATTTTTAATATAAAATAAATAAATAAATAAAAATAATTACATTCCCAAAAAAAATTATGAACTTAACATATTTCAATCAGTTTTGATAATTCACCATCACAAGGCCATATATTGATATTTACTTCACCAAATGAGGCATATGAGAGCTCGTTAGAAATTTGTCTCAATGAAGAATAATCTTGATGAGATCTGGCCATTTACTACCCCAAAAATTTAGTAGAAGTCATAGCCACGAATTTGCAACAAATTTGATTTTCTGAATTTGTTTTGGGGGAATTTTATTTTCCAACAAGATTTATTATCATTAATTCATTCTCAAATTGCTCAATTTTCAATCATATTTTCATAGGAAAGCAAGGGAAAGAATTGAAATTAGGTTTTTTATTTTTTTGTTTCAAATCTAATTAAATAAAAAAAATTGATAGATTGGAAATCATGTCCATCTTCAGGAGGTGATTTTGCAGAGTGATTTTCGAGAAATCCAAGAATAATTTTCCAAATTGGTTAAAACTCCACTTCTGAAACAGGGTCAATTACCTCATCCTAAAAGGATTCGTTCAGTAGCCAAACTGTTTGGGAGAACTTGGGTTTGGAGTGACACGGGTTTTCCCAGATCGTGCCACTCCTCAAGAGACGATTTTGCATATCAATTTCTAGTAAAACCAAGAAAAATATGACAAATCGGTTGAAAACCCATCTCGAAAAAAGGCCCAATTAGATAAACTCCAAATTATTTTGAAAAATGATGAATATTTTGAGAGATGTGATGCATTTTCTGGGAGGGTTATAATTTTGTAGTTGATTCATGACACCAATTTTTTTGCTAACTAAAGGAGGATTCGATCTGAGTGGAGGAGATTATAAAAACTCTGATTATTCTTGTGTATGGGGGGATGGAAAATAAGGAGAGAAATGTTGCAAGAGTAGAGACTCATTGCACTATTGTAATGAGTATTCATCCTGTAGAGGATTAGCCATCTATTGGATCAACATTGGAAGAACTTCTTATTTTGTAGTCATTATTGAGCATTGTTGTTCATTTTGAAGACTTAATAAAGAGTTTATTCAGTTCTTGTTACTCTCTGTTTTTATAAGTATGACTATATTTTCATCACTATTGTTGAATTAGAATAACACATGCTTATTTCAAATTTCTGACAAGCTATCTTGCAGCATTGGATAGAGGTAGAGATAGAACTAAAATATTGCATTTCAGCAAACATTTATACATCTAGTTGCATAGCTATCTATCATCTTAGTGTTATATTCGTTTTGATTTTATTTTTGTCATTTTATTTGGACTATTCTAGTATTTTGACATGATCTATTGGCTTAAATGCATTTCCATTTGAATTAGATATATGCACAACAAAGATCTGATAACTATTTATCATATAGTTGTATGTGCATATTGGTTTAATAAATAGCAGATTTTGGAACTATTTCCATGGCCATGTTATTTTCATTTTATTCTAAATTCAATGATGGTTCACATTTCATTATCTTGCTCATGATTGGGAAGAGATCTATATCTTATCTTGATTGAGATAGATTAGAATTTATTTTTGTTGTCAGCATCTTAGATTAGAGTGCATCTACATTGTATTTAGGAAACATTTGTGGAAGCCTCCTTTCATAGGAGCAATTCTATCGGTGGCTTAGTTTAGCCTTTATGTCAGCTTGAAGATTGTTTTCTTGGAAGCATGTTGCGAGAGAGTGATTATTTTCTTTTTGTCTGTTGATAAAAGCAAGTAACATTATACACTAGTAGATAGAAGTTCATGTATATATTTTTGTACATATACATTAGTTTATATTAGATATGCATTTAGTTTAGGATAGTTTTAGATAAGGGTAGCTAGACCCATAAACCCAGTCAGAATCACTATTCCAAACAGAAAAGGGTCTAATTGGGACCCTGACCGAGTGATCTCCTTATGATGTTGAATATGGTCAATTTTGGCCATAAACATTTTTGGCGCTAGAAGAAGGGCCACCGATGAGTTGACCCATTTTGAGTTGTTTGTTTTTAATTATTTTACTTGTATTCAATGGCTCCTTCTAAACTTCCTATTTGGAGTTACATTTGTGGTCAAGCATCCTGCAACACTCCAACAAATCTAGTTAAACACTTGTCAAAAATAAAGTTCGATGGTGAGTCTAATTTTTCTGCATTTAATCATGTTCATCAATTTATTTTGAATTGCAATGATTATGAAATTAATGAAGGTGTTATGTGTAGGATTTTTACTCTCACTTTCACAGGCCAGGCCAAGAAGTGGTGTGAATCATTGCCAATTGCCTCCATACATACATGGGATCAGTTTGTAAGTGAGTATGTTTATACATTTCAATATTATTATGATTATGATGAAATATGTACAAAACTTGAAAACTTATGAAAATTAGAAGGTGAATCTAATATTGATTTCCTTTTTAGATTCAAATTAATCACTTGTAAATTTCATGTTGATGATAAACCTTCTGACATAGAATTAAAGCAACGGTTTATTCACTTATGTTCTCTTCCTTGTATACATAATAACTCTAATTAACATGATAACTTTTCTTTTCTAAGTGTACATACGACAATAGATGTTGCAAATTATTATTTTGAGCCTATTGATGATATAAATAAACCTGCTCTAATAAATGGTTCAAAACTTGTTGATAATCAATTTTGGGAAAGAATAGATATATTAGACAAAACTAATTATATTCCTAAAACTAATTATGATTAGGATAAACTGAATGTTTATGATGAGGAGGATAATCATGAATCAGTGACTCAAACCTCAAATACTAATAATGATTGTCTTCATAACGATGCTTCCAATCACATTTGTTAGAACAATCATTATTCATTATACATTGATTTGTTTGATGGTTCTTTTCAAGGAAGTGATCATTCATTTCAAGAGTTAGTCCCTTCTTGTTTTACTTCTTTTCAAGAAAACGAAGGAAACAATTCACTTCAAAATAATTTCCAAATATCCATCAATCAAGATTAGAATAAAGAAATGAAAAAGAATCTTTTTAAAGAACATTCCCTTAGATTTTATACATGTGCATTTGATCAATCTAGTTCATGTTTATCTTTTAAAAGGGAAGAGAATGAAGTTGTTTATGATGAATATTTGGAGATTTATAATATTGAAGAACTTCACCCTTTGTCAAAACCTTGTACTATCAATTTTCATAGCCAATTTATAATACAAGATGAGGCATATCCTAATGTTAAAGCAGACCCTTATTTTGTATTTTTTGAAAATCATAATGATTTCAATTTTTCAAAACAAGTAACCATTCCCATTTATGTTTCAAAAGATATTTTTCAAGTTCTCCTTGAATCATTTGATAATATTGAATATTTTTCACAAGTAGGTAATATTGTTGCTCTTATCAGTAATATTTCTAGTGACACTCGTGAAGAAGAATATTTAGCAGACTGGTTGCCATGCTCTTGTAACACTAGTGTAAATAATGATTTATATATTTTTCATATGCTTTTAGTTAACCTTTTCAATATCTTAAGCAAGTATTTTCAAAACTGGTTATCTGAATTACTGAAGGGGCATCCTAATAATGAAGAAAGTACCATGTTTTTTTATCAGAATGCTCTAAACTCTAAAGATATTTATAACATCAATCCTTCACAAGCTTTAGATACAGTAGTCAAATCTTACCGACTATGTTTTCCATCCATGATTTCATTGTCTTTTATAAAAGATTTCATTTTGATTTTATTGATTCGATTGAGACATGGGTGGAAGACTCATTTTCGAAAAGATTTCCTATGTACAGTAATGGTAATATTTTTCAAATTGTAAATAGCACGATATATATTTTCTCTTGTACATTTTCTCAGCAATTAGTTATTCCAACTATATTTCATATTAACCATTTGGAATTTCATGATAGGATAGCAATATGGTTGGAGAATTCAGTTCAAGAGAGGTTTTTTGTAAATAAATTTATTTTCATGAATTTATTAGAAAGAGATACATACTAGGTTGAAGTTTTATTTTAACAATTTAGTAATCATTTTTCTGTTACTAATGTTTGACGTGTACATATGTGCAAGTATAAAATAACTTGAATGGCTCCACTGGAAATATGACTATACTTAGTCATATTCCCCTCATAAAGTTAGGGTAGGAGTAGGTTTAGTTTAGCTTAGGTTTATTTTATTTTAAGTTCAGATTCAATAAACCGATGATCTTGGGCATATGGAAGATGCAACTTTGTCATGCTTTAATTTTTATCATAAGAAGAAGGTTACTTCTTTAATTTGGAGAAAATCGACATCTCTAAGGTAAATTGTAAAAATATTCTTCAATGTAAGTTTCATATGCCTATTCTCATCCTTTACTATTTTCCTCAGTCTTGTTTTAGTATTTTCTGATCTAAGATTTGTTTTTACAGGTCTTCAGTTATTTTCTTACAAATCTAGCACCCCTACTTGCAAAGATTTGGAATTTACTCTCCTTGTTTCACTTTCTTGTGAGTTAGGAAAAGCAGTGATGATGTTGATCAAATTGAAAATAAGCTAAAACAGGGATCTTTGAACCTCTATTTTGCTTTCATTTAATATTTTTATAAGCCTCATCTTTATTAGATAATAGTTAAGATTTTTCCATGGAGGCTTAATTTTGAAACAAGATATTTACAAGGTGAGGGATATCTCGTACATAATTATTAGCCATGGAGAAAATTGAGATATGTTTCAAGTATTATAAGTTTAGCTTTATGAAGGAAAGAAATTTCCTACATTCTTTACTTTGAATCCTTCCCATACCCCTCCACAATTAAAACCTCTACTTTGGTAGATTAAGAGAAGACTAATGGGGTTAAACTTAACTAGTACCTCATCCGTAGAAAACCTTTCATACCACCCCACTCTCTTCACCTAAATGCTAAAATAAATTCATCAAATATGTTAACCAAAAGGGTGGTAAGAGAGTCGAAAATACATAAGTGTGGGAAGTGTATGCAAACCCATCAGGGTACTGAACAGGCTTGCTGACAACATGTCAATGCATACATGGTATCAAGGCAACTTCATCGAAGTACTGAACAAGCCTACTGGTAATGAAGCAATGCCAGGTAAAAGAGGTAACAGATGCATGCTAATCCTTAAAGCCTCCTAGCTATGTTCATTATCCAATAGTAGAGAAAGAATAAAATAATGATGATTCCCTATTTTTGGATTCATTGTTTTGGAATTGGGCATTCAAAGTACTTTCATCTTTAAAATCTTATTTTGCTTCTATTCTGTTTTATGTGGGACCTTTGGAAAAGTTACAATGTGCGAGAAATTTTTGAAAGCTTTCATTTCGATCTTTGGTAAATTTAAACCTACTTTTATTAACCAAAGATAATTGCTTCATCCCCGTGTGTCACCAATTGTTGTGGCCACAACATCCCCCATAATGTTTTAAAATTATTATGGGTCCCTCATATGAATTTTGTTAATATTACCTTCCCGAACGTTTTGATTTGGTTTATTTTGTGAGATTTTCATTTTGCTTGGATTTTTGTTTTGACATCTTCATTACTTTCACTTTGCTACTAGATTTCTATCGACATAGATTTCACCTAATTCCTCTCCATAGTTTCGAAGATATGAATAATTAAAGTTCATTTTTTACTGCATAGGCATTAAAATGTATAAATATGTATTTATAAATTGTATAAATTAAATTAATGTAAATATGTAAATTAAATTTTACTAATTTAGTTAATTTATTTATTTATCTTTAGCTCATTAAATTAATTATTGCTTAGATAATTAAGTTTATTTAATTTAATTAAATTAATTACTTTATAAATATAATTTTAAACATTTTAAATATATTAAATAATAAAATCAAACAAAACATTAAAATTTCAAATAAATAAATAAATAATAATTACATGCCCAAATTTTTTTATGAACCGAACAGATTTCAATCAGTTTTGATTACTCACCTTCACAAGGAAATATCTTAAGATCTACTTCACCAAATGAGGCATATGAGAGCTTGTTAGAAAGCTATCTCAATGGAGAATAATATGACATTGTTTTTTTTTATGAGATTTAGCCATTTACTGCCCCAAAAATTCAGCATAATTCATAGCCACGAATTTGCAACAAATTTGATTTTATGAATTTGTTTTTGGGGAAATTTTATTTTCCAGCAAGATTTACTATCATTAATCCATTCTCATATTGCTCAATTTTCAATCATATCTCCACAGGAAAGCAAAGGAAAAAATTGAAATTTGTTTTTTTTTTTTTTTGTTTCAAATCTAATTAGATAATTTGTTTTGACAGATTGGAAATCGTGTCCATCTTCAGGAGGCGATTTTGTAGAGTGATTTTTGGGAAATCAGAGAAATTTTTTCCAAATTGGTTAAAAACCCACTTCTGAAACAGGTTCAATTACCTTATCATAAATAGATTCGCTCACTATCCAAACCGTTTGGGATAAATCAGGTTTGGAGTGACACATATTTTCCCAGATCAAATTCTGGGAAAACCGAGTAAAATGTGGCAAATCAATTGGAGACCATCTCGAAAAAAGGCCAAATTAGATAAGATCCAAATTATTTTGAAAAAGGTTGAATATTGTGAGAGATGTGATGTGTTTTCTTGGAGGGTTCTAATTCTATAGTTGATTCATGACAACAAATGTTTTGCTAACTAAAGGAGGATTCGACCTGAGTGGAGGAGATTATAAAAACTCTGATTCTTCTTGTGTATGGGGGGGTGGAAAATAGAGAGATAATTGTTGCAAGAGTAGAGACTCATTGCACTATTGTAATGAGTATTTATCTTGTAGATGATTAGCCATATATTGGATCAGCATTGGAAGAAACTATTTTATAGCCATTATTGAGCAATGTTGTTCATTTTGAAGAATTAATAAAGAGTTTATTCAGTTCTTGTTACTCTATGTTTTTATGAGTATGATTAACTATCTTTTCAACACTATTGTTGAATTAGAATAACTCATGCTTATTTGAAATTTATGACAAGCTATCTTGCAAGATTGGATAGACGTAGAGATACAACGAGTAAACATTTATATAATTAGTTCCATAGATATCTATCAGCTTAGTGTTATATTCGTTTGGATTTTATTCTTGTCATTTTATTTGGACTGTTCCATTATTTTGACATGATCTATCGGATTAAATTAATTTCCATTTGAATTAGATATATTCACAACAAAGACCTAATAACTATTTATCAGATAGTTGTATGTGCATATTGGTTTAATAAATAACAGGTTTTGGAACTATTTCCCTGGCCATGTTATTTTCATTTTATTCTAAATTCAATGTTTGTTCACATTTCATTATCTTTCTCTTGATTGGGAATATATTTATATCTTTTCTTGATTGATATAGATTATAATTTATTTTTGTTGTCTGCTTCTTAGATTAGAGTGCATCTACACTGTATTTAGGAAACATTTGTAGAAGCCTCCTTTCATAGGAGAAACTCTATTGGTGGCTTAGTTGAGCCTTTATGTCAGCTTGAAGATTGCTTTCTTGGAAGTATGTTGCGAGAGAGTGATTATTTTCTTTCTGTCTGCTGATAAAATCAAGTAACATTATACATTAGTAGATAGAAGGTCATGCATATATTTTTGTACATATATATTAGTTTAGATTAGATATGCATTTAGTTTAGGATAGTTTTAGATAAGGATAATTGGACCCATAAACTCAGTCAGAATCACCATCCCAAACGGAAAAGGGTCTAATTGGGACCTTGACCAGGTGATCTCATTATGATGTTGAATATGGTCAATTTTGGCCATCAATAGAAGGGAAATTAGATAAAGGTGTAACAATTGGATCATAAAGATTACATTGTTTGTGCAGGAGAAATATGAGCATGGGACGATCCATTGACCCATTGAAGGCACCAATGAGAGAATAGTGTAACAAGTGGATCATGGAGACTCCATTGTTGTATTATTAAAGATAGGCAATGAAAACTCACTCGTTGCACTAAAGGCACATAAATGAGAGTAGACATACATCAAGCAGTAATGATTCATAAGTATGCTATGTGTGCATGGATCTCCATATATAGTTGGTAGTTGTTGCAATTGATTTACATATGAAAACTAGTATGCATGGTTGATGCATAGTGAGGATACTTCAATGAGGGAAGAGATCCAAGATGTTGTTACACAATTGCTTTGGGGGAAAGCAAGCAATTGAGGTTGGGGGAGATGTTACAAATCCTATTAGAATTATCTTATGAAATTGTCATCATACTTTATAATAAGACTTTATACTAAGTATAAAGTGATTATATGAACATAAAAATGGAATATGCACTAAAATAGTCTAAATGTGCATGTGCCACGAGTGCTTGATGAATAGTTAGGTGGGGAAGAAAGTAACCACCCTAACCATTCCCATATTATATAAATACTTATGAAGGATTGATGCAAATAAGTTGGCTGACTTTCCCACATTATATTAGTGGGTTGATTATTGAGCTTTGCACAATGTATCCATTTTTTTATTATTTAAAATGTATCCAATTTTGGATTTGAGTGAGTAGGAAGGAGGAGGTCGAAATTATGAAATCAAGTGAGTAGGAAGGGGGAGGTCTAAATTATGAATTTGAGTGGGAGAATAAGGAGGTATATGAGTGAGGTAAACATGTTTCATGCCATATTTGAGTGAGCAAGAGTGACAATATGTATAAATTCCAAATTTAAGTGAGTAGAAGTGTTTAATTATGAATGTGAGCGAAAAGGAGTGGGAGGATGTATTTGAGTGAGTACAAGTTTTTGATTCTAAATTTGACTAAGTAGGAGTGCGAGGAGGTATAAATTTCAAATTTGAGAGAGTAGGAGTGTGATAAGGTAAAAAATATTGATGAGTAGGAGCGAGAGGTGTTGATTAAGGTTGGTTGTCATTGATGTCAACCCTTGAAGAAAGCCCTGTAGCACAAAGGTTGGGTAATGGACCCAATATTTTTTGATGTAAATATGACTCGTTATTGTCTTTTAATGGTTGATATTAAGTATAAATGGATGAACTCCAAAGTATAAATGGTTGATGGAAGACGCTTTGCGGATTGAGTTATCCTAGAAGTATGGTTAGAGAACCCATGCTTATTTGTGGAATAATGAGATGAAGGTTAGTGAATTTTTCATTCAAACTATCCTATATGGATAGTGCTTGTCATTCCATTTTCGGTGGTATGTGGAATGTCACATAACTCCTCACGATTAGAGAGTTATGGCCATGAGAAATTGGAGAACCCAGGTTTGGGAAATGGACCCAAGTTTGTTTGATGGATAATGGTATGAGTTTTGATATATTTGCAGGTAATACTATTCTATATGGATGGTACATGTCATTCCATTTCTGGTGGTATGTGGAACATCACATAAATCCTCACGATTTGAGAGTTATGGCCTTACGAAGTTGGAGGACCCTCTTATGTCATCTAGAAGCCCCAAAAAGTAAAAGTAGTCAAAGTGGTTTAAGAGATTTTAGAAGGTAAATAATAAAGTGAATTGATAAGTGTATTATAATTCAAAGTGAATACAAAATAAATTATTTAAATAATAAATTTAATGGAAAAATTAGAAGTGGGTTAACCCAAAAATAAGGAAAGTGGGCAAAGTGACCTAGAAGATCTTTTTAAGGAAGCTACTTAGAGAGTATAAATAAGAGGCAAGGCTCTCTCATTTTAGATACACTTGAGAATATTGAATACCTATAGGTGTCTCAGGTAACCAAAGGATATCTAAGCTGAATTTCTAAGGGAAGGAGAAGAAAAGAAGGCCGGAATTCAAGGAAGGATAAATTATTTTGATGATGCTTTCTAAGGTATGTTATTTATAGGTCATCTCACCATTTTCGCAATAAGTTTTTTTCTAGAATGATTCAGACTGTGAAATTGTTATTCAATTAAGGAAAGATATCCAAGTATATGTGAAAAAACAATTCATCTTATGGGTCATTGTATTTTTGGAGTTACACTCCGTGGAAAATAGGGTTTGTGGCTAGTCCCGAAACTAGTCAAAAACGGGTGTTTCGGGTTAAAACGTCATAACTTCCTCATAACAGATCAAAATTTAGTAAGAGAAATTTTTTTGGTTCGTGTAACATCTGGAGTATGTTTTGTAACAGTTTCAGATTGATTAAACAAATATTTCGTGCAGGGCACTCTCTACAAGGTCGCTCTCTAAAATAAGCCAGAATTCAGCAAGGTATGCCATTTTTTCTATAACTACTTTTCTAAGAGGTTACAAGTAGTGAAACCTGGATGAATTGCATAAAACACACTGAATAACATTGTGTATCAGTTTCATATATTTATTCATTACAGGTACAAATTTATTATTATTTCAAGTTAGGGTTGTTGACTAATCCAAAACTAGTCATGTGAGACTAAAGAAAAGTTTGATGTAAATGCTAGTCTCTTGTTGTTTAAAGTTAAGGAAGGTTTGCAGGTATGTGATCATATACACTAGTTATATTACATATTTATAAATCATATTTGGATGATGAAATTGATGAGGTTTTTTGGTTGAGGTACATGTTGGGTACATGGTTGAGACAAGTAGTTGATGAGTTGGCACATACATGAGGTGTATAGTTGATGATTTTGGTACATATTGATGATTCATAGTTGATGAGTAGTTGACACATGATTGGTACATACTTGGTACATGGTTGGTTGCACTTGTTTATGGTACAGGTTGATTACAGATTGTTTGGTATAGGTTGGTGCATGGTTGATGCACTTGTTTATGGTACAAGTTGATTATAGGTTGAGGTATAGATTGATGCATGGTTCAAGTTTATTGGTACAGGTTTACAACAGTATATCTCACAGTGATAGTGTGACAGTGTTTCCATCATTCTACTTCTACTTCAGGACGGTTGGATGGGGCAAGGATAGGTGGTTGTAGCCACCTTCCGGTTGTAGCCGGAGAACATAGGGGTTTGTAGCCTCCTTCTGGTTGTAGCAAGAGAATTGGGGAGTTGGAGCTTCCCTCAGGTTGTAGCCTGAGAAACTAGGGGGTTGGAGCCTCCTTCCAGTTGCAGCTGGAAAACAAAGGAAGTTGGTGCTTCCAATGAATGTAATT
>ML784742.1:424235-461220 GCA_009831015.1 Picea engelmannii
ATCAACAAAATGATGTTTTGACATGCTAAAACCCCTACAGGGAAAAATCCACATCCCCAACCAACGTGGCCACTTGGAGCAATTTATTAATGCAAAAGAAAAATATTACAAAGAGAGTTACAAGAGAGATTCTCACAATCAATCATCGGAAAATGACCCTCCATGCTCTTTAAATATATACCATGGAATAATCAGGTGTTAAGCCATGGATCAATGTAGCCATTAAGATCGAGGAGAACATTAACTATTGTATCACTAAATGTCGGGAATATATCGTGACCGTCAGATTACTTAAATACAAATGCATACTAATGCATACTAAAGAAACACACTTTTACCTAATGACACATTAGACCAAGTCGATCTTAACTAACTCATAAGTGTCTAAATATCCTAACATCCCCCCTTAAGAATAACTTGGGATAGGATTGAAGGATTTACAAAGGTGACACAATAGGAGAAGGAAGGAGGCATTAAAGCCTATCCCCCCTTAATGACAACTTCCTAAACTCCTAACATAGATTGAAGTTTGGAAAAATTCACTTCTCTAAGAGACTTTGTGAAAATATCTGCAACTTGATCTTTTGTAGGGAAAAATATCACTTCAATAACTCAATCTTGAATGAGCTTTTTGATGAAGTGCATTTGTAACTTGATGTGTTTTTTACACTGGTGTTGAATTGGATATTTGGAGAGCTTGATGGAAATCCAATTTTCGCACCAAAGGGTGGTCAAATGTTGTTGTTGGAAGCCAAACTCTGAAAGGATCTACCAAATCCAAAAGGCTTACTGACTTGCATTAACCACTGCTTGGTACTCTACTTCTACTGAAGAAAGAGAAATAGCCTATTGTTTCTTACAATCCCAAGTGATAGGTCCTGAACCAAGGATGAAAACACAACCTGCAATATACTTTCAATCATCAGGGTCTCCCGCCCAATATGAACCAGTGAAACCAACCAATAAGGAGTTCCCCCTAAACTACAATGTATCTCAAACTCAATTGTACCTTGGACATACCGAATTATCCTTTTAGATTATTTCCAATGGATTTCATGGGGTGTTTGCATATATTGGGCAACAATACCAACAATAAAGGAGAGATCAAGATGGGTATGAGTCAAGTTTAAGAGGCTACCAACTAACCGACGGTACAAAGTGGCATAAACTTTAGGAGAAGTACAAGTGGCAACAAGTTTGACTCCAAATCGGAAGGAATAAAGGGATAGTTTTGAATATTCCATGTGAAACCGATGAAGAAGGTCACAAGCATACTTCGACTCAGAAAGAAAAATTCCTCCCTTGGTTTGCAAAACTTGGAGACCAAGGAAATAGTGCAAATAGCCTAAGTCGGTCATTTCAAATTTCTTCTTAAGGTTGTTTTTTACATGGTTTAAAAGTTCAGGGTCACTACTAGTGAGAATAAGATCATCAATATAAAGAATAAGGATCATGAGATGGCTTCCTACTTTCTTGGTATAGACAATAGGATCAAAATGGCATATAGAAATGCTAGTGTCAAGAAGAAAGTTGTCCATTTTGGCATACCAAGATTGGGAAGCTTGATTAATACTATAAAGAGATTTCTTAAGGCAACGAACAAGGATAGAGCCATTCTGGACATACCCAGGAGATTTTTCCATGTAGATTTCTTCTTACAAATCCCCATGAAAGAAGGCAGATTTGACATCCATTTGATGGACCTCCCATTTATGTGATGTTGTAAGGGATAGAACAAGGTGGATGGAATTCATTTTGGCTACAGAGGAAAAGGTTTAATTATAGTCAATTCCTTCAACTTGGGAAAATCCTTTGGAAACTAATCGAGTTGTGTGTCTTTCAACACTTCCATCTGATGCATACTTAGTTCTGTAGACCCATTTACATCTGACAAGTTTTCTTCCTTTCAGAAGAGGTACAATATCCCAAGTATCGTTTTCCATTAAAGAAAAATACTCTTCATTCATCGTTGTATCTCAATATGGATGACCTAAATCTTCTGCAAATGTATCTAGATCATGAGTTTCTGAAACTTGAGCCAAAAGAGAAGAGTCTTGTTGAACTGTGAACATATCCGATGTTGATATGAAGGATCACTGGAAAGATCACACTAGCTACTTCTCATGTTGAACAGACCCATCTAGGAAATAGTGGTGTTGGTGCAGGTTTAGGTTCAATGGACTCATTTGAAGGAAGGTGAGCAAGCGAAGGTGGATTTTCATCCTCACTATCATCATATAAATAAGAAGAACCCATAATAGGAACAAAAGAAGGCACAAATTTCAAAGATGGCTCAGATGCCAAGATATTTTCTTCAAATTTAACATCTCTTCTAATAATAATTCCATTTCAATGACGTTGAAGAAGTCTATAACCTTTGACATCTTCGAAATCACCAACAAAAATACACTTCTCACTTTTAGGCTACAATTCTTGCCTTTTCTCATCAAGAATGTGAGCCCATGCTACATTGCCAAATACACGAAAGTGACTTACATTTGGCTTAAGTTTATTCCATGCTTCTTCTGGTGTTATGTTTTTTAGATCCTTTGTGGGAGTGTGATTTACTATGTAATTTGAAAATTTAATGGCTTGCACCCAATACTTTAGAATTAATCCATTAGATTGGATCATACAATTATCCATTTCTTTTAAAGTGTGGTTCTTTTTCTCAACAACTCCATTTTTTGTGGTGTGTATGAAATGATGTGTTGCATTTTGATGCCCTGTGCAATGCAATAACTTGTAAATTGATTGTTCACATATTTTCCTCCATTATTTTTTCTTAACCTTTGGATTTAATGTCCAAATTTCTTTTCTACAAGGGCCTTGTAGGCCAAGAACTTGTAAAAAAATTCGCTCTTAAGTTTTAAGAAGTAAACCAAAGTGAATCTAGAAAAGTCATCAACGAAAGTTAAGAAATCCTTGCACCTAGAAAAAGAAGGAGAAGAAAGTGGACTACACAAGTGATTGTGAACAAGTTGCAAAGGGGCCAAGACGTTCCATGAGGCATGTTTGTCAAAACTATCCCAATGATGTTTGTCAAAAACACAACTGACACAAGCATCATATCTGGAAGAAACAAGAGGAAGGCCAATCACCATATGTTGATTACATAGTTGCTACAATGAGTGATAGTTTAGATGACCAAACCACTCATGCCAAATTTTTCTCAAGTCATCACTATGAGAAACAAAAAATGATGGAAAATATTATGAACCAAAGTTTTCAAACTTGTACAACCTAGTAATATCATCAACAATTCAGGTTGCAAGAACATGTTGAGGATCTTTTAGATCCTTGATTACAACTTGGTGAGGTGAAAACTCTATGGTTTTACCATCACCTGAATGACTGATTTTATATATTGATAGAAGGTTGCATGAAATAATTGAAACACATAATACATCATTAAAATGATCATTATCTACTTGAATTGTTCCAGACCTTACAACACTAAGATATCTATCATCACCAACAAATATTTTCTTGGTGTTACATTCATTTAGAGCAAAAAATATGGATTTATCCTTAGCCATATGATAATATGTTCCAGAATCAATAAGCCACTCATCAAAAGAAGAAGTATAAGTTGCATTGAAGGAGAAACTAGAAGCAGAAAATGTATATCCATGAGAAGAAGAAGAAGTAGTAGAATCTATACTAATGTTGTGCTTCTTCATCATTGCTTCTAAAGTTTCCATAATATTAAATCATTTGGACTCATCATGACCATATTTCCAACAAAAGTTGCAATGTTTATTATCCTTATTGTATTTAGATTTTACTCATTTGTCACCATTAGGAGCAGAAGATGGTTGAGAGGTTTTGGGATCCTTGTTTTGGTTATTGTTGTGGTGAGGATGTTGCTTCTTAGGATTCTTGGATTTATCTTTATACTAGACTACTAAGGCTTTGTTGGAGGTATCTATAGTGCTAATCAATACAAGTTGCAGAAGCTTATCTTTCTTTCAAATCAGAGCATCACAAAAGGACTCAAAAGAGGATTTTTTTATAGCAATCCCTAGAACTTCTCTAGTGGCATAAAAGATAGATAGAAAAACAAAATATGCACTACCAATCTTAGCAAGGATAACATATATGCATCAATCTTCTGGCATATCTATTTTTCATTCTATACATGAGAGTCTTCAATACAAGTAAAAATCATTTCGACTTAAGGTCATTAACTGATTCTCCAGTTGGTGGGCTTAAATAATATTATTTTTACCAAACACAGTTTCAAGCTTTTCCCAAGCATCATCAGGGTCATCAATTCCTTGAAGGTGAAACCTTAAATCAAGAGAGATGGACATTTTCATCAGTCCACATGCTTTGTCATTCTTATTGACCTATTTGACTTTCTTTTCATCATCAGTGGGTTCTAGTTCTGTCCCCAAGGTAATCCGGTACAACCCTTTACTTCTTAATACATCCTCCATATGGGATTTCCATAAGAAGTAGTTGGTACTAGTTAGAAAAATATCACTAGGAGATTTCATATTAAAATATGCAAAAAAAAGATGAAACCGATGGTCTGTATGGAAAGATCTCAAAAAAATATATTGTTTCAATAAAAGGCACTGAAAACGGACTTTGGATGTGAAAGTTATGCCCTTTTAAAAAAAAAGATAAATGGTAACCAAAGAGCCTCATGGAAAACAGAAGTTGGTCCACGTGGTGATATTCCTCCTAATTGTGCGTATAACCTCACTTTTGAATAAGTTACTTATAAAGTGACCCACTTTTATAGAATAAATAGGAATCATTTTTACAATGAAGTTACTTTGTAAATAAAAGTTGCATGCAAAATATCTTAAAATAAAATATTAAAGTTATTCAATAGTGATTCACTTTTAAAACTTAAGTGAAATGCACTTTACAATGGATGCATGAACTTTTCAAAAAAAGTAACAAAAAAATAGACTTGAACTCAAGACCTCTTACTTAAAAAACAAACTTTTAACCAAGTGAGTTAGTGCAAAACATATTATATTGTTTAGAAGGAGCATTTTCGTTGTTGTTGTTGTTGAATATCGCCTTGGAGAGCGTGCTCATAAAAAACTATTTTTAAACAAGAAAAAAAGTTCACTTCTCGATGACAACAAGGGTTAGATCTCGGTTATCTTACCTGAAAAATGAAAAATTCCCCTCTATTTATGATTTACTGAGATTGCACAGAGTGCACGACAAAGAGCGTACATAGACATGAAAACCCTTTCTACTATGTTTCTGATTGGTCAAGATCACATAGGGTGCAGGGAAATAGAATATGTGGATTGAAAAGAGAAGCAACCGGGAAATAAAAATACAAAATCAAAATTTATGTTTGGAAAAAAATAAAAAATGGTTTAATTTGGGCTTTATACCTCCAGATCTGACTAAAATGGTTGTATCTTGGGAAAACATAAACCTTTTTGAGTGAAACAAAAAGTGTTCCTAAATTAAACAAGTGTTATGGATGTAATAAAATAGTCCTCTCATCCCAAAAATGTATGGAAATGGTAGAAACCATAGATGAGGCAACATGGCTTCACGGTCGCGATCTACAACAAGAGCAAGTTTTCAAATGCACTCAGATACCATGTTCGAAAAAAAAGGTATTCCAATAGAGGATGAACACATTCAGTAACCACTCACACAACCATATCAAATATCAAAAAACCAATATTTTGACATGGTAAAACCCCTACAGGGAAACATCCAAGGCCCCAACCAACGTGGCCACCTGGAGCAATTTATTATTGCAAAAGAAAAATATTACAAAGAGAGTTACAAGATAGTTTCTAATAATTGATCATCAACAAATGACCATTCATTCTCTTTAAATAGAGACCATGGACCAATTGGGGGTTAAGATCAAGAACAACATGAATCGCTGAATCAGTCTATGTTGGGAACATATCGAGACCATCAGATTACCTAACTACAAATGCATACTAAAGAAACACACTTTTACCTAACGATACATTATACCAAGTTGATCTCAACTAACTCCTAAGTGTCTAAATATCCTAACAAAGTTGACCTGCCCAGTTGACCACCATGGTACCAAGTGGATGTCATGTCAACCCCGTTACTCACATGTGTGGGGCTAGTCACATGTGGACTTTCAAAAAGATTTTGGAGGGTCCAGAACCATAATATTAATTGAGGGTTGAGGCATGCAAAAACCCTAACCCTAACCCTAGACAACAATTAGGATATGTTAAATATTGGACTGTGAGGAAGAGAGGGATTCTGTTCTTTTAGCATTATACTTGTTCCATGGTTGAGAAGAGCATCTAAGAGTGGGATAGTATAGGATAGAAAAGGAGGTAGAAGATTTTGTGGTAGCCATTCAAGCCAGACTGTCAAAGGAAACTCCATTGTGAGTGCCCCATTCTTTGTACTTGCATTTGATAACTAAAGAAAAGAGAGAAGAGAAGAGACCTTGCCAAGTTCTAGTTAGGTTTTCTCCCGTATCAGGTTTCCAATGTCACATCTTGTGTTCATTTCTATGGATATTGTGTTCATTTTCTTGTTCTTTCATTTTCAAATTTCATTTATTTAAAGAGAAAGGAAATTACAACCTCATTCAAGTCGTTGGTAACTATCATACACAAAATGAGGTCTATAAAAGACAACATTAACCATCGTCAACACAAAGGTGTTTACAAGGTTTTCTGCTCCTATGGAAAGTTATAGTGGAGAAACTAGGTGATAATTTCAAGTAAGGATACAAGATCATGAGGCATACATCAATAATAAATGTATCCACACTTCAGCATTTGTAGCACATTCTATTAATACTAAGCACCATCTGTACCTACACAACCCCAAAATCCTCGCAAAGGAATATTACTATTATAAGTAGCATTTTAGAGAGGCTCATGAGATAATAAAACAACGGAATAACATGAATAAGGAAATACACAAGGAGGTAAATAGGAGTTTCCCCCCCCCTTTATCAACCAGTAGAGAGCCCATGAAGATCAAGTTTGAATTTTTATTTTTTTTCTCTTGTGCTTTTCTGCTCTGAAATATAAAATTTATAACAAAATTATTATTATAACATATTACTAGTAATTCAATAGTATTATAACAATAGTCTAATTACATTGATATCTTTAAAATTTTAATATATAAGGAATATTCCTAAGCGATTATATATATATATATATATATATATATATATATATATATATAAGGTCATGACCAAGCCATACACCAAATTGGTGTATGAGACCCCCCTTTCTATGGGACAAAAGACCCCCTCCGCGTAGCGATTTGACTATTAAAGTCTATGAAGGTGTACATACTCTACCCCCCTTTAGATTAGTTCATTGTTATTATAAGGTCATGACCAAGCCATACACCAAATTGGTGTATGAGACCCCCCTTTCTATGGGACAAAATACCCCCTCCGCGTAGCGATTTGACTATTAAAGTCTATGAAGGTGTACATACCCTACCCCCCTTTGGATTAGTTCATTGTTATTATTATGAACTAATATGTAACATCCCGCTCTTGTGCGCACTGAGCAAACTTATTCTTTGAGGACACTTGCTTGTAAGTGATCTGGATTATTATATTGTTGGTCGTTTGATTGTGATTATGAGGATTTATAATATGATGATATGTTATTTTGTGGCATTGACATAGACAGGTTCTATTGACAGGGTTCTCTGAGTGTGCAGGACTTTGGACCTCGAGGATGCAGTGGCATCGATGAAATCCCTTAGACTCCGGATTGAGATATGGAGTGTACTATTGGGGTTTGATTGTTGTTGATATGACATATGTACATCTGATTAGATGTTATGATGATTGATTATTATTGCTGGCATGATTTGTTGATGATGCAGGCTAACGATAGCTTGCCGACCAGACTCACATGTGGAGTAGAGGGGTCATGCACGACAACCAGAGACTTTGAGGGAGAGGTGTGGACAATAACCCTGCCATAGCCTACTAGCACTCTTGTCGTGACTCGAACTGTAGGTTAATGATTATCTAGTTTGAGAAGACCCACAATGTCATGAGAGAAGAATGCAACAGTCACTCATGATGATTCTAAGGGACATGCAATAAGGCAGGGGCCTTATTCCTTAGAGGTCCTTAGTCTCCAACAAGATCACCTAGCGGAGTATTGACTCCAGGGGTTTTTTATGTCTACCAAGTCAGTCAAGAGGCGAGTGGCACCCTTGGAGCACGTAGTGCATCTTGAAAGGCACATCGTGCAATAAAAATGGAAGGAGGCGAGTGGCACCCTTGGAGCACGTAGTACGTCCTAAAGGGAACATCACGCAAGGAAAACAAAAGGAAGCGAGTGGCACCCTTGGAGCACGTAGTGCATCCTGAAGGGCACGTCGTGCAAGCAAAATGGAAGGAGGTGAGTGGAACCCTTGGAGCACCTGAAGGGAACATCATTTTTTTAACTGGTAAGTGAATAAACCTAGATGGCCTTAGTACAAATGATGTGACAAGTAAGATTTAAAAACAATTTTCCCTAATAAAAATTCTGCCCAGCCTAGTGAAATTAAAATCTAGGTCTAAGTAATCACATGTGGTCAAAAATAATAATCATAATTAAACATGTAACGAGAAGGGGGTAAGAAATTCGATTAATTTAATAAAATCAAATTATATTAGGGGATTAAAATTTTAAAAGGGAAATGATTATTTTATCTACATATGTTAATTAAATGTTATTAATTAAAAAGAAAAAGGGGGGTAAAAGGTGGTTTTCTACACTTGTTAATTTGAGTTTTAGTTAAAAAGGGAAAAGAGGGAAACTTAAAAGAAATGGGAAACCAAGGAAAAAGGGGAAACATAAATAAAAAAGGAAACGTAAGGAAAAAGTTGAATGTCCAACTTAGTAAGGAATCTTGCCTTTAAGAACTTTCTAATTAATAATCATAATTAAACATGTAACGAGAAGGGGGTAAGAAATTCGATTAATTTAATAAAATCAAATTATATTAGGGGATTAAAATTTTAAAAGGGAAATGATTATTTTATCTACATATGTTAATTAAATGTTATTAATTAAAAAGAAAAAGGGGGGTAAAAGGTGGTTTTCTACACTTGYTAATTTGAGTTTTAGTTAAAAAGGGAAAAGAGGGAAACTTAAAAGAAATGGGAAACCAAGGAAAAAGGGGAAACATAAATAAAAAAGGAAACGTAAGGAAAAAGTTGAATGTCTAACTTAGTAAGGAATCTTGCCTTTAAAAACTTTCTAATTATGAACTCCATTGTCAGGGTCCTAACCCGCACATAGGTAGAGCAATATATTTGGATGTAATAAAGGTCAATATTAATAAGGCCTTTCAATAAAATAGAATAAGGCGGATGTAAGAAGACCTAATAGAAGCTTTCACTTCTAGAAGGATCTTCCTCTAGATGCTTCTCTTGATAGACATATTTAGTATAAATAAGGGTCGAGGGTATGAAAACCCTAGCTTGGAGATTATTGTAACAGAGCGTTGCTCGACTGGAGGTTGCCCCCTCGAAGAGGCCTGTGAACATTGTTTTATGAATCAAAGTGTTATTTCTTTTGTTCTTCTTATATCATTTATGTGTTATTGTGGAGATTATGCTGGTTATATTACTGTTATTCTGTCATTTCTAGCATTTTATTTATGTTCTGCATACTGTTTATATCTAGTATATTACATCCACTAGGAATTTAGTAAAGGCGTAAGTCATTTAAAATGTGTAAGGGAATATTGGGACACCAAGGATGGTTTTTAGGAATGCTTTTTGGTGGGTGAGGGAAATAGCAATAATTAAATAATTAATGAAATTAATTTCTAGTGCAACTAGGGGGATGGGTGACATGTGTACGAGGGAGGTTTTTTCTGATTAAAATAATGAAAAAGAAATTAAATGAGAATTTGGGAAAGAAATCACTTAAAAACTCTATAAAAAGGATGGAGGAGGAGGAGTATGGATCTGATCTTTATGCGTAACGTTATGCTGCAAAATTTTTGTCTTGACTGACTTATCTTGTGGGAGTTGAGATACCCATCTCGGGTAACGAGTGGTATCTCAACCTTGCGAGGCGAGTTGGGTGCTAGTTGTTCTCTGGTATAGTGTGTGTGGCCCCTTTGTGGCTCGGAGGGCTCAGGGGGGAGAAGAGTACCCCTAGCGTTGGTTGGGAGGTACCGATGAGGTCACATCGGTCAGTAAGCAGAGGCGGGACAGAGCACAAGTGGGACAGAAACTACTGAGCAATCACGTTTGGCTAAGGTACGTCAGTGTAATTGTTACTTGCAATGAATTTAAATTTACTCATGATTATTTCTCTGTGCTCGTTTAAGATTTCATTTCCATGTGTTGTCTTGCACCTACTTCCTCTGGTATTGTAATTCCCTTGCTTGTTGTTTCTGATGAATTTCCTTTAGTGAACCCAACTTCTGATTTCAGTAACTTATCTATGTGGGTTTTATTTATTATTATGATTAGATTGTGCTTTATCTTCTGCCCTTATCCCTAGGTCATCAGTCCATGCCTGAGTAGTCGGTCAGGAGCCGAATCGATGGTCGTCACTTCGGTGTTTATAGACCTACAGATTCTAATGCCCTGTTTTTCTATGCATGGATGATGAGCGAAGGATAATTTTTGCCCAACTGTTTACCCCTTACTTATATCAGCATCTGATTGATTCATGGTTGAATGGTCGTCCTTCTACCTTCTTGCGGTTGAGTATCTCTGTGTATTGTTTATCATTTCTCTCTACGAACAACTTAATACTCTCTGCGTTTTTATATCCCCTCTGTGTTTTGGATGGAATTTTATTCTCTGCGATTTTAATGCCAATTCCCAGCTCTTGATTGGTAAAATCTCAACGTTATTGATATGTGAATGACATATTTTTAATTTATATATGGTCTGCATTTTATGACAATAGCCTTAATTAACTGTAAGACTGTGTTGAATTTGTTGTTGTCTAGACATCGATTATTTATATCTGCATATAGTCAGTATTTTCCTTTCATACAACACTTTAATTTTTTATTGCGAAATCACACATATTGACTATGATTTTCATTTAGCGTATGGCTTCGAATTTGCTTATTGTGTGTATGTGATATCACTTATATAGAGTGACTAATAGTGTTATTGTTATTCCTTGTCAAAATAGTGGTAATGTGATTTCACTTATACTGTTATTTCTTTAATATAGTGTTATTGTTATTTCTTGTTAAAAGACGATGTATCTATATATGTAATGATAGGCATAGTTTTTATGCACAGCAATATATATTGACAGCTATATAAAAATGCACAATGATTCTCATACTCTGAGTTGGGATAGCATTTACACTCTATTGGCAGTGAAATATATTTCATAGAGTTATCATCACACACAACGATTTTATATATCCTATGGCACTGAATCCTTACCAGTGATTCCATGTGGATACCTGTGTTTTTATTGATGGAGGACAACGAGTGTAGGTCTGGGTATGATAGTGAATATTTAATGATAACAAGTGGTGAATTTGGTTTTAGGATAGCGATTTATATAGTGAATTATTATAATGTTATTATACAGCGAATTGTTGTTACACAACAATTTAACACACAGAGATATATCACTACGAATTTACCCATACCACTGCAATGCCAGTGTGAATTTGATACACTGCAATATCACCTTACTCAGTGATTCTTCTTGGCATTTTTACACAGAGATATATCACTGCGAATTTACCCATACCACTGCAATGTCAGTGCGACATTGATACACCGCAATATCGCTTTACTCAACGATTTTTCTTAGCTTTTTTACACCGAGATTTACCTCTTTTTACCCAACCATATCTTACTAGGCAACATTATCATTGGACAACGATTTATTATCTGACCATGAATTTAATTTTGGGCGGTTTTACCTTGGCGATTTTAAATCAGTGATTTACCACTACGATTTAACTCAGCCATGTCCTGGAAGCCATATATGCTTGTTGGCCCTTGACCAAGTTTTGGGAGATCATTGGTCAAGTTGACCTATTTTGGGACTTCAATGGCTTGTCAAAGGCGGAGCGCAAGATGAAGCAGAGATCGTTGGATCTCGGCCCCTTTTTGGGTCCTTTTTGGGATTCGAGATTATGTAACGGGTATGGGATGTTGACCCATGGCTTTACCCATGTTTAGGCCTATTTTGTAAAGTATAAATAAGTAGTTAGGTGACATAAGTAGCCTGGCCGATAAGCTAAGTGCTAAGTGCAAGTATGGTTTGTAGATGCTTTGTGCATATTGTGAGAGACTTGTAGAGCTAAGTGAAAGTGGTTGTAACAAACTATGAAAGGCTTTGTGCTAGACCTAGCTCGGGGAAGGAGGATCTGGCAAGGTGCAAACAGATCTCCTATCCTACATGGAGTAGGGTTTTTGTGGCTCTGTGCATGTAGATGAATGACTGAATCTAATAAACAAGAAGAGATGGTGGACGTAGCCCCAGGGTGGGGGTGAACCACGTAAATACCGTGTTATTCTACTCTGTGCAATGTGTTGATGTGTTTATGTCTTTACTTGTTAAGTGCTTTGATATAGATAGATAGATCTGTTTATGCTTTGTGCTTATGATGAATATGGATGCTAGATCTGACATAGGTGAATGTGCTTAGTGCTAGAATCTACTAGATCTTATCCATTTATTTATTCTAAGTGCTTAAATGTATTAGATCAGGGTGAATGTTGTGATGCTCTGTTTTATCTGCGAAGTAGATATTGGTTAAATAATGATGAATTGACGGTGCTAAGTTCTCTAGTAAGTATTATAATCACAGATATGTGCCCTAGCTAAGGTTGCAGACACCTGAGTCCTGTAACCACCCCTGCCTCTACCTTGGGTGAGACTTCATCTGCTTCGCAGGTGTTGCCGAAAGGGTTGGTAGTTAGGGTTTTGTTGGTGCGTTGTTGTAGCGTTGAACCCTGGGTTTTCCCCTATGCCAACAAATGGTTCCGTTGTCGGGACTTAAAACTGTGATTGTTGGGAACTGAGGAAGAAGAAGCTTTGTGCAAAGATCCAACCTGAAATTGTGAAAGCTATGTGAGTAGATATATTGCTCTAGTGTGCAATACTCTACTTAGTTTGACAAGCTCTGTGCCAAGAAAATAAGTCTGATCTGAAGAAAATATGTAAGATTTGAAAGCTTCATTCTCTAAGAAAGGTAAAAGTGAGAATTTTGTATTAAAAGAGGTAAGATCTAAAAGCTTTGTGCTCTGATAAAAGTAAGAATATTGAAAAGTTCTAGATCTAAAAGATTTGTGCTCTGTAGAAGTAAGATAAGTGGAATTTTTTGTTTCAACAGTATGGATCTAGGTATGTTTGATAGATTCTATCCTAGCTTGAAAACTAGGGTATTAATAGATGAAATAAGATCTGATATGAGTAGATCTGATAAGAATAGTGAAAAATATGTTATACCTATGCATAGAAAGAATGTTTGGACTAATAAGTGTATGCAGGATCCTAGAAAGAAATGTTTGCAGGTTAGCTACCATGATCCTAGCGCGCAGTACAGGAAAGGTTGGGGATGATTGAAAAGAAAGAGAGGATTAACCCTATGTTACAGTTGTAGAAGACCGGGACATCTTGCTAAGGAATGCCCTGGGAGAAGACCTAGTTGTTTTGTTGTAAAGCTATGGACCATGAAGTATTGGATTGTCCTAGAATGATTGCTAAGCTTGAAGAAATGAATATGAACCAAGAAAACTCTAAGGCAGATCCAAAAACTAAGATTATGACAGAATCCCAGAATGAATCAGAGAAAGTATTACTACAGATGAAAGAAACCCTGAATGACCATTGACATGTCAGATTATCAGAGATCTTCAAAGAAAAAGAATGTCTTGAAGCAATAATAGGAGACTTCGACATTGACTGTGTTCTAGATGAGGAAACACGGGTGAATATCATCACAGAGAGAACTTGGGAAGCTATAGGGAGGCCTGTTATGATTCCTTCATTAGGAGGAATAGGACTATTCAAAGGAAAGTTGATAAACCTATGTGGAAAGCTCACCCGGATACCTATGAATGCCAATTGAACTTCGACAAAGGAAGATTTTGATATTATTAAATTTATTGAGAACATTGCCCCATTTACCATGCTACTAGGAAAACCTTGGATTGAAAGAGATCAGGCCAGAAGGCAAGAAGAAGAGGAAGTTTTAGAACAATAGAAGCAAGAGTTAAAATAATTCATGACTAGAAGGATTGCACACTTGATTGAAGAACAGAAGAACAAATCAAAGCTATTTAACACCAGAGACCCAGATGTCAAAGTTGCAAGAATACTAGAAGACCCACAGAAGATTGAAGTACCTATTCCAGATAAACAAGAAGGATCACCCTCAAATCTTAGGAAGGAATATCAACAACACCAAGTAACTATGCCAAAAGAAGATAAGAATCAAAATGGAAAAAGGCATACCGAGACAAAGCTCACTGGGAAGAAGGCTAGAAAGCTAAGTAAGAAGAGGGCCAAGATCGACAAGTTGCAGAAGGTTCTAGAGGGAATCTCGCAGAAGGAAAATTTGCAAAATTGGAACTTCATTGGGATATCAGAACAGCGAAACATGGCACTTCGCCATGGAGAAGCAATATAGTCATTGGGGGCATTATAATCGTTAGAACAACGTTCTGAATGGGTAGAAAGACATTTATGGATATACAGCTCACCATCCGACCGTTGGGACCACGCCATAACAGAAAGAACAAAGTTAATGAAGGCTTCATACCCATTGCAAGAGACCCATTGTCGAGTTAACTATTTATCCCATTGCGCCATGCACCGAGAAATTTTTTTCCAATCGAGAGTTTGAGCCCATAGACTAAGTTGATTTTTCATAGTGATCATCACACTCTTTCTGTCTATTCTATTGCAATATCTAAGTTACTCCTCGAACCCAAGATTGTTAACCCCGAGCGTGTATGTTGGATGAGTTGAGTGCTGCAAATAAAGTCGTTGAAGAAGTTTTGATCGACCTCATGACTGAAAGAGTCATGTCAATGTCTACAGGTGTACAAGCATCATCGACGAGAGGACTGCCAGCCTCTTTGTCCACTGCTCGCGGAGCCGGACCATCCAGGCCATCAGATGAAAAGCGAACCAAGCACAGGGATGATCTAGGGAATGCCAAATTAATCCTGACTATATTACCCATCTATATTCCACCTATGAGTGGTGTAGTAAATCGAGACATCATACCCAGAGATTTAGAAAACACCTTGACTACGGCATACCTCCCGAAGGGGATACGTGTAGTTCGAGCAGACCAAGATAGGATTGCAACATTGAAGTTTAGCGACTTCAACCTCGAAGATCACAAAGTCTATAACATGCTCGCCCCACATAAGTACCTGACCATAACTAAGGGGAATAATTCGAAGATAATCCCCCAGTCATGGACTATGAACCTCGCGCAGTCCACCCTGTTGAACGTCATGAAGATTCCCCACTTTGGTAGACACCATGAAGTAAATGCATGTGTCAAGCTATTGCTTTCTTGTTACCATGGTAGTTATTTCTGGCTAAACCACCATATAACAGTTGATCCGATTTTGATCAATTGGATCACAGGGTTGAGTATGCAAGGACCTGATCCACAAGAGTTTTACCCCGAAAAATCCATGGATCATGCTCTCACACAGAATATCAAGGATACTTATGGCGATGTCGAGAAGGGAACGTGAGGCTACAAGGTAGCTTCTATCCAAAGTGGAAAAGTGTGCCTCTCTTGTCAGTTGATTGCAGGGAAATTAGTACAAAAGAATCGACCTACCCAAGTCACCAGTTTTGTAGTCGACCTCGTAGGGAAGTGCGCGGAAGGCCTTTAGATGAACTGGGCAAAGTACCTGGTGAACCAGTTGGAGCTCGACTACAAAGAAGAACAGGATCAAGGATATGAATTTCATTTCATTTGGCTCTTGAACCTTATATATTTTATTTCCTGGGAGATGCTAGAAGGTGCGACCTTCCCATACATCGAGCCATTTTAACCACTGGCTGCGAAGTTCAGTACACTGTGGTATTCAAGCGATATGAATAAACAATGGCAATCAAATTTTGTTTTTCATACCTACTACAATCAGCTGAAGATAGCCATACAGTTCGATCCTCGCGTAACTCTAAACACTCTACACCGGTTTAGGCCTTTGATGAAGTTCAGCGCAGATCGACATTTCATTTACATCACAGCGCGTGCCGACAAACATAAGAAACAACTTCAATCCTACTATAAGTTGACGGAGGACTTAGAGAAGATCACTAAGGACTGGTCGACGGACCTCCTTATTACAATAGACCCTACGGAGATATCCGACATCGACAACCTAGAAACAACATAGGATACACTTGGACCTAGCAGAACAAAGAAGACCGAAGAGGTCCAAGGATTAGACAGCGCATCCGTGAAAACTGCTTCCATATCACCAGAGGAAGGAGGTGATGGCGAAGAGTTAGATGAAAAAGAAGTCGAACATAAGCAAGGAGACGAGGTTGATCCCCTGAAGAAGATGAAAGGCTCACCTCCGAAACCTTCCTCTCGGAATAAATCGAAGGCCACCATGACCAAGATGCAGACTGTCCTCCCCTCTGATGACTTCGACTTCCTCATAGCAGCCCTGCAAGATGCTTCGCTAGAAATAGCAGAGAAACAAGAAGCAAAGCAAGAGGAGATGTATGATCAGATTAAGACTGAACTTCGATGGGTACATCAGGCATTACAGTGTAGCCGCACAGTCTCCACTACGTCGAGAGAACCAGAATTGGGAGATGAGCTAGCTCAACTCCACCGCCTAACCGATACAATCGAAGCTCGCCTTCGACGAGGATAGGAAGAAACCGAGCAAGCCACCCAGGCTTTGACACAAGTACAAGGAGTACTCATAGAGAAATGCAGTGTTGCAGAATAGGAAAAGCTTGTTCTCCAAGAGAAGTTTGATGAAGAAAAAGCATAGCTTCAGCAAGAAAAGGAATAGTTGCTCGCAGAGAAGCTCAAAGTAAAAGAAGCAGTCAACAGAAAACTTCGCTCTGTGATAGTCTTAGAAATCAAGGCAGAAGATAGAGTTACACAGCAAGTGAACCAGCTCACAGAAGCCATCTAGTAGCTACAAAAATGCATAGCAGATTTGGAGCTACACACTATACCTGAGACCCCACAAGATGTAAGAGACCAAAGAGAAGAAACCGCCCAGAGCGTAGTTGAAAGGCTAAAGGCTCTTACCCTGGAATGTAAGAAACTCACTAATCACAGTGCCCAAACCTATGAACAAATCACGGAGAACCCATAACTAAAGGCACTGGAGTCGCAACTCCAAGAGGTGAAGTATCAAGACAAAACGATATAGGCGCAGTTGAAGCCCCTATCAGCTGTGGAAAGAATGAAGCGGTCCCAAGAGCAGCGGACCGCCGAATAGCAAATCCACACTATCCAAAGCAGATTTATGGAAGTAACTCAAAAACTCCAACCTATACAAGAAAAGGCCTACCAATTGTTTACAGAGGTAGAAGGCCAAGGAGCAGAGCTAGAGCATGTTGTCACTACAGCTGAACAGCGTCTAGAGGGACCTATCAACAATGCAGTCATCCAAGAGTTTGTTGAATAGGAGGTCATAGCACAGAAACAAGTCGAAGAAGATCAAGCCAAGCTCGAGGCATTCGAGGCAGAACTAATCAGACCAGAGTGACTCGGGATGAGTCACAGGTGAGTGTTGGGGGCTTATTGTCCCTTGACCAAGTTTTGGGAGATCCTTGGTCAAGTTGACCTATTTTGGGACTTCAATAGCCTGTCGAAGGCCGAGCTCAAGATGAAGCAGATATCGTGGGATCTCGACCCCTTTTTGGGTCCTTTTTGGGATTTGGGATTATGTAACGGGTATGGGATGTCAACCCATGGGTTTACCCATGTTTAGGCCTATTTTTTTAAGTATACATAAGTATCTAGGTAACATAAGTAGCCTAGTCGATAAGCTAAGTGATAAGTGCATGTATGGTTTGTAGATGCTCTGTGCATATTGTGAGAGACTTGTAGAGCTAAGTTCAAGTGGTTGTAACAGATTGTGAAAGGCTTTGTGCTAGACCTAGCTCGGGGAAGGAGGATCTAACGAGGTACATGCAGATCTCCTGTCCTACGTGGAGTAGGGTTTTTGTGGCTCTGTTCATGTAGATGACTGATTGGAGCCAATAAAGAATAAGAGTTGGTGGACGTATCCCCAGGGTGGGGGTGAACCACGTAAATACCGTGTTATTCTACTCTTTGCGATGTGTTGATGTGTTTATATCTTTACTTGCTAAGTTCTTTGATATAGATAGATAGATATGTTTATGCTTTGTGCTTATGATGAATCTAGATGCTAGATCTGACATAGGTGAATGTTCTTAGTGATTTAATATGCTAGATCTGATCCATTTATTTATGATAAGTGCTTAAATACATTAGATCAGGGTGAATGTTGTGATGCTTTGTTTTATTTGCAAAGTAGATATTGGTTAAATAATGATGAACTAACGGTGCTAAGTGCTCTAGTAAGTATTATAATCATAGAGTTGTGTCCCAGCTAAGGTTGCAGACACCTGAGTCCTACAACCACCCCTGCCTCTACCTCGAGTGAGACTTCATCTGCTTCGAAGGTGTTGTCGAAAGGGCTGGTAGTTAGGGTTTTGTTGGTGTGTTGTTATAGCGTTGAACCCTGGGTCTGCCCCTGTGCCAACAATGCTTTAATTTCCTTGCTAATTTCCATTTACTTTTGTTAATTCTTTTACAAGACAAATGTATAATTAGACAGGGACTGGGTTAATCCCTAATAAAGGACAGCGATATGATAATTGAATAGCATTGATAGCTAATTTATGTTGTGCATGACAGCGATGATGACGATTTTGCATGATGTGTGTTGTGTATTTATAGATAGTGAATCATATGCATCGATTCTGTATATGGCTGCGTTTTTTATAGGTAAAAGACAACGTTGTAATCGTTGTTGTGTCTGATGGTAATTTATGGTTTATTGGTGAGGTAATCTTGATGTGTTAAAGTGATAACATAATATATGTTACTTATTACTTCTTAGCACATAAACATTAAGGTCTTTGTTTGGCATATGTGGTCACTAGTACCTTGCAATGTTGTTATTCATTTTCAGATCCACACAATAATGGGTAACAAATCAATGCATCTATTGAAACGATTTGCTAAAGGTACATCAAGACACAAGTAAGTTCACTCATTCTCTGTTGATTTGACAACTGCACACTAATTATTTAAGGCCAATAAGCTCGAAGTGTTATTAATGACAGCCCAGATGTATGTTTGAAAAACAATATGATTGTCTAAATTTTGGTTCTGTTCTTCTCTCTAAATGTTGAGTTGAAGGAACATTACTTTATGCATTGTGTTGACATATGAAATATCGGGTTATATTTTACCTCACAAGCAGACTTGTGATCTGGTTGCATTGGCTGTGGGTATGGCACATGAACGTATGCTTGTTTTAATATGGTTTCCACTTTGCATTTAAGTGATTAATTTTGGTCCTAAACACATAGTGCAGAAAGTAATTCAATGTTTAGTAATTGCACCTTCAAGAGACTTAAATTTGGGCATTATACTTAGAAAAAACATTCATTAAGAGTACCTAATATAATCATTGATTGTACCTAATTTAATCAACTATGTTGGCATCATTTAAAATTTCTCTTTCGACATTGGTACACTAGTACAATGTGGGAGACTTCCTAAAAAGGTGCCTCTTAAGGAAGCAAAAATCCTTCAGTTTATTGCGCAAATTAATTTTTGAGTAATGTCACCTCGTGTCTTGTCGACTGGTTTCTTGGTTGCTTGGGTTAAAGGTCTAGGTATGTTGTTGTGCCAAGGCTATTGTCACGCATATCGCTTGTGATGGCATGATTCCTGATGAGGGGATCATTATGCGCCCTGATGGATATATGTGAATGATATCCTGGTCAGAGTCTTGTGCTTCCCGATGTGGGCGTTTATCGTTGTAATTGATATTGGTATTGGATTGTGTAATGCCTCAATGCATTGGTTTGCGCATCATAGAGGCATCTAGTAACTGGTCGTCGAAGTCATCGTGTCGGGTTTGTTGATGTTGTCCTTTAGCCTGTAGGCATCGTCTTGCATGTGTCGGGCAAGTAGTTGTTTATATATGTCTTTGATTATCGCATGTTTCGTCCAGTTGCATGACATGCTATCTTGTTGAGTTGTTGTTGTCTGTTGCTTGAAAGTGTAAGTTGTGTTCATTGCCAAGTCGCGTTGATTAATTGTTGTCGTTGATTTCCGTCCTGCAAAAATTAAAAATAAAACAAAAATTACTTTTGCTTTGTGTTGCGTCGCATGTAGTCGTAACGATGGGGTCGTTACATAATATATTAATAGAGTATTATTGTATTATTAAGTTCTATGAGTATTAACAGTACTTTAATAATATAAATATTAAACTATAATACTTTATTATTAATATATCACTTTTTAAATATTAATAAATTATTATGCTAGATAATAAGGTTTCTAATTTATTATATTAATATTATATAATTATATTAATTTATTGTATTATTAAGGTATTATTACTATCTGTATTTTTTGTTCTTTAATATCAAAACTACAATTAGAATGAGAATGATAGTATTACTTTATTATTAATATATTAATAATAGATTAAAATTAGGATTATTAAAAATTCTTGATAATGTAAAAGCCAAGTTTAGGAGCATTGAGGGTTGGTTAGAAGAAATTAATTGTGATATAGGATTCAATCAAGGTTGTCCCCTATCTCCTATCCGTTTTGGTATTTACATTGACACATTAGAAGATTGTTTGGAAACTGCAGGTTGTGTTGGACCAACTCTTGTTAGTATAGTAATCATCCTTCTTCTCTATGCCGATGATGGTGTTCTTATGGAAAGGAATCCCTATGACCTTAGTAAGAAACTTAGAATCCTCAAGGACTTATACTCTAGTACAAGTATGACTGTGAAAACTGACAACACAAACTTGGTTATGATAATTAAATCCAACAAGATCACCTACGATAATTTTGTATTTGAAAACAATATCTTGGAGGAAGTGCTTTCCTACAAGTATCTTGGAATTGAAATTCATCACAAGATCAATTGGAACTATAGCATTGAGAAAAGGATAAATGGAGGGTTGAAATCTTATCATGGGCTTGAAAATAATTGTAAATTAGCAAACCTTTGGCTATGGCATAAGAAAAAGATCCTCTTTGAGAGTCTTGTCACTCTTGTTATCTTATATGGATGTGAAGTTTAGGGATGTAGTATCTCGCAAGAATCCTGGAGAAAGATAAAGAAGATCCAAAAGAATTGTATAACTTATAATCTCAAAATTAAGGGAAATACACCCTATCCTATCCTCATCATCGAAGTGAGTCTTTCTCCCATTGAAACCATAACTATGATTAGGTACTTAATGTACAAGAACAATATAAGAAACATGGATGACAAGAGGCTCCCCAAAATTGCTTCAGACTCTAGCCAAAATCACCAATGGCTCAAGTGGGGATGGCATAACGATGTCAAGTCTTGGCTAAACCATTGGGGAGTAAAAGAAGTTAAGGAGAATATATGGTGTGATAAATAATTAGAGGATAAAAGAAAAATAAGATATTATAAGGAGGTGGTTAACCCTAACCTTGAAGATTAAAAGTATCTCTTTATTTTGACTAGCATAAAGATCAATATTGCTAAAATAAGAACTAATTCTCATGAGTTGCACAATGAAACTAGGAGTTGGGAAATCCCCAAAATACCATGGCAAGAAAGAATCTTCCACCTTTATGACACCAAGAGTGTTGAATATGGAAAGCACTTTCTCTTAGAATTTCATGTGTATACCCAAATTATATCCTAATTTCAAAATATTTGTCACAATACCTACCTTCCAAACCTTCTAAGTCATCAAAACTTTGGTGATATTGGAAGGATTCTCTTAATGCTAAATTCAAGAATCGAAATAACATTTTAAAGAAATACAAGTAATCTTGTATTTTTGTTAATGTTAACCATCATAATCATCATTATTTCAATGTATTATTAATACATTGAAAAGTAAAGTTTCTTATTTATAGTTTGTAGTTTGTTGTAGCTTAATATCTTATTAGTGGTTTCATACTATTGGTTTAATGTATTACTATTATAATATTTTAATATAATTATGTCGAAGGCATGTATATAGGAAAAGGTTTTTCCCGAAACCTGTCAATAGGGAAAAACCTATCAACCAAAACCTGTCAGCCGAGAAAAACACCTTATCAGTCCAGCTGTCAACCAGACAAAACCACCTTATCACTCTAGTTGTAATGCATTTCACATTTACTTTTTACCTGATCACTCCAGTTGTCAGACATTTTATTTCTTTTTTAATGAGGGCATGACCATGTCAAGTCACCCCCCCATTCACTGCAGCTTCTACACTCTCTAATTTTGGTGTTGGCTACGACCCTAGTTCTCGAGTCGACTTTGGTTTTCTACACTGTTTGTAATTTCGGTCTTGGCTACGACCCTATTTCTCCAACCAACCTTCGCTATCTAGTCAGGGACCTCTCGCGTGTTCCTTTTCCAGAGGAGTATGACCGTCCATTTCTAGTGAGCCTGCTACAAGCCAAAAGTGCCCCTATTTCATGGCTCTTCTCTTGGAACAACGACACTTCTCTCGACATGTTTCACGAGCCAGTAGTAGGAATAATATGGAACATGAAGGGGACAATCAAGGATCGATCCACGACCTCTCTTGTTTGAAAATCATTCAACGGGTACCTCACCTATTTCTTGCTCCTCAACGGATTCATCGTCAATAGAGACCGAACACCTCCTTATTGACTATCTAATGCGGGATGTTAGGGTTTGAGGATTAAACTACCTGGATTCTACTTGACAGCATGAACATTATCCATCCTGCACGACAGAAAAATACCAGTGCCTCCAGATTCTCTCCCAGGGTCATTGGAACCGAGAAATACAACCCTCATTCCCGAACCATTAGCGATATGTTGACCAAGAGGACACGTTGAGTAGATGCGTCTCGCTGGATTAGCATGCCCACACCTGTTTTTCCCTTGTTGAGTTTGTATTTTTTGTAGTATTTAATTTAAACCTCTTTATAATTTTTTATTTCAAGTCTCCAATCATCGAATAGTTAATCTTATGTTCCATCATTCATCTACAATTTTAAAATAAATTGTTCCTTTAAAAGTAGAAAATGTCCTCAACTTTGAAGAAAGATACCCAACCATGAAATGAGACATTTTAATTTGCAAAATTATGAATAAAATATCATCTGGAACCACAGTTACTCCAAGGCATTGTAGTGCTCCTCCGTTGCCTGATTTAATTCCTTTGTGTCCAATAAGCTATCCATTCCTTCAAGGAAATATTAGTAGATCTGACGTTCAAGGTCTGCAATATTTTCTAGTCCCCGTAGATCAATCTCAATGAAAGAAAAGCTCAATGGGGAGGTTGTAGAGGCAGAACCCCTGCTAAACGAATTGTCCAAAAAATCATGGGGACCACTACAATCACATGGGAAGCAAACAAATGGAAGGAATATTCATCTCAACATGGGTCATATCAGAGCTTCGATTCCATATCCATGACTTACAGATTTCCTCAATTGCTTGTGGCATCATGGGATGCCTGGGAAATAAGGAAGGTGATTTTTAACACTATATATATCCTTATAATAGTGTAGGGTAGAATTTAATATTTACCTAACTAAACCTTAACAAAACCTTGTTAAGTCCGATGAAAAATCCTAGAGTGTATAGTGGGAACCTTGGAGCTAAGAGTGCATTTATTTCCATGAATTTCAATGCCTGCCATACTAGGAAGATTATACCCTAAACCCTCTATGTATAATATGTATACTCCATTATGTATATTGTAATGTCGTTTAGACAAACAAACAAACAGTGAGTTTGTTTTAAAACATTCCACTAATCTCTTCGATATCCAATTCGTTTGATCATTATGGATCCTTCCTCGGGAATCAACTGAAAATGTAAGCCCATCCAAAGAAAACATGTGTGGATCTGGTCAATCACATTGATAACACCTTAATCCATACCACCAACAACAATTCCACTTGCAAGTGATGTACACTTCCCTATAACATTGCATGGATTGAACGTACGTGGCAGAAGTTTGTGAACAAGTTGCAAAGGGTGAGCATAATTGCATGGATTGTAAATACATGGCAGAATATTGTGAACAAGTTGCAAAGGGCGAGGAAACAAGAAAACAACAATGCTCCAATTATATAGCAGGTGGCAGAGAACAATTCAACGCTTGTGCAACACGAGCTCTCATTTATTGGATGCTAACTAGCAGTTTCTTTTTATACGAACTCATGTTCCCATTTGGTCGGGTTCTCATGACTGTCGGATGCCAACGATTAAATATTTTTTATAGAGACTCGTGTTACACTCAACCAGGATAATCATTTTTGTGTCTTATAATGTTTAAGTCGTAGTCTAAACATTCTATGTTTGGCTTTTCTCCAACAATATTTTTTGGGGATATTTGCATGAAATCCAGTGAGAAATTGTTAATCCAAAGATTTGAGTGATTATTTCTATATAATTCGAGTGCCTCGGGGGTTTTTTAGCATGTTGAATCCATTTTTGCATTCAAAAATGGATTTTAAACAACAACAAAAATGTGATTTTGTGTAGATTTATGTCGTCGGATTCCGACGAAAAAACTAAAATGTATAACAATTAGACAACGCCAATGTTTAATATGTTTTTAAGTTGGTTGAGTTGCATTGGATCAACTCTAAATGTATCACACCTTATTGTTTAAGACTATGTAGTTTGAACACACAACATTTTGTTAACGTGGATCCATATAAGAAGTATAAATATTGATCCAGATTTTATGAGTAGAATGAAATGAATATAGATTATTAAAATATGCTTAACACAGAATAACAAAGATACAATAAAATTGGTTTTCTATTCAATAAGGAAATAAGATGAAACTGTAAAATGCAACGCAAAACAAGCTTGTTGGAATGGTGTGGCTTATCTCTGAGAAGAGATGTGACGGTTGTGCTCATTCGAAAGAAGATGATTACAATGAGGCTCTAAAGGCATTTTTACAATAAACAGGACTGTCAAAAACCCTAGACATCCAAAAAACTAACCCTAGGAGATCAAGCGCCAAAATTCATGTGGGCCCCATTTGGGTAAGTTAGTACATCAACTTCCCGAGGTCGTAACTTTTGCATACGATCTTTGTTTTAGGTGCATGATATCCCATTGGAAAGGTCTATCTAAGGACTACACATTTTGCTGCAATATATTAAAGGGAATTTTCGACTGTGGTGAGCCCTGAAAACATTGTTTAGGGCCTCAAAACGGTGTCACAAGTCAAGGACCCGAAAACTAGGAAAAAAACTAGCACACTAGAAAACTACCAAAATGAACCAATTGGAATAGGTGGGAGGCCATCGAAATCCATATGGATCAATCCTCCCCCCTTAGGAAGAAATTGTATCCATTGCATTGAGTTCCCATAAGATGAGGAAATTTCTGTTGAATTTGGCACCAGGTGAGCCACTTGCCTTGGTGCAAGAGATGCCCTTCATTGACAAATCAATAAAGTTGGATCCTTTGTTGTCGGGTGCCCTTGATATGTGTGTCCACAATTTGATCATTGGATGCTTGTTGCATGCAGTCAGGGTTGAGCTATGTGGGTGTCAACTTCTCTGTTATCTCTGAGGTGTCCAATAATGGTGGGAAATATGGCCGAAGGAGAGCCACGTTGAAGACTTGGTGCATGCCAAGGAAAGGGGGAATGTTGAGCGCAAAAGAATTGTCACCCACAACCTTGGTGATGGTGTATGGCCCATATCGGAGTGGGTGAAGCTTCCTATGGGGCCCTATAAGGCATTCTTTCTACAAGTGCAACCAAACTTTGTCACCCACCCGAAACTTATGTGGCACCCGGTGTTATTTGTGGTGTTTCTTGTACTTGGAATTAGACTTCTGTAAAATATCATGAACCTGTTGGAGGATGTGATGGATCCTCTCAATGAACCAGGTGGCTTTGTCAGCTTCTAGTGGAGCAGGAGACGAGTCGGTCGAGGTGTTCACCAGGGGTAGTGCAACATCCATGGGGCCCAATGGTTGGAATCCCAACCCCACCTGAAAGGGGTTGTGGCTAGTTGAGATATGCAGGGATCAGTTGTAGCTATGTTGGACATAGGGAAGACTCCCATCCCATGTGCGAGGGTGCTTGGAATTGTACATGCGCGGGATATGTACGATCATCTAATTGACAACTTCAATTTGGCCATCTTTCTAGGGGTGGAAGGCAATGGATTTGGTGATCTTGGTATCCAGCAGTGACCAGAGGCTCGACCAGAATGTGTTGAGGAACCGACTATCCCGATTTGAGACAATGGTTTGTGGGATCCCAAATTGTACCCAGACGTGTTCAAAGAAGAGCTTGGCAATGGCCTCTGTAGTGATGTTCTTCTTGCAAGTGGCCATAATCGCCATCTTGGAAAAGCGATCAACAACCACAAAAACACTGTCATTTCCCCTCTTTGTGGACGGGAGGCCTGACATGTAGTCCATTGAGATGGATTCCCATGTCTTGTCAAGAGTAGGAAGAGGGGTGTACAGGCCTTGTTTCTTAGCGTTCAGTTTGAAAATAGCGCAGGCGGTGCAGGACCTGATATACTTGCCAACATCATGTTGAAGTTTCGGCCAATAGAATTTTTTTTGCAGCACTGCCACTGTCTTTTCAATGCCAAAGTGTCATGCCACCCGACTATAGTGAGCTTCCCAAATCAGCTTTGGGCACTCACTTGATGGAACGCAGAGATGGCCCAGACGACATAACAGCCCGTCCTGAAGATGGAAGTTAGCGACCATTGAGTTTGCTCCCAACGTTTGGTAGGTGGTGGAGAAGTCAAGGTGTGTCTCATGGAGGTGGGGCCATCCAAAGGTCTCATGGATGCAAGATTCTAGCACTATGGTGAGTGTCGCGACTGGAGGTTGGCTAAGGCAATAAACAACTCCGTTGGTACTTCTTGTTTTATACTTGATGTTGAGGTGGAACTGTTGTAAGTATGTGGACCACTTATAATGGCATTCATTCTGCAATTTTCCTTGGGTCTGCATGAACTGTAGTGGCTTGTGATTAGTGTGGATGACTATCTCCTTCCCTAGAATGTAATGTCTCCACTGGCGGCAGGCTTTCAAAATGGAGTACATTTATTTGTCATAAGTAGGGTACTTACGAAAAACATCTAATAGTGTCTCACTATGATACGCCACAGGGTGGACGTGTTGAGTGAGAACGACGCCCACAACATAGTCTGAATCATCTATCTCGATCTCAAATGGATGTTGCAAGTCTGGTAATGAAAGTACTAGGGATGAGCACAAACGTTGCTTCAAGTCATCGATGGCTTGTTGTTGGGACAATCCCCACACAAATTTTTCTTTACCGCCACCCATGGTTACTTGGCTAAGGGCCCATGCGATATGAGAGAATCCCAACATGAACCTGCGATAGAAATTGGTGAGGCCTAAGGAGCTTCGAAGCTCAATGAGTGTGGTTGGGGTTGGCCAGTCCCGGATGACCTGGATATTGTTTGGATCCAAAAGCACACCATGTTGATCAATGATGTATCCTAAGTAATGGACCATGTCCATGCCGAAGGATCATTTTTCCAAGTTTGCATATAGTTTGTGCTACCGCAGGGTGTGCAGAACCTATTGAATATGATGCAAGTGTTCTGCCCAAGTATTGTTGTAGATGAGGATGTCATTCAAATACACCACTACATTAGTACTGGTGAAAGGTCGTAGGATATCATCCATCATCCTCATAAAAGTTGTTGGAGCATTTTTCAAACCAAAGGGCATGACCAACCATTCAAAAAGACCTTCTTTTGACTTGAAGGCGGTCTTCCATACATTTGTATGTTTTATTAGGACCTGGTGGTATCTGGAATTTAGATCAATCTTATTGAAGTATTTCCCCCCCGTGAGTTGATCAAGCAGGTCGTCGATTTGGGGAATCGAGTACCGGTTCCTGACTATGATTTTATTCAGAGCCCGATAATCAATTCAAAGTCGCCAGGTCTCCTCTTTCTTCTGCACCAATACGATTGGGCTCCCACAAGGCGATGAGTTGGGATGGATGGTCTCATTGTGGAGAATTTCTTGGATTTGCCTCTTGATCTCCTCATTTTCTAACAAAGAGCGACGACAAACCGGCCCATTGGGTAGTGGTGCGCCTGGGGCCAGATCGACGCGATGCTTGACCTGGCAGTGCAGAGGTACCCCAGTAGGAGAGGGGAATATATTTGAGTATTCTTCCATGACCTTATCCACTTTCTTTTGTTGTGTGGAGAGATCGATCGTGAACGCCATGGATGTGGCTACAATATTTCTCTTACTCTAAGAGTGAATCATGAAGAAGACAAATTTCTCGGTCTGAGAGATGATCTTATTGCATTTCTTGGCAGAGATCAAGGAAATAGCACTAGGAGGGATTGCCTCGGGTATCCTATAAAATTTCATGTTCAAAGTAATAATAACACTACGAGGCCTAAACTCATATACAGCATGACATTTCCATAAATAAGGTTGGCCCAAAATAACATTACAAACTTCGAGAAGAGCAATATCACACAATACCTCATCTTTGAAGGGCTTGGTGTCATACAACAATCGACACTATTGGCTGATGTGGAGATCGCTTCCTTGGCGGAGCCATCCAATGGTGTAAGGCTATGGGTGCGGCATTGTTGGCAGGGCCAGCCGCTTGACAACCTCTACTGAGATGAGGTTCTTCTGGCTACCGCTATCAACAATGAAGTGCAACGGAGTGCATTTTACCCACATTTGTGAATGGAAAAGGTTCTCTCCTTATTCTGGATCGTTTGGTTCACCGGGATGGAGCTTGGTGGTAGCAACAGTGGCACTGGGTTCCGCATCAATGATATTTTTTCCCCTTTCTAGTTCTAACTCAGAGTCAAAACTCGCCTTTGATTCAGAGGCTTTCACTTCGGCCACCAGCGACTGCTTTGAGCAGCAATCAGCAGTGTTATGCCAAGGGCTCTTATGGAAGTCGCACCACTTCCTGGTATCCTTCTTTGTCTTTTTGGTGTCCTTCTTTGTTTGCGGCTTGGACTAGTTGTCCTGATACTGTCCATCTTTTCTCTGTCCTTTGTTCTGTACATTGGGGTTTCCCTTTCCTAGTTTTTGCTGTGAGGGGTTCCCAGGCCCAAATTGTCGCGTCTTTTGTTTGAGCTTCTGCTCGATTTTGACAGCATATCGATAGGTCGTGCCCAAGGATGAAATGTTCAGAAATTTCATTTCGGTCTAGATGTATCTATGTAGAGAACCGTGATACTTAAGCACCAGATGTCTCTCTGAATCTTTGATACCCATCTTGGTGCGCAGGGTATGGAAGATATTTATGAAATCTGTCACTACTTGGTCTCTTTCTTGCTGCAATGTGGTCCATTTGGTATACAAGTCGTCATAACTTCAGACAGGGTAGTATTGTTCCTTAATAGCATCCCTGAAGGATTCCCAGGTGGTCGCGACTGTAAATAATGAGGGTTTTTTTGTTTCCTTTTGCTCACGGAAATTTTCCCACCAATCTTTGACATGAGGAATGGCTTTGAGGAGCATAAAAGTAATTTTTTCTCTATTTGAAAAGTTATGGACAGAAAAATACCCTTCTAGTAGATTCAAACACTTGTCTACAACATCTGCGTCTATATGACCTTCAAATATAGGAATATCAAAGCTGATTTGTACCTTGAATGGGACGACACCTCCGCTCAAGGAAGATGCATCGTCTGTTGGTAGTTGTCGAAGGATTTGCGTGAAACTATCCATCATCTCATTCCTATGTTGCGTTAGGTATTCCTCAAGAAATTTTTTGAAAGGATCTCATGTCCCATCATCTTTCTTTTCTCCTGCCATGAGAGGTCATTTGGGCATGCGAGAGCTTTTGTCCTCAAGAGAAACAAACTCGAGACCCAATTCTTTGTACCCTGGCCTCGTTGGGGACATGCATTAAGACGACAAGGAGCAAACCTCTCTGATACCACTAATCCAAATTTTATGAGTAGAATGAAATGAATACATATTATTTAAATATGCTTAACACAAAATAACAGAGATACAGTAAAACTAGTTTTCTATTCAATAAGGAAATAAGCTAAAACTGTAAAATGTAGCGGAAAACAAGCTTGTTGGAATGGTGGCGGCTTATCTCTAAGAAGAGATGTGATGGTTGCACTCATTTGCAAGAAGATGATTACAATGAGGCTCTGAAGGAATTTTTTGAATAAATAGTAATGTCAAAAAACCTAGAAACCAAAAACCTAACCCTAGGAGATGAAGCGCCAAAAGTCATGTGGGCCCCGTTTGGGTAAATTAGTACATCAACTTCCCAAGGTCGTAACTTTTGCATACGTTCTTCGTTTTAGGTGCACAATAGCCCGTTGGAAAGGTCTATCCGAGCCTTGAAAACGTTGTTTAGGGCTTCAAAACGGCCCCCCCAAGTTAGAGACCCGAAAACTAGAAAAAAAACTACCAAACTAGAAAATTGCCAAAATGAACCAATTGGAATAGGTGGGAGGCCACCGAAATCCATCTAGATCAAATATGCAAAAGACAATGTTGTACGTTGATAAATTTTCAATTGTATCATTTCTAATAATATTGAATGTGGTTTTAAAAAGAACTAGATGTATTAATAATCTTTCATCTTTGAGATTTGTTTTGTTTCAGACTTTTAAATTTTTATTAATTAGTGTTAGTCTTCACATAATTTTTATTCTTTGAACAAATAATTACATCAAAGGTGTTTCTAAGGGGAGGTTCCTCTCCGAGCCTTCATCGTTTTTCAATGGCATATAATACCCTGCCACCTGTTCCTCAACCATCGACCAATCTCTTGTCCCCAGGTATCTTCTTCACCGACTCAAGTTTCAGGGATTAAGAAATTTACCGCAACCGCCTCCACGTTCCTTTCTCCATGTGTTCCTATATGGGTTAACCCTCTAAAGAGGCTCGATGTCTGGCGATAGCGGATAGTATGTGATATCTCTATAATGTTCTTGTACGGGTTAACCCTCTAAAGAAACTCAATGTCTGTCGACAGTGGATAGTCTGTGATATCTCTATAATGTGATCGACGCATTTTTTAAATTTGGGAGTGACTTGTATAATATAGATTAATTTAATTTAAATTTGCAAGAATTAATAAATTTCAAATCTATAAATTTAAATTTTGTATAATAAATTTGAAAATTTTAATTTTAATTTTATATAATAAATTTTAATTTTTAATTTCTTTAAATCTATAATTTTAATTTTTTTTAAATCTATAATTTTAATTTATTTTTTCTGTAAAATGAACCATAGTCTTTGATTTTTATGTATTTATTAGATTTATGTATTAATATTAATGGGTGGTTAGCATTTATGGCTGTAGTCTAAACGTTTGAAATGAGTTTTATCCGGTGATATTTTTCGGGGACATTTTCCTAAAATCCGGAAAAAATTTGTTAGATCTGCAAATTTGAGTGATTATTTTTGTATAATCCGAGTCTTCAAGGGTTTTCCAACATGTTGAATCCATTTATGCATTCAGAAATGGATTTTAAACAACAAAAAATAGTGATTTTGTGCATATATATATATATATTGCCAGATTTCGAGGGAAAAAGGCATTTCCTAGAACAGTTAGACAACGCCAGTGTTTATGTATTTATTACATTTTCCATATTAAAATAATTTGTATATGAAAAAAAATAATGAATAATGGTGAACTGATGGTAATTAAATACAGTTGATTCCTATCGGCGTTCACCATCCACTTATTATGTGGATGTGCTAGTTATTATTATGCCAAAGGTGTTTTATAAGGGAGGGTTCCTTGATAGCTCTTCGTCGTCGATTCGAAGCCTATAACATAAGTCCACACATCGTAATATTTACACTATACCTACCACCTATATGCAGTGTGCAATGTTTTCTATGGATAATTTCATTTGTTCCATTTAATGGACATCACTGCCATTGTCTCCATCAACACATTGAACAATGCATTGTATTGCATCTATTAATGCATATATGAAGATCACTGCCATTGTCTCCACTAACACAGTGAACAATGTTATGTATTGCATCTGTTAACAGGTATATGAACATCACCGCCAATGTCTCCATCGAAATAGTGGGAGATGCAATGTATTGTCGTTGTTAATGCATAGAGTGACATGTATATGGATTGGCTTTTATCAGGCCACTATTTTCAACAATCGAGTTGCACCCTCAACAATGGAACTCTTTATCACCGGAATGGCCCCAAATATTGGACTCCACAACCCTCAATTGTTTTGAAAACAGTAAGAGCTCTCTTTCTTTTCATGAAGTCAGTAAGATCTCTCTTCCCTTTCATGAAGTCATTTTGAGTCATAATTTTTTCTCAATGGATGCATCCTCCACACTTCAAATACATGAGTAGCAAACTAAATCAAAACCCTGAATTGCAAGACACAAACAACTAAGAAAAGGAAGACACCTTGCGAGAATCGCCTCGTTGAGGAACTTCTTGATCTCCTCCTTCAAAATTTTGATATGTTTCATCCACATTGCCTATTTTTCTTCCTCGATCCACTGAATTTCCTCCTCACAAAGGGCGTTGTGCTTGGCGAGGTAGAAGAACTTAGCCTCCTCCTGAAGCTCTCATAGGACATCAATGTCCTACAGCTACACGGTGTCGCTGCGGAGATAATTCAAGACGAAGGCAACCCTCTGGCCATCCTTGTCGATTCTGATGACAAAATTCTTGTTATTCTTCTCATCCTCACCGAGGTGATAGAGAACCAGGACGACAAGCATGGATTTCCAATCTGCACAAAGCGTCTATCGCGAGGTTTCAAACATTGACCTCCGACCTGCAGCACCATCCAATCGTTCTCATCCCTGCCATTTCCCATCTCTTCCTTCCAATCAGAAAAGGTAGCCTACATCATTGAATGCATTGATTTTCCCTATCAAATTCTAATTATATAGTTCTTGTGTTTTAGACGGAGTAAATTTGATTCGAACTGGGACTGAACAATGGATATTTGTTTCACCCTCTTCTCGACACGTGACCATCCTAAGAGGGACTTAAGAGCTAAGTATCATAGATTTCTCGAACCCTCCAAAAAGCATAGGGAATACTTGTTTTCCTTTTGTCAAATTTATGGCCCAAAACGCATCCGGAGTATTCCTTTTTTTTTGGCAAATTGAGCAATAAGTCATGAATAATGAGTTTATTTTGTAGCTTAGAATCACATCCAGAATACGTTTTTTTGCAAATTGATCAATAAGTCATGAATAATGAGTTTATTTTGTCGTTACAATTCATGAGTTTATTTTGTAGCTTAGAATCGTGACTTTTTCTACCCACAACTTAAGCAGACAATGTTATGGCTTTTAGGAGAGTTTATTTTGTAGCTTATAATTGTGACTTTTTCTTCCCACAACTTAAGCAAACAATGTTTTGTTTTTTAGGAAACACTGCATCAACAACTACTGGTTGATTGTGCACTTTATATCAATGTTATTGAGATTGTATCATGTAGGGTAGATTAATAAGAAATGTAACTTTAATATTTTTACATGTCTCTTCTTCCTCTTCCCTTTTTCTTTGGAAAAGTCGATTACATATTTGTGATTGTTGCAGGTAGGCATGCAACTGGACAATTTATTTTTTGAGTTACAAAATTGTTGAAAATATTTTGCGAGATGTAGAATGAATATGGACCTTGTGAAGTATTCATTTTCCATTAAAGAAAAAATTAAATGGTATTTAAACAACGTCACCACCCCAATTTACTTTTATGTTTTATTTCCCTGCTTCGGGGTATGCTAGTTTAACTAGTGTCATTACCCACTTCTACCAAGGATAAGCGTAGTTCAAACAACATTGAAGGCGGTAAGAACCAAGTTAAAATGTTTTTTCCTTACCACGTAAGGTGAAAGAGTGGTTGACATGAAATTAAAAAAAAAAAAAGCCTAGATGTCATCCGTGATGAAAATAAACATTTTCTTATTTATGGGAATTTCGAACTTCACTTCAGAAGGAAATATATTTAGTATCTCATGCTAAATGTAAAATTCATATTATTATGTAGTTTTTAAATTTTGTTGTAAATAATGGCAGTTGCGCATCTCAATTTATTATGTATTATAAGATTTTTTTTAAACAAATATAATTAACATTAATAATTTTCATTAATTTATTATTTATTAATATAATTGAATGTTTCTTAAATTTAAATTTATTAAGTAATAATAGAAAAATAAATTAAAATAAATTTTAATATGAAAATGTAAACTTATTGAAAATTTGTATTTTAGATTGTTTTAATTATTTTTTATTGTTAATAAATTTTATTTCCAAATATTGTTGTGTCCCATTTATTTTATTAATTTTTTTGAACAATTTTTTTAAAAATTGTTTTATGTGAGAAGTTAGTTTATAAGACATTGTAATTTTTTTATTAATTTATTTAAACAAATCTTTTAAAAATTGTTTTATGCTAGAAGTTGGTTTATAAGACATTGTATTTTAATAGTAGGAGATGGTCTTTGTCTACTTCATAATAGACAATTTGGAATAGGAAATGATCAAGATCGGGTTCACCCTATTTAAAATTTTGAGTGTATTTCATTTTAATTTTCTTAGTATTAAAAGTAAATATAAGTATTATATTTGAATTTGGTCTCTCTCCATATTTAACGGGTTTGGCAATGGCTAAAACTTATCCATCGGCTAATAAACTCTGTTGTCCCCACTCTCTTTATCTTGCGAGTGCTTTGTTCTCATGAGTCGTTCAATAATGTAGCTTACAAGTGATTTTCATTATTCCAATATCAAATTTGTCCACAATGTTTCTATTTTTAACTTGAACAATTATTTTATATAGCAAACGAAGAATATAATTTGAAGAATATGATTTGAAGAATACTTTTGCTGCTTTAGAGTGATAAATACAACTTTTATATAATGATCGTATATGTTTTTGGTGTATTGTATAAATAGGTACTAGTATATCCCACTTTACCCCAAAGTGGGGGGAAGGGAACATCGAACAGAATCCATGGTATATATGTTGGAAAATAAAAATAAAAAATTGAAACTATAATTTCGTTGCAGTGTTATTATTCATCTTATTTCGTTGCATTTTTTTAAGTCCATATATTTCATGGATGTTCTTTTTCGTTTATAGTTACATAACTCCTCTTAAGCTAAAAAAACAACAACAATCAAACCATTTTGATGATGAAAGGAGGTGAAAGGGTTTTTCCCAAAAAACAATCTTGGTTGGCATTGATGAAGCGGTGCGCTCTCTTGTGTTCAATGATGAAACTCTACGTTCTCTTGTGATTAAACATTCAAAGAAGCCCTACTTCAACATGCCTACAAGAGCACTCTCCACAAACATATCACACTAAAATCGATTTGTAATCACTTCTCTATGTATGGCTATACCTTGCTTCAGATCTGCGAGGTTGGCACAAGCCAGGAGTACAATGGAAAACATTTTCATCCTGAGCGTGCTCTAGAGTTTCTTCCACACTAACTATGTTGCGACTATCTCTACCACCTTCTTGACCATAATCTCACAGATGACATTGATGAGCAATTCATCCATCACATTAATGGGTCGCAAACAGGCACACGTGGCACGTGTTGATACATTGTGGATAGATGCATGTGGTACTTGTTTATATGTACATATGACGAAAGGATCTAGAGAACCTACCCTTAAAAGAACACCTTCTTCGAATTAGTATAAAAGTGGATTGCACACCCAAATTTACCTTCACCAATATAGTAATATTAGCATGCATTTTCTCTTTCTCATTTCTTCACTTTTGGCAATTTTAACAATTGATAATGAACCATCAACTTGTAAATGTGAATTTATCATACAAATTTTCCTTTTTGGTTCTAAAAGGATAACTACCCATAACTTATTAAGCATCATATGTTTATTCAAATTACCATTTTTCATAGATTAATGATCCACTCCATACAAATAGACTACAAAGAGTTGAAGGGAAAATAATGGATAATATAAAGAAACATTATGCAACACTATAGCTGGATTTTTCAGTCCATTTGCAAACCAAGACAATTTAAAGATAAATTTTAAAAATAAAAAATCCAACTGAGGTCAACAATGCCACTTTTGCAGGATTCAAACTACCACATGCAAAAGCAACAAAAAACAACCTAACTTTCTTCACATTCTTATCCCAGATTACTTGGATTTTGGATTTTGGTTTTATGTGCTTTACAGGGAAAACCAACATAATTTAAAAAATATATTGAATGATAGCATTGTATAGATATGTTGTAACGAGTCAATGAAAGCATGAAAAAACTGGATCCTGCGAGATATTGTCACAAAATCTGCGAAATTAAAAAATATAATGAACTATAGGAATGTATATATGTTGTAACAAGTCAATCGATTCAATGAAAGCATGAAAAGACTAGATCTTGGGAGAGAGACTATCACAAAATATGCAAACATATTGGTTCCCCAAAATCACTTATTGCATGCCTTGATGGGAGACCAATGATGGGAAAGAAAACATGATACATTCCCTTTTTCCATTTGAAAGTTAGAAGCCCCTTATGTACAAGAGATGCCTTAAAAGAATTATATTTTCTAATAAGGATAAACGGGACAAAATTTCAAAGATAACAAAATCACCCATCATTTTTCTCCCGATGTGAGATCTCTCCAAGATTCACAAACACTTCTGGGGTTCATTCATAGAATGACAATTTTTACATTTATTTCATTCCCATATATAGCTTTATTTTGTATCAACTCTACTTCCCTAGTTCTTGTTATACATGTAAATGAAGTTTGTGTGAACTTTGGAAGCATCCCA
>ML784743.1:0-35772 GCA_009831015.1 Picea engelmannii
GTTTGGGCATTGGGTTTTCCACACTAGGAAGGGTTGTACCTTGCCTTTTGGGAAGAAGGGGCTAAAGTTCAAGAGGGTAAAAGTAGATGGAAAGAGTTAAAATCCAAAATAAAACCTTTAAGATGCTTCATCCAGGGATTCCCGAGAAAGAAGTAAAAATCTTCTTAGTAAAAAAAGGGGACCCGTAAGATAAAATAAAACTCAAGGTCTAGTTGGTGGATGGTAGGTCTCATCATGAGCCGACCTATTAAGTCCATGGGCATGTAGCGGTATGACACTACCATCTATATGGTCACCAAACTAGGGTAGTGTCTCTTGGTGGCATAGGCAAGGGAAATGAGGTCTCATCACAAGCCAACCTTCTCATTTCTGTGAAGTGCTTATGGGTAACGTTGTCACCTCTGGTCACCATGCCAGGACAGTGCCCCCTAAATTTTCCCTTGAAAAGAAAAAGAAATAAGACTAAGAATAAAAGGAATTGAATGGGCTAGGAAACAATGACATCCATGATAAGGTGCAACTCTCCCTCTACAAAGGCACCCACGAGCGAGACCCAAATTCCCCTGTTATCACTGCACCCTCTACCCAAACACTTCCCATGCACCATTTCACACACGTACATGACCTATATTGGCTCTCACCTTGGAAACACCCAAAACTTGAGGAGGATTATCCCAATAGCACATCCTGATACCCTCTCAAAACCTAACTTGTTTAACTACATAACGTCTTTGATCATTTGTCTGGGTAAAGGGGGTTTTGATGCACATGTTTGGGTAATTTGATTATTGGATGTGATTTACATTGATATGATCCCTATGAATTATGAGCCCATGGAGTATGTACTTTTTGTTGCTGCAGGACCATGCCACGTGGATATCTACATATGGGAATATGATTAGCTCATACCTCCATGGGGATGAAAGCCCACAGATGGATGATGTGACCCCATCCAGGGGTAGAGAGACGTCAGAGACTTGCACCATGAAAAAGGAAGGATGTTTCACCAGAGAAGCTTTGGAAGACTTATAACCAAGGGGATCTTTCTCTTCCACCTAGACATTGGCCTTGGGAGGCCCATGATGTCACTTTCGTGACCCTAGACGTCACCCAATGCCAGGATTGGAATTTTGGAGACAATTGTGTGCTAGCTGTCACGTGTGGCATCATCTAGGGGCTTGAAAGGCCTAAAGTTTTGCATATGAGGCCCAAAGTTTCACCCAAAAGGCTCAATGTCACCCTAGAAGGGCATGCCATCACCTATAAAAATGATTTTAGGGTTTAATTATTTGAATTTGTGTAAAACCTGGATTTTTCATGTAATTTGGCCATGTCGGCCTTTTGATGACCTAAAACTAATTAAAGGTCATAATTATTGTATAAATAGAGAGATAAAACTCTCATTTTTTCATAATTGACTCATCACACAAGTGGTGGTATGAAATTCAACCCTCTTTAAGGGTTATTGGCTGAAATCTAGTGGTGCACATTTGTTGGAGGAGGCAATTCTTTGTGTATTTTGGCAAATTTTCATGTGGACGATCTTCAAATTCCATTTCTTGGTGAAGTAAGTGGAAAATATGAATATCTTTATTGTGAATGAATGCTTATGGTTAATTTACTTGTTTCATGTCTAAGATTATGAAATTGCTTTCTTGAAACCCTAGGAGAAAGACATATGTTACTATCCTTTTCTCTATAGTCTTCGACTTGCTAAAATTTCTTGAAAGACACCTATATAGAAGTAGATACTAGATCCCTACCATTTTAGCGCTCTAGTAACCCTACTTCCTTTCCCATTTTATATTTTATTTCAATTTGTCTAAGGACAAGAGAAATCGCTAGGGCCTAACTTTTGTTACTTCCTAGCAATTATCTCTAGGAGTTGGATTTTTTAGGCCTTGGGATACCAACACCTCTCCTATCCTCACCATCCCCTTTGAATAAATATTATCATTTCTATTTTCCTCTAAGACTTGTCGCTGTCATCATTGAATCCATTACTCTATAAAGGCACTAGTCTACCATTTATAAATGTTGATTGATCAAACAATTTTCAGAACCCCTTCTCTTGAACACCTACTAACTTCTACTAACCTCAGATTAGCTTAAATCATTAACCTACTTGTTGTTCTTGCAAAATATTTATACATCCATCTAACAACAAAAAATTAACCCTAAAAGTGACATTTTATGCTAGCTAGATGTTGTTAAAACTACTTGTGACTATTTATTATCAAATAGCCTAGTTAAAGTTATTATTTCAATTCTTTATTCAAGCATTTTAGAGCATAAATATTTTGGCCGTTGCAAATTTCTTATTTCTGTTATAAACTGTTACACTGCTGCAATTTTCTAACAGCTAGTACATTTCTTAAGATTCCATTGTCTTATGAAGCACTAATATCATTTTGGTACTTGGAAAGTGCCCCTTTTTGCCTTGTTGTCTTGTTCTGGGAAGGTACACAATATTATTTATTTTCTTCATCTTCGATAAGACTTAAATAACCTTTTATCTTGAATGATTTGTGAGAGGGGAAGGATTTCCTTGTGTCATTTGACTTATCCTTCTCAAACCCCTAGGTCACTGGGGACATCTCCCCTGGGGTAGTGCAACATACTCCTAAATAGAAAGGGATTTCCTATTAAGGTGACAGTGATAGGTCATTCCCAGCTACGCAAATTTTGTATCCACTTGCTTTGGGATTTTGGGAAAGTACAAATTGTGTGATAACAGGTCCGACTTAACAAATATAATATAATAATATTCTTTAGGGTTTTTTCTTGGTCAAATACAATATGGATATTAAATAATAATATCTTCCGAAGCTACTCACACTTCAACAAGAAGTACCCAAAACCTTTTGGGGAGAAGCTATTCAAATGGTTTTTAACATTCTCAATAAAGAACACATAAGAGTAAACAACAATAAAACCCATTATGAGCTATGGCATGGCAACTGACATCAATAAAGAACTTCAAAATTTTTGGAATCAAATGCTACATTAAAAGAAATGAAAACAACTTACATAAGTTTGATTATAGAGCTGATGAAGGTATCTTTTTAGGATACTCCTCCAAAAGTAAAGGATACAAGTGCTACAACAAAAGGCTTGATAAGATAATTGAGAACATATATGTAAAGGTAGATAAGGGACCACTTCATCCAATAATACATCATCACCATAATGATCAATATGATGAATCAATCAACAATGAGTTACAAGATGATAGAATGGAAGAGCAACAAGAAAAAGAGGATTCAGAAGAAGAGGAGAGAATGGAAATATCACAGCCAAATAACCCATCAAGGTATGTTCAAAAACATCATCTAGAGAGTGAAATTCTTGTAAATAAGGAATTAGGTGTACAAACTAGAAGAAAACTAATAGATACGTCTAGTTTTGCAAATGTTGCACTGCTATCCATGAGTGAACCACAAAATTTTGTGCAAGCAAGTCATGATGACCATTGGGTCAAATCCATGAATGAAGAACTATAAAAAATAGAAAAGAATAAGACTTGGTATCTTGTCCCAAGACCAAATGACAAGAATGTAATTGGAACTAAATAGGTATACATAAACAAGTTAAATGAAGATGGACATATTGTCAGAAACAAGGCTAGAATGGTATGCAAAGGGTATGATCAAGTAGAAGGCATGGAATTTGAAGAAACCTTTCCCCCTGTTGCAAGAATTGAAGCAATCAAATTTTTATGGAACTTGCATGTTACAAAAAGTTCAAAGTTTACCATATGGATGTTAAATTGGCCTTTTTAAATGGCGACCTAAAGGAACAAGTTTATGTGGAGCAACTAGAGGGTTTTTAGCTAACTGACAAAAAGGATTATGTTTGTAGATTAATGAAAGCTCTGTATGGGATAAAAAAATCTCCAAGAGCTTGGTATTACAAAATATATAGGTATTTTCACCAACCGGAATTCAAAAAGGGAACTGTTGATAGAAACTTATACATCAAGTTTGAAGGTAATGACTTGTTAATTATTGTATTGTATGTTGATGACATTATTTTTGTTAGTAACACTGAATTAATGAGTAGGAAGTTTGTAGCTAAAATTCAACAAGAGTTTGAGATGTCTATATTATGGGAACTATCCTTCTTCCTTCTCTTACAAATTCATCAATTAGAAAGATGAATTTTCATTTCTCAATGTAAATATATCAAGGAAATCTTTAAAAAGTTTGGCATGGAAAATTGCGCACTAGTAATCACTCCCATGACTACCAGTTGAAAAATCAACAAGGATGATGATGCTTCATAAGTAGATCAATCCATGTACATGTATATGATAGGAAACTTACTTTATCTCACAACTTCAAGGCATGACATCATACAAACAATGGTTTTGGTAGGCAAGTTTCAAGACAATCCTAAGGAAAATCACGTTCTTGCAGTTAAAAGAATATTTAGATACTTGCAAGGCATTGTTGATTATGGATCGTGGTATACAAAATACATATATCTCATTCTCAGAGATTATACATATGTAGATTGGGTAGGAATTATTGATGATAGAAAAAACACGATGGAGACAGATTCTTTCTTGGCAGTTGTTTAGTCTCCTGGATTAGCAAGAAACAAACTTCAATTTCTCTCTCTACAACTGAATACAAATACATAGTTGCAACATCCTGTTGTACTCAAATGTTGTGGATTAAAAACAATCTCAAGAATATTCAAGTTCCTTGTGACCAACCTATCTCCATTATGTGTGGCAATACAAGTGCTATTATTCTCTCTAAAAATCCTCTTAAACACTCTAAGACAAAGCATATGCCAATCAAATATGATTTTCTCAGAGAATAGGTTCAGGATAAGTTGGTAAAATTAGAGTATGTTCCTTCCAATGAGAAGATTGCATATATTTTTACCAAACCATCACCAAGAGAACCCTTTGAGTATCTCATACATAATCTGGGGGTGATCTCGTCTTCCCTTCTTCAGTAAAGAACACAATTCACTACTTTGAAAGGTGCCCTGTTTATTATTGTATCAGGGATAAGTTTGTTTTTATGGAGATGTGAAAAATTGAATCTTGGAATGGCTCTCGATGATATTATGTTTAAATATGGTTCTGTGCACGTAAAGAGGCTCGAAGAATATCCAAATACTCTCTTTGTCATTTTTTTCAAAGGGGGAGAATAACAAAACCTTGTAGTTTCACACATTGAAAGGGGGAGAAACTTAGCTTGCAATTGTGCACATTGAAAGGGAGCATCTTAGCATAAAGGTTGTGCACATTGAAAAGGGGAGAAACTTAGCATAAGGTTGTGCACATTGAAATGGGGAGCAACTTAGTTGCAGTTGCGCACATTGAAAGGGAGCAACTTAGCATAAAGGCCATTTCTTTGGGAGTCACCTTTAAGAACAAAGAAGAAGGATCTTTTGGTTGCCATCAATTAAAAAGGGGGAGTTTGTCGCACATATGTTGTCATTGATGTCAAAATGATCATGGACATGGTCATTTATAATACAATAATAGATAGAGGAAGTTGTGAAAGGATGAAAACAAAAGTGCACAGAAGGATCGAAGGATGAAAGGGTCAACGACGTAGAAAATTATCAATGGTGTAGAAGGTATGGCGCAAGGTATGGCAGATAAAAATGCAATGGAGTAGTCTACGACATATTTCCTTGTGGATTGATGGATGTTGATACTTCGACGTGATGAAGGATGGGTAAAGACTGTGGGGTGCTTTGAGCTAGTGTGACGAATGATGCAGTGGAGTGTGATGAGACGAATCTAGGGAAACATGATGAATACTTGTGACTTGATTCTTGCGCACCTATTCTATCTGCACAATGGGTGCTCTATAAACCAAAATGTAAATTGTTGCATCAATTTTGAAGAGATTCTTGTAAAATAATAGGTTCTGTTGTTGGAGATGAGTTGGAGCTCTTTCGTTGGAATATTTGGTCTGTTTGATTTAGTCAAAGAATGTCTGGCCATAAATAAACAAGAAATATTCTTAATTTAATCAAAAGTATATTGACATTTAACTAACTGAACTTTGATCCGGTCAAGATATGTCCACAATATAACTGTTGTGCATCCACATATTAAATTTAGAAAAAAAGTGTGTCCACATATAACTAATTAGATACCGATCTGGTCAAAATATGTCCACATTATAAATGCTATGTGTCCACATACAGGAAGTGGAATTCAGGAAAAATTATTATAAATAGGGATGCACATTGTTCGAGTAAGGTGCAGAAAAGAAGAGAATAAAAAGGTCTTGTAATTGTTTAAAGGAACTAAACTAGAGAAATATCAAATTGTTTTTGAATTGATGAGAAATGTCTAGTTCTGTAAGAAATATGTTTTGAGAAAATTGAATACATGGTGGCAGGGTGGTGCTAGGGTGATTTGAATCTCACTAAGGATTGGAGTCCTCATCATTTGTAATAGGTTGGTGCCTGAGAGGATTGCTGTCCTCATTATCTGTAACATGTTAGTTCCTAAGAGGATTGATGTCCTCAGTATCTATGACAAGTGAGTTCCTGTCGAGATGAATAATTGTAAACTATGATTTGGTGCTTGTAGAAGAACACAAAGAAATATGTTTTATGGTTTTCTCTCGCATTGGGTTTCCACGTAAAAATCCTGGTGTATTGTGTTTTTTTGTGTTGTTTTGATTTCTGCATGTATTTTTTATTAAGTAAGGACTTCCAATAGTTGAAAGGAAAGTGAATTGAGAAGATTTATGTAATATTGATTCACCTCCCCTCTCAGTAATACTGTAAGTCACAACAATGTCAATTTTAAGTTTATAAAATTTATAAATTTATAAATTTTTAATAAGATATTAATGGTCATGTTGGATCAATTTTATACTAGGTCCCATATTGGTGTCTTGATAATACAAGCATTGGCATATTCAATCCCCAAAATGAGGAAGGTCTCACCCAAATCACTATGCTAAGACTAATCACTAAATGGGGTTCACACAACATGGTTGTGGCCACTAATACTTGACTCAGTACATATGGTTTCCCTCCACTTTCACATCAAACACCACGAGATTGCAACTCATATCAATGCATTCAAGGAATATTTGAGTATTATAACCAACACTATTTCCCTACGTAAGGGAGAAACATGCATAAAATCACATAAGATTTATTTATTAGCACAACTAAGGACTATGAGTAAAACACATCATTTCCATACAAAAACAAGACAACAAAAAAAGTTTGAACGGGGGCCTCATTTTGTTGGTATTCAAAATGCACCAATACATTTACAAAGTGGTTTAAAGCCATAAATCCTCATAATACATTCCAAATAATAAAAACCTGTGCAACTATTAATTATTTAACAAATGACATATAACAATCAACAACCTTTCCATGCCTAATCCTTTACAATATAGCATCACACTTGAGGGTGGAAAGATACATTCAAAATTATGTAGAGTCATTGTCCTTTTAATCTCAACTTGATGAATTCATTGTTGCATCCTTCTCCTTCACCACTTTTTCCATGTATCTTTCTCCTTTTTCTACTTCATCCTTGATAACGTGGGAGTTTCCTACTATTCCAGATATGATCTCCTTTCATTGTCGAGGCTCCTTCATGCTACAATGTCTCTTCTCTACATGGCACAACCCTTCATATTTTCTACTTGTTGTGTTTGTGCCACTCTGTCCTACCCACTTCTATAATGTAGCTTGTCAAAATTCAAAATGAGGGACCCAACAAGACTCGATCACATGTATTGACTTGTGCTTGAGTCAAATATCACACCTTTTATTGAGTTTGTATCCTCCACCTCCTTTCCAAATGAGGGGCCCAACTTCAGGACCACCTCCAAAACTTTGGTTTTGAACTTAGAAGAATCCTCCAACTATTTGGATACATCTTTATTTGCTTGATCCAATTCAAGTGTTTATGGTTGTGTATCTTGTAGCGATGTTGATTTGGTTTATGTGGTTTGGTGGATTTGTTGAAGTGCACTGCAATGTCCAAGCGACACTAGTGAGAGTTATTTCCACTATGTCCGGACCTATATAATTGATTGATATAGTTGGTCCATTTATTTGTTAGCATTTTAAATTTCTCCTCTTTGGCTAGTGTGTTCATGGTTTGTTTCACTTCCTTTTGCAATTTTTTTATCCTTTCTTGGATCACTTTTGCTGATCACTCCCATTTTCTCACAATTTGTGCCTAATTCCAGGTGGTGGTGAGTATCTCTTTACACTGGTTGGTTGCGATATGAATCCTTTCTTTCACTTGCTCTACCTATTGGGTAGTAGGATCTAGACTTTGTAGTATTTGGGCCATCTTTTTCTACTAATAAGGGTTATATGTTAGAATATCAAAACATAAACCATTAAAAAAATTCAATACACCATGATTTGGGACATGAAAAGTACTTCTTTTATTGATAACTCAACAACTATACCTTTTACAACCAAAGCTGGCTACTACTCCATGAACCTGGTTTGGGATCCTCTTCACCAAGCTCCAAGTGCACCTCTGTATGGCTTCTCCTCTCAACCTTCATATCTCTTCTTGGGACATGAATGGGTTCTAATGGAGGAAGAAGGGAAAAGGGAATCCTGAGGCAATTTCGAGGCAATTCTCACAAAAGGGTTGTAATAACTTGGGGCAAGGAGGGGATGCGAAATGGGCAGAGTTTCACTATTCTTATGTCTAGATGTGGAATGAGACCCCAACACCTCATTTTATATGAAAAAATTATGGTTATTCGGTTAGGTGACGGGCTATAGGCAGTGGATTAGTTCGGAACTACCCAATAGCTCACAATCTCAACGAATTCCTTGCAATTTTTTATTTTTTGAAACTTTTCCAAGTATACGCGGGTTGTAGTGGTGCAACATGCGTACGTATGCGGGTTGTAGTGGTGAAGTAGGCATATGTACGTGGGAAGTATTGGTGAAGGGCACGTACATCTTCAAAAAATGTTTTTTTTAGAAGAGAAACTCAGTGATGGCTTGACACAAAATGAAAGTAAGAGGGCCAAAGGCTAGGTATGCATATGTAGAGAAATTTAGGGTTATAAAAGATTCCCCCTAATGTGTGAGGCCAAAAGAGCATCCGATGGCCGAAATACATTACAAAATTTTCGCCAATGTATGAAACGAGTGAGCCTAGGACCAGATTTCGGGAGGTGCCATCTGCAAAAATAAAAGTTGTCTCTCCGAGGAAGGCATACCCATGCTCAAGATGAAATAAATCATGGTTTCCAATACTAGGAATAAGTGTCGCAAGCAAGAATACTATTTCCAGGTGCAAGGAACATGCTAATGCCTAGAGCAAGGAGACATGTGCAGGAAAAGGACACTCTGGGAAAATTTCTCCATGGGTCAAGGTGTCAGGTCATAGAGGAAAAGTGATACAAGGCTTGCATATAAGGCATGCTTCAAAGGTTCAGTTGAGAGTAACATGGAGCCAACATTAGGCCAAAGATGCAGAAATGAAAATGCAATTAACAAGACACAATGAAACTCCCTTCAATGTAATTTTAACGAGTCCAGAGAAGGTAAGCTCGATAGTTTTTCATTTTTAGAGAGTCTGAAAAAATGTAAAAGAATACTCCACTGGGTACCTTTTTTGGAAATAGTCTAGTCGGTTTGAAAAAGGGGTAAACTAGCGCCGAAAAGACGTTTATTCAAAACCATTTTAACGAGTGTGACAAAGACAAGATCACACAGTAATATTTTCAATTTTAAGGAGTTTGAAAAGAGCTTAACTATGGACTCACTGCCTTTTTCTAGATTTAGTTTCCTTAGCCCAAAAAAGTATAAAATTTACTGAGGAGAACTCTCCCAGGGAGATGAGTCTCCTGAGGTGTACCTTTTTGCTCCATAATCCACATGCCAGAAAAAAGGGGTAAAATCATGCCAATAGATTTTCTTCTGGACCAATTTAATGAGTGTGAAGGAACAAGGTCACTCGATGATCTTTTCAATTTTAGGGAGTCTAAAAAGAGCTTAACTATGGACTTTGTGGGGGTTCCTTTTTCATAAATTTAGTCCCTCAGTCCTGAAAAAGGGTTAAAATTATACCTGAGAATACTCTTCTAGTGAACCAAAGCTCCTAGAGTATACCTTTGTTCGTAAAATTGACCATCCAGACCGAAAAAGGGGTAAACTATTGCCAGGCATACGCGCCTTCAAATTTGAGTTTGGCAAGCGTGAAGGAAAAAAATATCACTCAACAATCTTTTCATGTTTAGAGAGTCTGAAAAGGGCTTAAAGAAGACTCCAGGAGGTTACTTTTATTAGTTAATCTGGACAAGATTGGAAATCATAAATGTAGTCTCATCGGATGTTGTGTTCAGATTTCAAAGCGAGCTTGAAAGACAACAAAGCGTGTTCATTTTTTGGGAGTCCCGAGGGTGAGGCCAAGAGTGATGGTGCATCAGACAAATGAGGCTCAAACTCATAATCATGACAGGATTAACAAGGACTCCTGAGCCTAAATACATTAGAGACAACATGGATGCCAAAATGCAACAAGGATCTATCTAGGGCATCCATGTGAAGGTCGGCTCTACCACCTAATTACGACACTTCTAAAACAACAATGATGGTTCCGCGTCACACTGGTGGGATTGATACTATGGAAAAGAGGAAAATACAACAAGATGTAGAAAGTGGAGGTGGAATCCTAACTTATATGCAAAAAGTTGGAAAAAATGACTTTTACCAAAGGACCTTTAAAAGTGACCCATCTCCCAAAAAAGTTACCAAACCAAAAGGAAAAGTGCATCGCAACATTCACTAAGAAACTCAAGAACCAAATTAAATGATTTTCAAGCTAGAAAAACGACAAAAGGGTTCAAAATAGTGGCAAAAAGGACCAAAATTTTATATAAATAGAAGCTGACAGCTCATTTTCACCATTGCAATTTGAAATTTAACTAGAAGTTAAAAAAGATCCCTTTGCTAAAGAAGTTGATTCCGAGAGCTTTAGAGGACGGGACGAATTCCGCTCGGACCAAGTAAGTATAAAATCATCCCTCCTACATTTCCACTCTTCTCTTATGCATTTTTTTTTGTTTTTTTGGGGGTGCACTCTCCTAAAAAACAAAGGCCCTACATGTACATGAGCATAAAATAGTCTACTCGCGGACATACGCGACTGTGTCCAAAAAAACCCATGTACACCCTCAAAAGCATGGAAAAATAAAAAGTGCAAGAGATAAGTCCCCTTTGAACTGTCATGGAACATGATGTATGTCCACTGGAGGGAGAGGGAACACGAGGAAATTGATATCTTGGTCAATGAGGACCTTGCTGCCATTGTCGCATTGAAACAATGTGGGTTGTGGAAGTTCTTCCGGTGTCCCCTTATGAGGGCACAACCCAGGTTACTGAACACCCTGGTGGATTACTCACACCCAGACACAGAGGCATTTATGATAGAGTGGCAATCATTAACTCCAACGACTGAGGATATATACTTATTCACTAGCCTCTCGAGGAGAGCGGAACTAGTCAATATGCACACATTTAATCCTGGCCCCTTCAACATCGCAGACTACATTGGGATGCATTGCGAGGCTGACACTGAGAACATAGGTTTTCAAGTTCCCATCAACAAGATCACCAACTTGTCACTGAAGGTGATCCTATTGATCATTGGGCGGATCACCAGATCCGCGACCCTACACTAGGATTCCCAGGCGCACATGTATTGTGCAATGCAGTGCCTAGATGAACGTATCTTCGATTGGATTACCACCATGCTCACTTGCATGAAGAGGCATATGACAGAGTGTTGTGAGCATAGCAACAAGAACTTTGGGTTCGACACCATTCTATGCACATTCTTATTCGAGAGGGTTCCCAGTTTGAGTCCGAGAGAGAAAGTATAGGGGCATGTGGCCTCCTTCCCAGCAATGTGTAGATGGGTAGCACTGTTTCTACGACAGGGGGGAGGAAGGACCATAGAGGCCTTTGATGAAAAATTCTTCGACTGGTGGGCATGACAGATTCCAACAATAGAGGACTACCCCTACGCTGGAATCAACTTCTCCCTAGATCCAAACATGTCCGTACCTCCAGGAGAGGAGTGAGGAGAGCTAGGTATGTATGTTTTAAAGTTATTTACTTTTTAGTTTCTTTTATATATATCATTTTTATATGCATCAGATTTTTTGACATCTATGTATCTATTATGTATAGATGTGGGACCAATGCACCTGATAGACTTCTTGAGGAATAGGCGACATCCTCGACCAGAGGCAGTACCAGGAACATTTGGAGAACTAGCAGCCACAGGGGGACCTATAGCTGGAGAGGCTGAGAGATTTTTTAGACGAGTGGAGCAGAACCTCACCGCGCTCACTCGTGCAATTCCCATGGCCGAGATCAAGGATCTCCTCCCATCTATGCAGCCTCATGTAGTTGGGGTGCCACGGACTTGGGTCCAACTTTTTCGGCATTTGGCTAACGTCGTCGTTCACTATGGCAGGGCCAATAGGCCCCAAGCTTAGATAGGTTGGACTTATTATGTGCCGAGGGAACTTTTTTTATATTTTTGAGGGCATAAGCCTCGTGATGTATATCAGATATTATTTTTTGAGGTGTTCATGCCTACCTATGTACTCTGACACTTTTGACACACACACATGCACACACACAGACACACACACATGAACACACACAGACACACACACACACACACACATTTATGTCTTATGGATCACATTTATTTACAAATGTATGTACATGTGTATGTGTGTGCTTCTTTTTATGTGTGTGAAACATGGAAATCTAATACTTGATTAGCTAGGGTATCTGTCATTTGATTTAATCTCCTAGGAACATGGATATACGTAAAGTAATCAAAGAAATGTTCTAAGAGATGTACCCTAAGGAAACTTCGGTGTAAAGTAGGATCATAAACGTGGTAAACTCCATTTAACTGGGACACAACCATTTGAGCATATAAGTAGACCCAGATGTGAGAAATTCCATGTGACAAAGCATCATGAAGAAACTCTATAACTGTGATGTACTCGACGACATTTTTTTTGGCGTCACCTAGATAGGTACCTACGAAAGATAGCAACTGGCCTTGCGGCGTGAAAATCACCCAAGCTGTGGAAGCAAGCCTCTGAGTGTGTCGGCTAGCACCGTCCGTGAACCCAAAGACCACCTCTGATTCACTTGACATCTGCCACAGTGAAAAATATGACATGAATAACGACACGACCATAAAGAAAAAAGGACAAAAAACTGTATAAGAACTATACATATGTACAAGAAGTCACTAAGGTGACCAACCTAAGAGTAATGCTTCTTGAGGTAGAGCCCATTTCTAGGCTCCGCCAAAGAATTTACCTCAAATTCAACTAGATGATAAACACCCTTCTTTAAGACCTCTTTCACAATGAAAGGTCCGAACCACATGGGTTTGAAATTGCCTTCCCTCAGGGGATTCTTTTCTTGGTCATAGACCAGGACAAGATCGCCTTCGGAGAAAATATGAGGACGAACAGAATGATCATATTGACACTTGACTCATTTATTGTGAGCCTCATTGGCCAAGGTTTCATCACGATGTTGCTCATAGAGATGCTCGAGATATAATAGGTGTTCCTCAAGCGGTGAAGTGTCTGGAAATAACTCTACTACCAACTTTAAAGATGGGATCTAGCACTCAATAGGAAAGACTGCTTCCAGCCTGTAAATGAGTTGAAAAGGTGAGAAGACAATGCCAGTATTTACAGACATTCGGTAGGCCCATAATGATGAGTACAACATCAAATTCCAATTTGACTTGGAAGAATTGATCGTTCACTGAAGAATAGTCTTGAGGGACTTATTTACAGCTTCCACCTGACCATTCGCTTGTGGGTAGTAGGATGATGAATGTTCTTGCCTCAACCCAAGATTTGATGTTAACTCAGACATCATTTTGTTATGGAAGTGACTGCCATGGTCAGTGACAATCTCCTTCGAGATGCCGAACCTTGCTACTATCTGGTTAAAAATGAAGAGATCTGGTGTTTCGACATCATTGTTAAATGTTGGCATAGCCTCAACCCACTTTGTGAAGTAGTCTACTGATACGATGATATAACGATGCCCCCTGGATGAAGCGGGGTGGCATGTAGTAAAATAAATCCCCCAGTTGGTGAAGGGACCAACAACTATGACGAGAAACATGGGAGCAGGATGTGCCCTCATCTTTCGAGAGAATATCTGACACAGGTTGCACTTCTTGGCCGAATCAATGCAATCATTGATTAACGTAGGCCAAAAGTAACCGGTTCGTAGAATCTTTTGGGTTGTTTCCAACCCAGAAAAATGACCACCACATGCTCCAGTGTGGCAGTCGTTAAGAACAAGTTCTTCTTTCTCGTGTATAAGGCACCGATGAAGAATGAAATCTACACCTCGACGATACAAAGTATCATTGAGTATGAGATAATTTTGTTCCTGATGGTGAATTTGACGACGCTCGTCGCAGGAGGCAGAAGCAAGGCACTTCAAAGTCTAGAGATAGACTAGTATATATCCATACTAGGGGTCCAAAGATGCGATCAGAAAAATATCTCCTTTAATAGGAAATTCTTCAGGCATAACATCACTTGATTCAACCAGAAGTTCTGAAATAAGTTCTAGAAAGACCAATGAATTTTTTGATTTTGCGGAAACAAAATCCAAGTCAAATTCCTGGAGGATTACAATCCATCTACTGATATTTCCGCCAATGACCCGTCGTGTCAACACATATTGAAATGGATTCACAACGACAATGACAATGGTCTTGTGAAGCCAGATATAATGATGGAAAAGTTGGACAACATGCACTGCTGCCAATGCGAGTTTCTCAACATGGGAATATTTGAGTTCCGACCCAACTAGGCCTCGGATTAGGTAATAAATCACATGTTCCTTGAGCATATCGTCCTCTTGAACGAAGACCATGCCGATGGTCGAATCTGAGACGACTAAGTACAATAAGAATTCTTTATTATAATTGGGAGGCTGGAGTAGAGGGGTAGATGTGAGGGCGTGTTTCAACGCTTCTAAAGAGTACTGAGCAGCTTCATCCAAACACAAAGGGACTCCCTTTTTCAATAAAAACATGAGCCCCTTAGTGATATCGACATAGTTTGCGATAAAACATCGAAGAAAGTTTTCTTTCCCCTGTAAGCTCTGAAGCTGGGGTACTGTGCATGGGGGAGGCAATTGAAATATTGCCTCAAGCTTAAGAGGATTGACCATGATCCATGTTGTAGAACCTATGAAACCTAAGAGATGACCCAACGTCATGCAAAAACTACATTTGTTAGGATTCAAGCGAATTTGATACTAGAGGCATCGTTTGAAGATTAGTCAAAGGTGCGTGGGATGATCAACTCTCTTGTGAGATCATGATGGTAGATCATCAAGATAAGCCTCAACTATATGTATAAGGTCGTGGAAAGAAAAATACATGGCTCCCTGAAAAGTGGCTCCATCATTCTTCAGGCCAAAAGGCATCTTACGATAAGAAAATGTGCCCCACGAACAGATAAAAGTTGTTTTATTCTGGTCTTCAGGTTTGATCTGAATCTGGTTATATCCTGAAAAAACATCCATGAATGAAAAGACCTCACAAACTACGCATTCATCAACAATCTGATCAATGAATGGGGTGGGGAAATTATCCTTTGGACATGCCTTGTTCAAGTCATGGAAGTCCATGCACACACGAATTGTACCTTGTTTTTTGTTAACCGGAACAGGCTTTGACACCCATTGCGTCAACTGTACGGGGTAGATAAAATTGTCTTTAATTAGTTTCTCTACTTCAGCCTTAATAGCTTCCTCTTTCCGAGGATTCATCGGATGAAGCTTCTATCAGACCGACTTGGTGTCAAGATAATTTGTTATCTCATGTTCGATGATTCTTGGATCAATTCCTAGCATTTCCTTGTAAGACGAGGCAAAAACATTGTGAAATTCCTTAAATAAGTCTATATAGATTCAAATCTCCTTCGGGGAGCAATTCGCTCCGACGAAAACATTCTCTAGGACACCAGGGGTTCTGGAGATATCTATAGGGATTGTTTCAATGATTCTTTCCATATTACCCTCAGCGTAAACTGCGTGCGTAGCCAGAGGATTAATAGGACAAGACCTGTCTCCAGTCATAGTCAACACAAATTGACCTACCTCTATTCTTCTTAAATATGGGAGGAAATATGATCTGTGATGGAGATCATCCCAGGGTCTGTTCGGACTAGTCAATGCCTCAAGAATCACCTCATCTGAGGGGAAGAACACGTCTAAAGAATCGGTATTGGCAAGGGAACCTTGAGCCCAAATAGGCTTGAGAACTGGATCTAACTCCTATGTGGGAGTCAGATCAGGGTCGACCAAAGCTTGTTGGACAATGTTGTATGCAAATTATGCCAAGGACGAGGGCATGTCCATGAAAGAATTCCCTGTCCCCTCCATCATGGTCGATGGGGAAGGAAGAGTCCACAAATCATGAAAGTAAGTCGTTCAAAATGATGACACTTGGAAAATATCAACCTTAGGCTGGTCGGGGGCAGCCGACATAATCTTGACATCGCCAGAAGGAGGCGGGAATCAAAATTACCCATCAATGGTGGGCACAAACCATCCCTTACGTTGACGATGTTGGGCTGAGGGTTATCAATCATTGATACTGTGGATGCCCCCAATGAAGGGTCAGGATGGGCGAAGGACAACTGGTCAATAGTTACGATTTGAACCTGGTTTGGAAACAACAAGACCCAAAAAACTATGAAAACCACTGTATGCATTGCATAGGTCCAACTCTTTTCTAACAGAAGGTTGTAGTCAAGAGGCACATCGACCACTTCAACTTCAACGCACATGGTATTCCATCCTAACTGCATGGGGAAAGAAGTAATGATTCCATGTGGTCTAAACGAATGACCATCGAAAGCAATAAGCAAAGTAGGAGATAGAGACAAAATGGGTTGGCCAATGGCCTTCCAACACGCCAATGACATCATGCAAGTCGAGGCACCCTCATCAACCACCGTATGAAAGATATTCTAAGTAAAATATTTCATGGTGTAAGCCACTACTATTTGAAACACAACATGGTAAGGGAGACGAGGTTTCAAGTCGGTCGTATCGAGAACGATCATTCCCGGATTACAAGTCTTTGCAGATCCCAAGGCGGATAACAAATCCTTTCTCTGCGAAGGGTAGCTCTGGAGGACCTCTAAAGAATACATCACACAAGGTGTTTGTGACAAATCCTCCACCACAGAGTAGTTCTAGGAGACCCTCACCTTCATATTATGAGAATCTTTATTGAACGCCCCTTTCAAGATGTGTGTCATTGTTTCACCCATTGTCTTCTCAATATGGAGAGGAACAAGTGGGTTTACAACTTATTTACCCTTTTCAGTAGATTCCAACATTCCGTAATCATGTTCCCTAGTCGCTATATAAGCATCACCATTCATCATGTAAACGTTCATGGCCAAGGTATTACTAGTAGACGTGGGGGGTCCCTTACTTCCCCCATCCGTGCTCGAAGAGGATTGAGTCATATTTTTCCCATGTGGAAATGGGTTCGTTAGCACAGAAGGATGTTGTTGTGAAAATAACTTCTTAGAATCCACAAGTTGAGGGCACATGTGAGTCAAATGGTCCTTCGTGCAAAGGTTACATATATACTTCAAATTTTTCCTCTCTGTGTTTCTCCTATCATCATTTTTATTAGGCTTCTTATCCCACTTACCCTTCTTATTTCGTTGTTTTTTGTTTCCTTCAGGCTGCTAGCTGGCCTTCAAGTTTGTCGACTGCACACTGTGTATGCCCAACTTTTGGGTAGGGGGAACAGCTGAACCGGTGGTCTGGTTGGCCGATGTTTGCTGTATCAACAATTGCTGCAATTTATTTGACAACATATCAATAGAATTTCCTTGTGTTGAACCAACTATACGATCAACATGTGGTCCAAAATTTTGTCTAGCCTTGTCGAGGATGGATCGTGGCGCATCTGAAAAATCTCATAGAGTAATCCAGACTGAGAGTAAATCATTTCAAGTTGTTGTGCTCTCATTATTGTCTCCTCCTCTGAAAACACTCCCGAAGTTGCAACATCCTTGGATAAAACTGGCACCAAAGAATTCAGAAACCACTCCAACAAGAAAGTCGGTGGGACCTGTACCTTAATAAAACTCATTCAACACCACCATTCTCGGATGTGATCCGAGATATGATCGGCCTTAGTCTGCTCAAAGTTGGCCATCAATTTGGTGCCAACATCATATCTCACATGTAGTTGGAAATGGTTTAGGAAGACCATTTCCAATTTGCTAAAGTAAGAATATATTGAGCGATCGAGCTCGATGTACCATTTTGCAACACCCTTGATAAGAGTGCATTAAAACATGCGAAACTGTAAGGAGTATTCTTGTAGCGAGTTTGACGAGCACCAAAGGTGGAAAGTTGTCACGTGATCACATGGATCTTCACCAGGCTTGCATTTGAATTTTGGAATATCCAAGGGAAACTTAGTCGACATGGAGGGCCAACGTGGATCATGACAAATCGGGTCGTTAAGCAACCTCGACAAGTATGGCAGATGTAATGTTTCCAAAAATGGTAGTTTGGGTTGGGTACTATGTACAGGAGAAAGGGGGCTTGGAGTTTGACTGGCACTAGGTTGCCATGAAAAATTGTGTTTCTGGCCAGGGTTCTGGTAAACACCATGGCATTGACATGCGTACGCAAACTGTGTTTGCTGAGATATCATCGACTGATTCCCATAATTGGACGATGAGGTTTTGGCGGGGATTTTTCCCTACATTGTGTTCCAAAGATTCTGGAAGGCGTTTCCCCTAGCCGATTCGACAGGCATGGGTACTGAGCCTTGCCCAGGGTTCCATTGACCATGGAAGGGGTTTCCCCTGAATGACATCCCTTGCGAGGGAACTAATCCCTGCCAAGGATTCCAAAGTCCTTGTGAGGAGAAAAATCTTGTACTTACCCCCTTTGTAGGAATAATACCCTGCATAGGATTTTTTTGTCCAAAACCAGGGTTTCCCCCGACCGAGACAGCAGCCGACGAAAAAGAGTTATTACCAAATGCGTCAAACACAGAGAACAACATGGATCCCACTAGCATGGTGTAAGAAGAAGGCCCTAAACTGCTTGCTCCAAACAAGTTGTAGTTAGCATTCGACCCAACAGGTTGCTGGAAAGCACTGCTGAGCGAGGGGGACGGAGGAGGTATATGACCCCCACCGTAAGGGATATCATTATAGGAGGTTAAGGTCCCCCCAATGGATCCTTGCACATGAGTGTTTGATCTCCCTACCCCCAAATCCATGGTATGTAGGGTGGAGTAGGTAAGGACGAAGTTTGAATCAAAGTCGGGCATCCCATATGAAAATGGAGGGTTGCTGCCCAAGGTAGAGGGGGGTGAGACAATTGTGGTCCATACCAACACAGGTGTGTTAGGAGGAAACATGACCCCCGTGGTGGTATCTGAAATGAGAGTATGAGGAATCCCAGACGAAGTAGTAGCATTTGCTTCCATAGTTGCTTGTAAAACTATCTGACGCTCGTAAGGTGTTATCCTTGGAAGGAAGACTTGTACCAAGATTGGCGTTGACAAGTTAGTGATCGGAGGGTTATCCAGCCTGAGAGCTTCTGCTCCAAGCTAATAAATAGTGAGATTCTACAGATTCGAGTAATCACCTCTTAGAGCTAGCTTGGGCATAGTTTCTTGCAGCCCGGTCACTTCGAAGGACCCTTGTTGGTCAAGTCTTCGTTGTAACGGTGGCGGTGGTGGATCTAATATAACCGACGACAAGCCCTGAAGCCTTCGCGACTGAAGGAGCTCTTGATATTCCACTTTGTGAAAATATCAACAACATAGTAAGGCTTTAACTAAAGTTTAAAACCAAGCACACAGTAGAAAAATTCCTATAAGATAAACCAAGCAAACCACTATCTAGTTGGAAGAACAGTTACGCCAACCAACACTAGAGAAACTTACCAGTGCAAGTGCAACTCGAATACGGAAGAACCCTTCAGGTATACTCTTCAAAGTGTGACCCGATGTCTTCCCAAGGTACCATGGTATACCCGCGTAGTCACCTATGTAAGTCCCTATAATAAAGGCAACTAATTTGCCAGCTCACGAATAGTCAACAGGCAGGTTCAATCAACAGTCGGGAGGACTGCAATGAGTAGGATAAGAATTCTGAAACCTACCGAGGGTATCAAAATCAAGTGGCACAGAAGAAAACTAAGGATATTGAACGGATTCAAGGTCCACGAAGTTCCATAGGCAAATGAAAGCGATAGTATCCCACGATAGATCCTCAATATGTGATCCCCGCTACGTTTAGTCCAACTTTGGAGGGGTTATCTCCACCGCCTTTCCTCATGTGACCTTGTGTTTATCCCCTGTGTTAGAGGGGGGTCTCAGATAACTTTCACATCACTGAAATTTTAACACTCCATAGCTTTGACTTTGATTTTTGTTTAAAACCCTTGAAGATTTTCCTCTCCAACCTAATTCAAGGCTCTAACCCTAAACTAGTTGATTGACCCTACAAACATAAAATTCTAGTTGATTTTAAATTTAGCGTTCGTTTTAATGGCTTGTATTAACTTAAATAATATGGCAGTGAGACTAGTGATGTTTATGAGAGACAAAAATAGGAGAAATAAACGAAACTTTGAAAGCAAAAATACTTCTAGTGAAAAATAAATATTTGCAACTAGCTCTTTGTAACCAACTTTTTCCAAGATCTTTAAAAAGAATACCTAAAACGAAATTTCGCTCGACTACGAGCTACTTAAGTTATAAGAAATCAGTAAAGAACTTAAAAAATGAACTCTTTTTCCTTTCAAGTAAAATAACTAACTCCAACTACTTTACCAAACTAAGAACGATTTTTTTTTTTTTAAATGCTTTAAATAAGAAAAACTTGAAATAAATATTTTTTTTCTTTTCTTTAAAGTAAATGAAAGGGGGAAAATAAATACAAGAAAAGACTGAAACTGACCTTTGGTGCACTGCGGATCACAGGGAGTCACTAAAGACACCAAACAGGCTGATCAACAAACTCAAAGACTCGCCTAAAACCCTTTCAGAAGTAAACACAAGAAATCTTCAAAAATACAAGCAAACTGACATCTAACCCAAGCCATGTCTGTAAAAACAGAGACGCTGAACTCTGTCAAGAAACCTTGAGAAGCAAAACCTCAATCAGGAAAGAGGTTGGTTGCCTCTTTTTCAAAAACAATTTCTTGAAACAAGTACACTCCTATTGTTTTAGCAGCCTGTGTATGTATGTGGGTTGTTTACTAGACATGGTGCATATGTACGCGGTCTGACCCATTGTAGGGCGCGTACACCTCTGTATTTCCTCAAAAAAGAAATAAAACATAAAGAATGACAGGGCAGGGAGAACTGGTATGACACCAACAGGTGACCAAAATCCCTTAGAAGACTTAGCAGACTCAACAGAAACTCAAAAGGTACAAAAACCAATAAAACACCCAAAAAATCCCCTAAAACCCTAGAGGCTTCCCCAATATGGTCTCTATTTCTGCTAGCGAGAAAAACTTGCCTTAAGAATACACTAGGGTTCATAATGTAGGCATATCAAAACCATTTAAAAGTCAACTACTTCTCTAACTACCCCAAACATACCCAAGACTCATACAAGAAAATAAAAAATGAGAAGGATCGGGTAACTGTACCTCTACTCCGCATCCGGTGATGATCCTCTCGTGCTTGAAAGCTTTGTTGACTACACGCCTCCTACCAAGGCTGGTCTGCATTCAAATATAGATAAACATAAATCTACAAGCATGCAATTCATATACAAATAAGGGTTAGATGTTAGAATATCAAAAAATAAACCATTAAAAACATTCAATACACCATGATTTGGGACAAGAAAAGTACTTATTTTATTGATAACTCAATGATTATACCTTTTACAACCAAAGATGGATACTGATCCATGAACTTGGTCCATGCTCCTCTTCACCAAGCTCCAAGTGCAACTTTGTATGGCTTCTCCTCTCAACCTTCAGATCTCTTCTTAGGAATTTAATGGGTTCTGATGGAGGAAGAAGGGAAAATTGGGGAATTCTGAGGCAATTCTCACAAAAGGGTTGTAATTACTTGGGGCAAGGAGGGGATGTGAAATGGGAAGAGTTTCACTATTCTTATGTCTAGATGTGGAATGATACCCCAACACCTCCTTTTATATGACAAAAGGATGGTTATTCGGTTGGGTGATAGGATATAGGCGGTGAATTAGGTGGGAAACTACCCAATAGCTTGTAATCTCAACGAATTCCTTGATTTTTTTTATTTTTTGCAACTTTTGCAAGTATATGTGGGTTGTAGTGGTGCAACATGCATACGTAAGAGGGATGTAGTGGTGCAACAGGCGTATGCACATGGGAAGTATTGGTGTAGGGCACGTACATCTTCAAAAAATGGGTTTTTTAGAAGAGCAACTCAGTGATGGCTCGACAAAAAATACAAGTAAGAGGGCCAAAGGCCAGGTATGCATATGTAAAGAAATTTATGGTTATAAAAATATTCAAGTGCTATATTCTCCCTATGTAGGTTGCTTGCCTCCTATAATCAAGTTGCACTTGTAGTGAATGGTCCTCTATCTTTAGTTCTATCAAATATTTCTCTACCTATGTGAGCTAGTGACCAATTTCATTTCTAGAAATGAAATGCTAGTGAACTAGGTATTTTATGGACACCTAGATTATGTCGAATGGTTGTGATGCCTACAAATGTAGTTGTGTTATTGTACCCATTAGTACTAACAATTGTGTCATTGTTGTTGTGGCATGGGGTGCGTTACTTTCCTCATTGTTTCTAGGATCTACATTGATTTCCAGGAGAATAACGACATGTCTTATTCATTCTTGGACATCGAAGATGATATGTTTCATGATGTCAAAATTCTTTTGGCACTTGCATAAGTGAAAATCGATAATCCATGTCTTTCTCCAACCTAGAAATCAATTACATCGTAATTTTACTATTGTCTAATCCAACTACACTACTTGTACATAGGTGGATGCGATTGTGGACACCTAGGTTGTGTTGACCTCTAGTGGGGTATCCTATAGTTGGGTTGTTTTTCTTATTTTCTCTTCTGATAACTTCTATGTAACAGAACAATTATTCTCGGAAGTCAACTTCTACCTCTTCATATTCTTCTTCGGAGTCTTCTTTATCAGAGTCTTCTAATGCCATGAATAGAACTCTTTATGTCTCATTGTCACTGACTTCATCGTCATATGATGTTGAGATGTCTTCTTTGGTGCATACGTTTTTCTTGAAAACTTTCTTTGTGGTTCTTTTTCCTTTATATGTTTGTTTTCTATTTGAGTAACCTTCATCATTTCTCTTTTTCTTATGAGGTGTAACACCCATGTTTCCCACAGTTTGTAACTTAACCATAAAATAGGATTACCATGCTAAGGCATGTGGACAATGTAAATGTGTTATTATTTGGTTTGCCAATAATTGACCATGGGGGTGAAGCCTTGAAAGTACTGGCCATGATATCAGTAGAGGAAGAATGTGAAAACTATAAGGGAGGGTTCATTATATCAAATAACCCCAAATTTCCCTTGATGAGGATGATAAACCTCCTTCGGATCCCAAGGGGAGAAACCAGTTAATAAAGAAAGGACTGGTGGTTGAATTATCAACCACCCCCACGAGTGGAAGCATGGTCTAGCTGCAGAATGTCATCCCAAAGTACCACAGAGACCTGCAAACCCGATATTCCTTCTGACAGAAGGAACATGATAGGTCGAAAACCTTCCTAAAGAAGGAAGGTAAGATACATACACACAGACAACTAGAGAGGAGACACCAAACGAGAGCATAATATCATAAGGGAGATGCACAAATATCTCCAGTGAATGATGAATAGAAGGTCGCGAGCTTGATGCTGAGTGAGCATATGATAAACCTCACCCAGGGCCATAACAGAGAAATAAATCTCTGAAAGTTGTAGAGAACAGAACCCGAGCAGAAGCTGAAACAAAGAAAGAACCCTTAAGAACTATGAGAGTTCCCTAGTGATATCATGGATTGACATGGGGGTGGACAGAGTGCTAAGAATGAATGCCTCTAAGCCTATGGTCGGGTGGAAGGACAAACACCCATAGTCAGTTAGTTGGCTACCACCTGTAATAGATAAGTAATCATGTATCTTGTGTATTTAAGTGGTACTGCAAATTAAAGTTAGATATACTGTGAACAACCCAAAGATGTGCATGTTTGCTTAATGATTATACTGTATCTCTTCATTCTTGTTTAAATTATGTATTTAAGTAAGTACTGAATTGCCTATTTTATACTCATAAATTCTTGCGTCCTATGGTGGCTTAAGATAGAGTCACGAACTGTTAGTTCATCGACCTTAGGCACTGTCTCATGTATGCATATCGACCCTCCTAATCATTTTGAGTCCCTTGGAGGATGGATTCTATTAAGCTTAGGAGAGATGGTGCAGATACGTACAGGCTCTCTAGGAGGAAAGAAGAGACCAAGAACCACTTAAGTTCTAGACTTGATGAAGGAGATCATAGGGTGTGCAGAAGACCCTTCTAAGTTTTAAGTTCAGAAGAAAGAGTGAAAAGATATTAATCCTTTCAGAGATAAAAAAACTCAGGAAGAATAGCAAGGCTGAAGTATCGAAAGGGAAGGTTCCCTTTTTTGGAAGATGAATGAACGAGATATATTCAGGAAGAGCCAAGGTTTGTCGTGACCATTGGATATGAGAAAGAGCACAGGATTTAATCCCTTCAATCCTTCAGACTTCACGAGTTCGGCGAATTGAGCGAGTTCGTCGTGAGGGAGGTAGAAATACCCGAACACCCGAAGTCCCAAAGTTAATCTGGGCCTTAGATTTGAGGATGTCTGGGAGCCATACCAACCATCATATCCATGAGGTAGTCAATCCGACATTGACTGATTCGAGAGAATAGAGGCTTAGTAATGCCAAAACTCCTGAAGAACGAAGTAGCGAAGGAATGTGGATCATTGATCTATGAATCCTTCGGGACCCCTCTTGATCGTTCGATCGAGGGAATATGGGGATTACATCAAGAGTACGTGGGGACCCATGTGTCGAGTGATGGTGATTTCAGGTGTCCCTCTTAGAGTGGCACACACTGGGGTATTAAGAGACTGTTAACAGTGAATTTCCCTTGGAAATCCACGGAGCGACGAAGTTCTTCTGTATCATCAATCTGAGGAGAGGATACGTGGCTGAAATCTGTCAACTTCGGGTGAAATCACTCTGGGAGAAAAGGGGATGTGTTGAACAAGAAATCCCGAAGGCCGGAGAGTCGAAGTTCATCTGAGTTGTTCATTAGCTGAGGACATGTGTCAACAAATCTTCCCTTTCAGGAGATAGCCACTTTGGAGGAAAGTGGGTTTATGCGATTAAGGACTCCCAAATGCCGAAGTCTTGAAGTAGATTACAGTCGGCAATTGGGAAATACATGTGGTGCTTGATCTAGAAATTCGGGTACATAGTACTTTAGGAGAAAAGGTTGTGTGAGCATTTGGGACTCCCGAATGTCGAAGTCCTTAAGTGAATCAGGATCATTGAAATCCCCAAGGACATGCGGCGTCGGATTGTGAACTTAGGAGAATTTCCATTTTTTGGGAATTCGTGTGGTGGTTGTCTTGACACCTGTTGTTTTGGTGTCGGGTCACATCTCACAGTCATATGCAAGTATAAAGGGAATGAAATAACTCAAAGGAATTAGAAGAGGATATCCTCCAGTTCTGAGTTTGGTTAGGAGCATGGAGGCCGTGGCTGGGGAGCCCTAGAAGAGAAGAATGGAGTAGAAACCCCAAATGAGGACATTGATTCTGTTAAGAAGCATGAAATTTTTACGCCCCGCCATGGTTTTGTTACAAATTGGTATCAGAGCATGGTTACAACACTTGGCCTGATTGGGCTCATGAAAGAGTTGAGTGATTTTCTTTCTTAGAAAAATTTAAGGGAGAGGGCGTACTACCCCACCCTATCTAGCAGGGCATGATTCAGAAATTAGCCTGGATGGGCCGAAGAACAATCATGAGATTATGTTCACTAAGGTTAAGATGATACCTATTGAAAGGTAATTCTACCTTTGGAAGAACATTTACTATCTACATCAACTCCTTGAGGAGAAGGACTGTAGATTGAACCTGTGATTTTGGGAATTCTTGTTGAATTTCAGCAGAAGAATTTCTTTATCCCTTTGTCAAAGTGACAACTACTCTTACTGGAGTAGGGATATGCTAATTAACATTTATAATAATACTTGAATGTGGATAGTCGAAGGTGGCAATGTTTTGTCAAGAGCAGTTGAAGCACGAAGGACAGATGACCTGGTGTTCGTAACACTGCTTCGAAGCATGGGAAGTTGGAACTTCATGCACTGATGATGTTAGATTATATAATGGTTAATACCTTTGTGGGCTTAAAGGAATCTGATAGGATCAGGTAGGATCCATGGATATTATAGTTAATATTCTATATTAAAATCAGAGTATATAAATCCTTATGACCAGAGAAAAGTGAGATGGGTAAAACCCTATGGACGTTGAGGCAAGAAGATTTTCTTTCTAGACGTTGTCGCATAAAGAGGAAAGTGACCTTGGTTGGGTATTTCCATGAGAGAAGGGAACATCAATATGAGATATGACTATTGTAAGTTTTAAACCTGCGAAGTAAAGCAATGCATATAGATTCTTAAGCAGAACAAAAATTAATCAATGGCTCATTCACATAGTACACAAATATTTATACTGGAAACCCTCAACCAGGGAAAAACTTTCTTATATTCATTATATATAATTTCACCATTCCCCATACAATATATACAATGTTTTAGGTATTCTGTAGATACCAAAACCCTAATCCCTTAATTCAGGATTAATTTAGAAAACCGCTAAAAATAGCAAAATCTATATGGTTATATAGTCAACACACACATGAAAAGAATATAACATATACCCAACATTCTCCCACTTGTTGTTTTCTTTGCATCTAGGGAAACAATGCTGATTGTTACTGTACACCAGGAGAACTTTTCTGTGCTCATAGACTTTGTCGATAAATCTACAACATTCTTCAAAGTGTCAACCTTTTCCAGCAACACCTTCTTTTCCTCAACCATGTCTCTCACAAAGTGATACTGAACATCAATATGCTTTGTCTTCAAATGATAAGCTGGGTTCTTTGCCAGGAATATTACACTCTGACCGTCACAATCTAATGTCACTTATTTTTGTACCAAACCAATACCTAAACACAATCTTTGTAACCATACTGCTTCCTTGCTTGCATGAGTGGCTGGCATGTATTCAACTTCTGTAGTTGAGAGTGCTACTACAACTTGTCTTTTTCTCATCCAACTGATTGCTCCTCCAAATAGGTTAAACACATACCCACTTGTAGATCTTCTGTGATCCAAATATCCAACCCAGTCTACATCAACAAAGCTAGGTATGTCCACTACTATATCCAATCCTGGTCTTCCTTGGTAGCACAATCCATAATTCGTAGTGCCACACAAATACCTAAAGACCCTCTTTGTTGTTGTCCTGTTAGCAACATTTCTTGTCTTCAGCATCGGGATACACGGGTCTGTCAGTTTCCCGAGGAGCGCCCAAGCGCAACACATGAAAGAAGTCCTTTGCAGACTTAAAATCAAGCGAGCGGGCAGTTCAGCCTTCAACGGATAGGTTTTAGCGACGGAGCAGAACAACAATTGATGAGTAATTGCAGATTAACCAAGTCTCGTCAAGCATAGCACTAAAGTTTCAAAGAGGTCGACGGTCATAATCCCTCGGGAGGCATTCACGAAGTTACGAGGGCCGTTGATCGCAAGAATTTCAAGTGCAGTGTTGTTTCGCGAGCTCGGGGTTCGTGAGTTCGAAGGACGGGCCATTTCCTTTTGATTGCGCGGGATTCCGAGTTACGAAAAGGTGCCCGGAGGAGGTCAACTTTCGCTGACCATCACGTCTCGGGACTTCGCGAGGGGAGAGCACCAGAGTTCGATACCCCAGTACGCGAAGCCGCTAGTTGCGAGAGGCGGTAGAGCCCGGGCTCTAGTCGACGGTTACATGCGGAGAGCGCCGACCAGAAAGGGGGCCCGACCCTTATCGCCATCTCGGCGATCGGAAGTTTAGAAAGGGGAGCCAAGGGTCTTTGACCCATGAACTCATGAATTTCGAAAGGGAAAAGTACTTTTAAAGTTGGGCCCACAGTAGCAAAGGGGGTAATCTCGGCCGTCCATTTGAAGTGGACACCTGGCGCACGATTAAGCTTCCTGCCTTCTCGCCCATCGCGATTTCGAAGCTCAAAGAACAGTTCCATTATGTCCCGATACATGAAGTAGCGATAGAATTCAGGACCTGAGGCCCACTGTAGTGTCGGATGAGTTTAGAACCATCGGATTTGAAGGACGCTTGGCACCAGATTGAGCCGCCTCGGCATATCGCTCATTGCGATTCCGAGGAGAAAGGAGCAGCCCTTACATACTCATGAACGGTGAAAAGCGCCATGTGAATAGGCACGTGGTCACAGCCCGTGGGAACTTGGAAAAGGAGGGAGCCGCATAAAGGAGGCCGAAGCGCCGAATTCAGTTACAAAGGGGATCGTCACAATGGCACCACCAGATCCGATATCCATGTTGTTTCTTGCCTAGAGTAAATGACGATAGGAGCGGGTGGTTGAAACCTCCTTTCATTCATTAAGTGAAGGGATGGAGGGTCGGGCAAGTTGTCCACCCAAAGAAGTCCCGTGTATCAATTTTCTCAAAGGCACCATGCTGAAGTCTTCAACTCAACATAGAAGTCTGCGCACGCTATCCCAACACTTAATGGCTCAACTACCCTCTTTGCGGGGGCCATGCGTAGTTAAGATGGCGTTCAGGGGAAGATATCAGTACAAGTTTTACTGAAGGGACATCAAGCTGTGAGTCACTCGGGACGCCTCTGTTAGGAAAATTTTCCTGAGTATATAGGCTCGGTTTCTGTATTTTGTAAGCATCGATGGTAGAGCGCAGCTCCCGATGGTAAATTTTTAACAGATATCTTAGCTCTGGTTATGCATCTGCATGTAAGATTTCTTGTTTAATCATAGACAATCTCTCTTTTCCCGTCTAAGTTTTCATCTTACACTAAGAGAGTTCGTGACCGACTGATTCGCATGAATTGTGGCATTCATGTTATGATAAAGGATTTATTGTGGCATTATTGTTCTCTCTGGTTTTCTGCATTTGAGCGTAAGAAGATCTTGCGTTTAGATGTTTTCTTCCACAGTCTGTTAAGAACCTGATGTTCATAACAGGCCTTTGCATCTCTCTGATACAAGTCTTCCCCCTACTCGCCCTTACTACAACTCACTGTCTGAAGTTATCTAAGACCTCACTTGCCCATGCATGCCTAGCCTAGTTTCGAAGTTGGAACCACGTCGTTTGAGTTAATCTCCATTTGATCACCCCATTAAACAAATCATGACATTAAACTAATGGGTGTCGGGCTCTGCTCCTGCAAGCAATCCAGGGGTGACTTCCGACGCTAACATTTCTGGCGTCATTGCCGGGGATGAAGTTGAAGATTTTCCCTGGGCAGAACGACAACGATCAGCTGATTCTGAAGGTGCATCAGATATCAAAACTATTGAGATTGCTACTGTGCACCTGGAGACTCCACTGTGATGACTCCACTGGGGAGAACCTGCTCTATTAATTGTGGCTTTCAGAGGCAGACATACGCGGTCTCATCCACAGCTGCCTCTAGCTACACCTGAATCTGATCCAGAAGCGGTGCTCAGGAAAGGAAAGGCCCCCGAAGAATAATTTTCCATCGCCGAACCAGGTAATCCACCATCTCCTTTCGTAAGAACTCTGTTTTCTCTTCCTCATATTCTTGACCAGCCTCCTTCCGAGGTTTCCCGTTTCCTAAACTTTGGGAGTGTTCCTGCTGAATTTTCCCCTCCTGGTCTGGTACCGGAGGGACAAGACCTTGTCACTCCCCTCTCCCCTGAAACTGTACCTTGGCGTTGGGCCAAGACCACTGAAGATCTTCGCGCTCCTATATTTACTACTCCTATGCAAAGAAGAGCGCCTGACAGCTTGAGCTTGTTAGCCTCTTCCTTAAATCCCCTCTTGGTTCCCACTCCACTTCAGAACTCATTCCCAGTAGCCCCTTCGCGAACTCCTTCTCCTCCGAGTTCTCCCCCATCTAATATCCCTATGGATGGTGCTAATCCCCCTCTAAATAGAATGGACGCCATAGTCGCGTCCAGATACGCCCCCTTATTCCTACCTCATCCCATGAATCCTCTCCCTGCTGGAGATTACTTGAAGTATATGCCCAAGTTTACTGGGGAAGGGGACATAACCACAGAAGAGCACCTGGCTGCTTTCTACAGTTATGCAGACAACCTGAACATTGAAAATGAAGATGTCTGGATGAGATTTTTTGTCTAGAGCCTGGATGGCGAGGTGAGGAAATGGTTTAGAGGATTGGCCCCTGGATCTATTGCCGGCATTGAAGCCCTGGATAGTGTTTTCCTGAGGCAGTGGGGAGATAGGAAGGACTTCATGTATTATATGACAGAGTTTGGGTCTCTGAAGAAAATGGAAGGAGAGTCTGTCTCTGACTTCTCCAAAAGATTCAATAAAATGTATAACAAAATCCCTGCCTAGATAAATCCTTCAGAAGCCTCAACCAAGATTTCTTATGCTAGTGCGTTTGGCCCTAATTTCTGTTTGTTGCTGAGAGAAAGAAGAGCCACCACCTTGGCTCAAATGCAAGACGCAGCCATAGAAGTGGAATCCAATGTATTAGCAGCAGACAGACTGAGGAACAAGGCCGACGTAGACAGAAGAAAGGGAAGGTCAGAAGCCTCAACTTCTGGTCCATTGGAGCCCCACCCTCAAGTGGATGAACTGACCAGGATGGTGAAATCTCTGTCTGCAGAGATGGAGAGAATGAGGGTGGAAGGGAGGCAAGCATATAAAGGCCCTCAGGTCACCGAAAATAAAGGAGGATTCAGGAGACCAAATAATTTTACTCCCCCGAATATGCAAAGAGAGAAGGGAAGAGACAGAGAGGACAAGAAGATTCAGGCCCCTTTTCAAAACAATTTTGTGGCCGAGGGGGAAGAAGGGGAAACAGATGAGCCCGATAATGAAATCCATTGTTTCGGAGACACTCCTCCTTTTCCCCATCTCACTCAATCAGCATACGAGGAGTCTCTCATGGACAGTCAACTAAATGAGATGAGCAAGGGAGACAAGACCACTGGTGGCCGAGGCAGGTATAACTTGAGGTCCAACAAAAAGACAGCAGCACCTGATGTCCCCGAGCAGTCTACCAAAACAAAGAAGCCCGCTAATGAAGCAGCAGACGACCACAGAGGTAAGAAGACCCAACCCCTCTCTCCTATGATTCAGAACGATGCTCCCAAAGTAAGAGAAATCCCAAAGCCTGCATCTCTTTTTAATTTTGGACATGAGATTCAAAAGATCAGAATCCCTGTGCCCCTCACCGAGCTAATCAAATATGGAGAATTTAAAAAATGCTTCTCTGAGCTTTTACAGTCTGAAGCCTCATGCCTTCCCACAGACTCCATAAACCTCCAAGACGAAAAGCCAACAGTTATCCTAGGACCCATGGTAGAAGATAGAGATGATTCATCCCCCCCCTTCTACACATCCCTGAACATAGATGATAAAGTGTTGCACAACTGCTTGATGGACTCAAGGGCTTCTCACAACCTCATGCCCAAAAATCTCATGGAGGAGATAGGACTAGAAGTCACTCGAGCCTATCATGACCTCTATTCCTTCGACTCTAGAAAAGTTCAGTGTCTCAGAGTTATCAAAGACCTGGCCGTGACCTTGTTTCAGCTGCCCATGAAAAGTGTGGTCATGGACATTGTAGTAGCCGATGTCCCCCCCAAGTTCAGTATGTTGTTATCAAGATCTTGGATAAAACGATTGGGGGGAACCTTACAGATGGACCTAACCTATGCTACTATCCCGGTGTTTGGAGGAGAGCATAGAAGACTATATAGGGAAGCCCAGTTGGCCTATATAATCAGTGATGAAGCCAATCCCACCAACCATCCTATTTTCGCCTTAGACACTAATTTAGGTTCCAGTTTACTCCAAATCACTCATGCTCCTGAGCCCCCTCTTGAACTTAGAAAGCATCCCACCTCTCCTCGCGAATTTCCTTCCCCCATCACCCCCGTTTGGAAAATGTTTTTTGATGGAGCCTGTTCCAGGGAAGGCGCTGGTGCTGGGGTGTTTTTTGTGTCACTTGCTCAGGAAACCGTATCTCTGTCATACAAATTAGAATTTGAAACCACCAACAATGTGGCAGAGTATGAAGCCCTTGTCCTAGGATTAAGATCTGCAAGGAAAATGGGAATTCAAGAGGTAGCCGTGTTCGGAGATGTAGAGTTGGTGGTCCAACAAATCAGAAACGCGTATCAAGCTAAACATCCTCGGCTTAGAAATTACAGGAATGAGGCGTGGGACCTAATTGACAATTTCTTCTCAGCCTTCAATATATCTTTCATTCCAAGGGAGGATAATGATGTGGCCGATTCTTTAGCTGTCTAAGCCAGTTTGCTCAAAGTTCCTCTGCCGCCTATGGTTAATTTTGATGTTGAGATAAAATATAGGCCCTCTGTACCAGACAATGTCAAGCATTGGAAGGTATTCGAGGATGATCTAGAAATCGAAAGATTTCTCCAATCGGTTGATGAGTTTTCTGTTTTTCACATTGATCAGGATCCTGATACAGAAGATAACCCTCACCCCGGGGCGTTTTTAAACAAAATTGCTAACCACCAAATTATTCAGCTGCCTAGTAATCACATTCCGAGGGGACTTATTCGTTTAGAAAGATTGTTCGATGGGAATGATGTGGCAGTGAAGGGTAGGGATTCAGATGAAGACGCTGATACAGCCGAGTGCAACATTGGCACATCGAAGGAGCCTAAGTTTGTCAAGCTGTCAAGCAGTTTGACCACAGAACAAAGGGTCGAATATGCTGAGTTGTTGAAAGAATTTGCTGATGTGTTCACGTGGACCTACGAAGACCTCAAGACATATGATACGTCCGTCATTGAACACAAGATCCCACTGAAAGAAGAGGCTAAGTCATTCAAGCAGAAGCTGAGACCAATAAATCCCATGTTGCTTCATGTTATGGAGAAAGAAGTGAAGAAGCTGCTGGATGCCCAAATCATTGTCCCCTTGAGATATTCCGATTGGGTGGCCAATTTGGTTCCGGTAAGGAAGAAAAGCGGAGAAATCAGGCTCTGTGTTGACTTCAGGAACCTGAATAGGAGCTCAAAGAAAGACAATTACCCCCTACCCAATATGGAACACATCTTGCAGAGGGTAACCGGAGCATACAGGATCTCCATGATCGATGGTTTCTCTGGCTATAATCAGATATCGGTCATGCCTGAAGACAGAGAAAAGACAACCTTCACCACTCCTTGGGGGACATTCATGTATGCCAAAATGCCATTCGGACTGATGAATGCAGGAGCGACATTTCAGAGAGCCATGGACATAACCTTCATCAGAGAAAAAGATCGGTTCATGGTGATCTATCTAGATGACATCACAGTCTTCTCGAGGTCTGACAAAGAGCACTGCAGTCACCTGAGGAAAGTTTTCTCAAAATGTCGAAGGTTCAGCCTATCCCTGAACCCCAAGAAATCTTTGTTTACTATGGAGGAGGGGAAGCTACTAGGCCATATAGTATCAGCAGAAGGAGTGAGGATTGATCCTAGCAGAGTGGAGGCAATTCGGACCTTGTCGCTGCCCAGGTCAAAGAAGGAAGTTCAAGCCTTTTTGGGGAAGATTAATTTCCTCAGGAGATTCGTCTCAAATTTCGCGAAGCTGGTGAAACACATCACAACCATGCTCAAGAAGGGAAAAGAAGTGAAATGGACTACTGAACCTAGGGAATCTTTTGTCCAAATAAAAAAGGCATTGACTGAAGCACCAGTGCTGATCAGTCCTGACTATTCGAAATATTTCCTTATTTTCTCCTTCACTTCTTTTGATACAGTACCGACGGTTTTGTTGCAGAGGAATGAGGAGGGGCGAGAGTAGCCCATTGCCTTCTTCAGCAAGGCATTAAGAGATGCAGAGGTCAGATATGAAATCATTTAGAAACAGGCCTATGCCTTAGTGAAAGCTCTCAAATATTTCAGGGTCTATGTCCTACACTCTAAGGTGATCACATACGTTCCTTCAGCCTCTGTGAAGGACATCCTTGTACAACCCGACATTGATGGGAAGAGGAGTAAATGGATAGCCAAGATCCTGGAGTTTGACCTGGAAATAAGGCCTACCAAATTGATCAAAGGTCAAGGCTTAGCCAAGTTGCTAGCTGAAGCCAATTGCCAAGCTTTGGGGGTAAATTTCATGAACAAATGCTCAGGAATTCAACAGGGTCAGCTGTCTAAAACAGACCCTCAAAGGGAGCCCCCATTGGCTCGATGTCCTTGGTATAAGGACGTCATATATTTTCTGCAGGAATTGCGGCCCCCAGATGGCCTGGAAAGAAACAAAGCAAGAGCTCTCAAGCTTAGGGCAGTCAAGTACTGCCTTATTGATCAAATTTTATACTGGAAAGACCCCCTGGGGGTGATTTTAAAATGCATGGATCCATAAGAAGCTGACAGAATCATGGTCGAGTTTCACAGTGGCCTATGTGGAGGTCACTATTCCTGGAGGACTACAACCCACAAAATTCTCAGAGCCAGATACTACTGGCCCACCTTGTTCGTTGATGTCCATAGAGGAGTTAGAACCTGTATCACATGCCAAAGATTTTCAGGAAAGCAGCAGCTCAAGTCTCTGCCTTTGCAGCCTGTGGTTGTTTCGGGACCTTTCCAACAATGGGGCCTGGATTTTATCGGAGAAATCCACCCTGCTTCCAGTGGGCAGCACAGATGGATCCTGACGGCCACATATTTCTTTACTAAGTGGATAGAAGCTATCCCTACCAGGAGCGCTTCCCATAAGGTAATCATTGGGTTCCTGGAGGACCTCATCACAAGGTTCAGCTTCCCAAGTAAGATTGTCACTGATAACGCAGCCGCTTTCAGGTCTGAGCCATTAGCCAAGTTCTGTGAGCAGTTCAGGATCAAACTGATTCACTCCACCCCATATTACCCACAGGGAAATGGTTTAGCAGAGTCCTCCAACAAGAGTCTAATAAGGATCATCAAAAGGCTATTGGAAGACAAAAAAAGGGCTTGCAACTCGAAGCTGAAATTCGCTCTATGGGCTGATCGGGTGACTACAAAGAGATCTATAGGCCTCTCTCCTTTCCAGTTGGTGTACGGAGCAGAAGCTGTCTTCCCTTCTCAGCTGGCCATCCCTGTAGAGAAATTCTTCCAGGATTATCAAGAAGAGCCCAATGACATGATCAGAAGAATTCATCAACTGGTCGAAGTCCAGCAGGCCAGAGAGCAGGTAGTGGATAGAATTCAGGATCAACAACAAAGGATCAAGCAGGTTTTCGATAAGAAGGCCAAGAAGGAGCGATTCCAGTTAGGAGGCTGTTGGTCACTATAATTGCTTAATTAATTTCAAACAACCAAGTGAAACATAAATTATCAACCCAGGGAAGTCTTTTGTTTCAAAGATAGCTGCGCACTATATATGCTCAATTCCAAAAGCACTTAGTGTTGTAGTAAG
>ML784743.1:35872-101166 GCA_009831015.1 Picea engelmannii
AAACGTGTAGTAATGAGAAAGGACGTTATGTACCTTGGAATGATCAAGTGGAATGATAGTATAAGTCAAAATGCAGGTGATGAAGGGTAAAATAATAGCAAAAAGTATGGGCAAAAAGGGTACAATATATGGTCCTAACAGAGGCCTGGTGCTAAAGTGGGACGCTCCTAAGCAAGACAAGGGCAAGCACGGAAAATTTGAAGCCCTATGGATCGGGCCTTTCAGAATCTCTGAAATCTTCTCAAATAACACATATCGACTACGATATTTGGAAGGCGAAGAAGTTTTCCACGGCCCAGTAAATGGACATTTTCTTAAAAAATGTTTTGTCTAAGCCTTCAGTGGCTCCTATGTTATGTAAATATTTTCCTTTCTATTTTTTGCTTTTACTTTATTATTTCGGCTTAGTAAAATGACTCCATAGCCCATCAGCAAGGCACTTGAACTGCAAAATGAGTCCTTAGAGCATCACAGGGATGAATCTATCCCCCATGGAGCCTGATGTTAGCAACATTTCTTGTCTTTGGCATCAGGATACACGGGTCTGTCGGTTGCCCGAGGAGCGCCCAAGCGCAGCACATGAAAGAAGTCCTTTGCAGACTTAAAATCAAGCGAGCGGGCAGTTCAACCTTCAGTGGATAGGTTTCAGCGACGGAGCAGAACAGGAATTGATGAGTAATTGCAGATTAACTAAGTCTCTTCAAGCATAGTGCTAAAGTTTTAAAGAGGTCGACGGTCAGAATCCCTCGGGAGGCATTCACGAAGTTACGAGGGTCGTTGATCACAAGAATTTCAAGCGCAGTGTTGTTTCACGAGCTCGGGGTTCGTGAGTTCGAAGGACGTGCCATATCCTTTTGATTGCGTGGGATTCCGAGTTGCGAAAAGGTGTCCGGAGGAGGTCAAATTTCGCTAACCATCACGTCTTGGGACTTTGCGAGGGGAGAGCACCAGAGTTTGATACCCCAGTACGCGAAGCCACGAGTTGCGAGAGGCGGTAGAGCCCGGGCTCTAACCAACGGTTACATGCAGAGAGCGCCGACCAGAAAGGGGGCCCGACCCTTATCACCATCTCGGCGATCGAAATTTTAGAAAGGGGAGCCGAGGTTCTTTGACCCACGAACTCACGAATTGCGAAAGGGAAAAGAACTTTTAAAGTTGGGGCCCGCAGTATCAAAGGGGGTAATCTCGACCGTCCATTTGAAGTGGACACCTGGAACGCGATTAAGCTTCCCGCCTTCTCGCCCATCGTGATTTCGAAGCTCAAAGAACAGTTCCATTATGTACCGATACATGAAGTAGCGAGAGAATTCAGGACCTGGGGCCCACTGTAGCATCAGATGAGTTTAGAACCATCGGATTTGAAGGACGCTTGGCAACAGATTGAACCGCCTTGGCATATCGCTCATTGCGATTCCGAGGAGCAAGGAGCAGCCCTTACATACTCACGAACGGTGAAAAGCGCCATGGGAATAGGCACGTGGTCACAGCTCGTGGGAACTTGGAAAAGGAGGGAGCCTCGTAAAGGAGGCCGAAGCACCGAATTCAGTTACAGAGGGGATCGTCACAATGCCGCCACCAGATCCGATCTCCATGTTGTTTCTTACTTAGAGTAAATGACGATAGGAGCGGGTGGTTGAAACCTCCTTTCATTCATTAAGTGAAGGGATGGAGGGTCTGGCAAGTTGTCTGCACAAAGAAGTCCTGTGTATCAATTTTCTCAAAGGTCCCATGCCGATGTCTTCAACTCAACATAGAAGTCTGTGCACGCTATCCCAACACTTAATGGCTCAGCTACCCTCTTTGCAGGGGCCATGCGTAGTTAAGATGGCGTTCAGGGGAAGATATCAGTACGAGTTTGACTGAAGGGACATCAAGCTGTGAGTCACTCGGGAGGCCTCTGTTAGGTGAATTTTCCTGAGTATATAGGCTCAGTTTCTATATTTTGTAAGCATCGATGGTAGAGCACAGCTCCCGATGGTAAAGTTTTAACAGATATCTTAGCTCTGGTTATGCATCTGCATGTAAGATTTCTTGTTTAATCACAGACAGTCTCTCTTTTCCCGTCTAAGTTTTCATCTTACACTAAGAGAGTTCGTGACCGACTGATTCACACGAATTGTGGCATTCATGTTATGATAAAGGATTTATTGTGGCATTATTGTTTTCTCTGGTTTTCTACATTTGAGCGTAAGAAGATTTTGCGTTTAGATGTTTTCTTCCACAGTCTGTTAAGAACCTGATGTTCATAATAGGCCTTTGCATCTCTCTGATACAAGTCTTCCCCCTACTCTCCCTTACTACAACTCATTGTCTGAAGTTATCTAAGACCTCACTTGCCCATGCATGCCTAGCCTAGTTTCGGAGTTGGAACCACGTCATTTGAGTTAATCTCCATTTGATCACCCCATTAAACAAATCGTGACATTAAACTGATGGGTGTCGGGCTCTGCTCCTGCAAGCAATCCAGGGGTGACTTCCGACGCTAACATGTCCAATGCTCCTTCCCTGGTTTTGACATATACCTGCTCAAAACTCCCACTACATGTGCAATGTACGGTTTAGTACAAACCATTGCATACATCAAACTGCCAACTGCACTTGCATACGAAACATGGTACATGTCCTCTTCTTCTTCCTGTGTCTTGGGACACTGATCTGTAGATAACTTTACACCTATAGGAATAGGAACCTTGACCGGTTTACTTCCATGCATATTAAACCTCTGCAATATCGTCTCAACATATTTTCTCTGATTCAACTAGAGTTTCTTGTTTGCACGATCTCTTTTAATCTCCATTCCTAGAATGAAGTTAGCAGCACCGAGATCCTTCATGGCAAATTTGGAGGATAGCTGGGATTTCACCTCCTTGATAACATCCATGTTATTTCCTACCAACAACATGTCATCAACATACAACACTACATAAATGAAGTGATTACCAACTTGCTTGAAATATACACAGTGACCATCCCTGCTTCTCACAAATTCCAATCCAAAGATTTATGTGTCAAACTTTTGGTACCACATCCTAGGTGATTTATTCATACCATATAGTGACTTCTTTAGCTTACAGACCAACTCTTTCTTTCCCTTTACTACAAAGCCTTCTGGTTGCTTCATGTAGATTTCTTCTTCCAGATCCCCATGTACGAATGTTTTCTTCACATCCATCTGTTCCACTTCAAGATCAAAAGGAGAAATAATAGATAAAAGAAATCTAATAGAATTTAACTTAGCAACAAGAGAAAAAATCTCACCAAAGTCAATTCCCTCTACCTGGGAATAACCTTTTGCTACTAACCGAGCTTTGTATTTCTCCACTTTTCCTTATGCATTAAACTTCTTCTTAAACAACCATTTGCTATCAAGATATTTTCTTCCAGTTGGAAACTCAAATATATCCCATGTCTCATTCTTATCCAAGGCATCCATTTCTTCAACCATGGCCTTCTTCCAGAGTTTACTATCCTCTGAATTCACTGCTTCCCTGACAGTTCTGGGATCATCATCAGTGATAGATAAATCAAAATTGGAACGGAAATTAGGTGGAATATACCTTTCTAGTTTCCTTCTTTCTCTCACTGATCTCCTCAATATTGGGGTATGAGGTTATTCTTCTTCTTCTTCTTCATCTTCTTTAGATGATTCAGATTTTGTATCATCCAACTCTAGCTCTATTTTCTCAGGTTTGTCTTGCCTTGGTAGGAATTCCTATTTGGACACATCTTTTACCTCTCTAAAAACAACATCCCGACTGTAAACAATCTTCTTAGTTTATGGGTTCCAAAGCTTATAGCCTTTCACACCATCTTTATAACCAATAAAGATACATTTTTCAACTTTTTTATCCAGCTTACTCCTATTTTCCTTTGGAACATGTACATAAGCATGACAACCAAACAATCTAATATGTTGAAGAGAGGGTTTCTTTTCAGTCCATACCTCATGTGGCGTTTTGTCATCCAACATTGATGAAGGTGATCGATTGACCAGATAACATGTTGTACCCACTGCCTATGCCCATAATTCTTGTCCTAAATCGGCACCACTGAGCATGCTCCTTTCTTTTTACATTAGTGTCTTGTTCATCCTTTCTGCAACTCCATTATGCTGAGGAGTGTATGGAGTGGTCTTCTGCCTTGCTATACCACACTTCTTACATAATTCTTCAAATTCGTTTCCTCAGAATTCTCTACCATTATCTGTTCTCAATACCTTTATTTTCTTCTATGTCTGATTTTCTACCAGAGCCTTAAACTCTTTAAATTTATCAAATACCTTAGATTTCTTTCTAAGAAAATAAATCCATGTGTTCCTTGAGAAATCATCTATGAATGAAACATAATACACATACTTACCTAGTGATGGAACATGCACATTTCCAAACACATCATTGTGTATCAACTGTAAGATCCCCTTTGCTCTTGTAGCACCAAATGGGAATCTTACTCAATTTTGTTTACCATATATGCAATGTTCATAGAAATCAAAATCCAAAGTGAAATTAGACATACCTTCAACCATGCCTTTACCGTGTAGTGTTCAAAGGCCCTTTTCTCCAATATGCCCCAGAATTTGATGCCACAACATGGTCTTCTTTTCAGGGATGATATTGGTCTTTTCTTCTTTATTTGTCTGCTCAAGGACAATAGAACTGTTACACCCATTAGTATAAGTGATTCCCAACAACTTGTATAGAGTTCCACACTGAACTCCCCTCATCAACACTATTTCTCCTCATACCATCTTGCAAGTGTTGTTTCCAAATACAATATCCACTCCTGCATCATCCAACTTGCTTAAAAATATTAGGCTCCTAGCAAGTTTTGGAATGTGCATAACCCCAGGGAGAGTTCTAATCCTTCCATATTTTAGCAACAACTTAACCCTTCCACATCCCATGATTCTGACTGTCGAGTCATCTCCTAGGAATACATCACCACCATCATATTTTTCATATTCAGAGAACCACTCCCTGTGAGGAGTCATATGGTATGACGCACCTGAGTCAATCAACCATACATCATGGTCTGCATGTGTACCTGTAGATGCCAGGTAAGCATCACCTCCTTCTTTAGTGGAGGTTTTCACCTCTGTGGAAGAGGTACTATCATATCCCTTTGGTTTTTCAACCTTCCTAGACTTGCAATCTTTCTTATAATGCCCTGTTTTACTACACTTCCAACATTTCCTCAAAGATTTTCCTGGAGACTTAGATCTACCTGTAGATTTAGATACCGCCCCCGAATTCTTACCAAGATTCATGTATTGGGTACAACCTCTTACAAATAAAGCATATGTGCTATGACTATCCATGCTTTTCCACCTCATCTCTTCAGATAACAAGGATGAAACTACATCCTCATACTTCAATGTAGATTGAGTGGTACTACCAATTACTGCAACCAGATTATCCCAAGAGTTTGGAAAAGAACATAACAAAGTAATACACTTATCTTCTTTTGCAATTGTAATATTAACATGGAAAAGTTGACTTATCAGAGTATTAAAGGCATTTAGATGTTCTGTCACAGAATCTCCATCTTCCATCCTAAGATGATACAGCGTATTTCGAAGAAACAACTTGTTTACTAGGAACTTTGATTGATACAAATTCCCTAAATTATCCCATAGTTCCTTGGCTATAGATTCTCCTGAGACATTCAACAACATAGAATCTTCTAGGCAGAGTCGAATAGTACTCCTTTCTCCTCTATCCAATTGCTCCCAATCTTCCTTCGACATACCAGTAGGTGGTGTACTAGTAGTTTGTGTACTAGTAGGTTGTGTACCAATAGCTTGTGTGCTAGTAGACGGTGTACCAGTAGGTTGTGTACCGGGATCCACAATGATCCATTGTTCTTTGTCTACAGGAAGTTCCTCCATATTGAGCTTCCATAGCTCAAAGTTTTTACCATTGAACTTCTCTATCTCGATTCTAGATGAGCTCGCCATTCCTCTTTCTATACTTGAATCTCCACTGCAAAAGCTCCCACTAAACCCAGGTTTATCACAAACCTAAGATAAACTTGATCTATCAAGACCTAGCCAAACCCTAAACAACAAAGGCTTCCCTCTGAAGCCAAAAATGAGCTCTGATACCACATCCAAGTTTTAAACCTGCGAAGTAAAGCAATCCATATAGATTCTTAAGAAAAAAAGAAATTAATCAATGGCTCATTCACATAGTACACAAATATTTATACTGGAAACCCTCAACCGGGGAAAACCTTTCTTATATTCATTATATCGAACTTCACCATTCACCATACAATATATACAATGTTTTAGGTATTTTGTAGATACCAAAACCCTAATCCCTTAATCTGGGATTAATTTAGAAAACCGCTAAAAATAGCAAAATCTATATGGTTATATAGTCAACACACACATGTATTAAAATCTGACTATATAACTCCTCATGACCAGAGAAAAGTGAGATGGATAAAACCCTATGGACACTGAGGCAAGAAGGTTTTCTTGCTAGACATTGTCGCATAAAGAGGAAAGTGACCCTAGTTGGGTATTTCCATGAGAGAAGGCAACATCAATACGAGATATGATTGTGAGATTAGTCCTGTAAGTGACCGAAATCTCAAACTAAAGGACACTAATGATGAAATTAAACTATCAAGTGAATGCATGAGGTAAAAAGGTGCAAGAGATGCACCTACTTATACACGAATGTGTATACATGATCATAAGGATGATTGGAAGATCCTTGGGAAAAAGGATATAGAAGCTTGATATGTCCATGTGTGTGAATGACATGGAAAAAGTGCAAGCAATAAGCTAGCATGATGAATACTTATCCTTGTTTAATTATTATTGAGTGCATAGGTTTAATGCATTGTGTAGCTTCCTAATATGAAGCCTGATATTAATACCAGTTAGGTATGAATGATATTGAACGTGCAAGTGATGCACATGTATGATGTAAGAGTATATCTATAGATATGATATGGTTTCCCTGATGAGTGAAATATAAAGAAAGAATTTCTCTTGTCCAGATTAAATGAATACTATGGACGCATGGATGACTCCATTCTGAAGAGTCATGAAAGTTCTATTCCAAATAATATCCTGAGTGGAATGTATTCCATTTCCTCAGGGAATACTAATATAATTAGATAAAAGGGTGAATGAGCAAAGCTACTCTGTTGTCATAATAAGAGTCAAATGATTATGCCTTTGAGAATCACGTGAGAAGGATTTTGAACAATCCCGAGTTGACTGATCTTAAAAGTAAAGATGCATGTGGGATTTGAGATATACCTATGACAGATACATGCAAGCTTAGGATTATGAATATGATGAAGTACATCATGGATGTAAGTTAACAAAAACCAGAATATGTATGGATAGATAATTTGGGTACATGACAAAAATGCATGTTTATATTCCTTAATGAATATTTGGTAAACGGATAAAGATAACTCAAGGTTGAGTCCATCACAGATAGTGATGGACATGCAATAAGGAAGTTGCATGCTGAAGGAGTTCCCTGTGAAGAAACTGTGTAAGGAATCTGTCAAAAGAACAGAGTCACAACCCTAATGACTGCTGAAGGTTGGGCAATGGGCTGCAAATCCTACCTATATAAGAATCCTAGATTACATTCTTAAAATAAAATGTGCAGGTGGAAGACTAACAACTGAAATTTAACCACTCTTAGAACCAAATAATAATGTGAAAGATGCACATGTTCATGACCTACTATGAAAAAACATCTTGCTACTAAGCATGTTGTTATATCCAAAAAGGTTAGAGTGAGGCCTGACCAAGGCTGCTCAAGGGAAAGAGCAGGGAGATCCCAACCTAGAATAAATTGTAAAAATCCAAGAAGTTGAAAAAGGGGAGAGCCCCTAACTCCTTTCTTGCTATGTGATTATGTTTCCTCTAGAATGAGAAAGATGATTTAATAATAAAAATAAATGTCTTGACACCATAGTGATGATGATTGTATTACTGCAGAAACAATTGAGAATTGTTTGTATTGCATTCATGGAAACCCTTGAAGATAATGTGATGAAGTGCATAAAGATATGCTAGGAATTTTGAATAAGTCTTATGGATTCGAATGTTATGATACATGAATTTTAATTGATATTACAACTAATGATGCATGTTGTGTGTAGAAAAGAATTGGAACTATTGAGGAAGACAGTTACCAATAATGGACAACCTTGAGCAGAGGATGACCATGGGAAGGCTGCAGTCGAAATATTGTTAACATGACTATAAGAATCCCCTTAAAGGACTGCTGATGAGGTAAAAAAATATGAAAGAGGGTGCTAGCAACCAAGAACAAGTATAAAAATGTTCATGATTATGTGGCTCCAGGTATGAAAATATTCGGGTAAAAATCCCTTCTAAATTATTTATTGTCTCATGTTATGCACAAAATTATGAAAGGGAAGTTGTATGCCATGGATACCCAAGTAGGGTGTGATTTGGGAAGAAGAACCTGAATGTTGGAGGTGTGAACCTCTGGAAATGAAGACTAATTGTATGATGAAACAACATTTGAACCAAATGATCTCTATTGACGCAAAAGGTCAAAAAACTTTATTAAGAGATCGTATAAATCCCTTTGATCAACTACAGATCGAAATCATGAGGATCACGAAAGAAAACCTGGATCGAATCAGGTTAAACAAGAACCTGACAGAGGAAGTGAACACGAGCCATTCATTGAAAGGAAACTGTTCTTAGTCGTCAGATCGATTTCAATATCCACTGGAGTTAACAGATCAAACGCCAGTCGTTTGATAACATCAATGACCCATATTCATTGCAGAGATTGAATGGGCACACGGGTTAACATCGGAGCCTGTGCCCATAATTTAAATTCAATGTATTTTTGTTTTGATTTTGGGCTCTGATCGTAGATTGGATGACTCATATTGATTGTGGAGCGCATAGGTGGAATTAACGGGCGTGCTAGTTCAAGACCCATAATCAACCAACACCGTTGATCTCGTTGGGGTGGATGATCAACAACCATGATTAAAAGAGTTGGGCGAGCACTTTTTAGATTATGGAGATTGAACTCTCCGATAAAGAGCAAGCACATTGGGGATTCCAAAATCACTATGAACCGTTGATATGTGAATGATTGATGGGTGGACCTGCAAGGAACCCACTTGTTAATGCCACGTAAACTCATATTGTGATTGGGTTATGTGGTTGAATTTGGCAATTCAAGGCTCTGATCTCAATCTAAATTCTCGATTAAATAATTCTATGCTAGGATTGTTGTATTTGGAATCGATCTAGAGATAAGATCGACGACCCGTATTCATTTCGAGGAAGGCATATGCATGCGAATTAACATCAGGATCTGTACCCATAAATTAAACTAAATATAGTTTTGTTTTGAGTTTGGGGTTCGATCGAAGATTGGACGACCCATATCCATTGCAGAGATCGGAAGGAGAATTAAACCATGAGCTAGTTGAGGTTCCACAGTCCCTTGCAGTCGTTGTATTTGGGGGAGGATGGATCTTCACCGTCAAATTGTAGACAAGGTGTTTAGCCAGGGTCATAGCACCCCGACACGGGAGATGAAAGGGTAGCACCTGAAAATAATAGATCTAAGGTCACATCTCTCAATCACATGGAGAGAAAAATGGAGTCCTCCGGGCCAGTCAAGGAAGGTAGATTTTAACACTCTACGTTAGACTATGGTCACGGGGACTGGATCTATGGGAATAAAGGTGCTCATAGTTAGCACGTTGCATGGAATGCATTGAGGGAATGCATGTTCCATAAGAGGGCATACAACGGAATTTTCAGTAAGGAAGGAGGACCTTCCAATGTTTTACTTACATTATGTAAGCGTTGAAGGAAAACAAATTGGGTGGCCATAAGTGTTGGCACCCTGGTTATTAATGAAGGAAGAATGCTTAAAGAGATTCATGTGAAACTTTTGAGTTTCATGTGTACTGATTTGGGATCGTGATCAGCCTATAGCAGGAAACATGGTCTTGTTGTGAGAGTGAATGGAAATGAATAATCCATGTGGTGAAGAGGTTGGTTAAATTCCAACACACCATGGCCACGAACCTATCGTAAAGTGTGACAAACTTGAAATCAATGCAAGAGTGCATTGGGTATGAATGTGGCCGTGAATACTAGCACATTTGTTAACTCCTTTGAAATGTTGAGTTACGTTTTGAAGGGTTTGGTATGTTGAAATGAGGCATAAGCAAGGAATGGGATTCCCTTTTCATGTTTATATAGATGTGATGAACTGTTAGTATGCATGGTTTTGAATATAGATATATATATACATGGATGCATGACAAACTAACAATATGTTTGGCTATGTAAAGAATGAATTGCAGGGAGAAAAGGGTCATGGATATGGAAGTTTTGTAAGCTCATAAGGAAGACCAATTGCCTACTGAGCCAAACTACAAGGAATGGTATTTCCTTTTTGAGAAAGTAAATTTGATTGTTAGTATGCACAATTCTGAAATTGTTTGTGACGACGTTATAAAGGTTTAATAAATATACATGCATGGGAAACTAACAATTTGTTTGGCTAATTGAAGTTAAAAGTGCAGGAAGCAAAGGGGTCTTGGATATGGTAGTTTTGTAAGCCCATAAGGAAGACCAATTACCTGCTGAGCCAAACCGCTATGGGAAGGAAAGTCCCATAATTATGAATTTGGTTCCTGTGCGGAAAAAATATGAAATTTAGAAATATGTAGGTGACAGATTTACAAGAAAATTTTTGAATTAAAATTTATGATGATGTCTCATGAATTTCTGTATGCATGTGATATGGGTGAGAAGAAAAGATTTGTCCAGAAAGGACAGATGATGAAAAATGGCTACTATTGAGCCACAAGAACCCTGTGGTAAGCCATGATTGCCTATAATATATTGTGTTGAGATAACACAAGCCAGAGGGATGCCTCAACAGAGAAAATCTGAGAGATGCCTCGACTGTAAGGCTCGATAAAGTCTCTGGAATTATTCCTGTGCGAGAAAAACCTGGCAAGGGAAGATGGATCACCCAAGGGACTGTATAGTAGTGAAGGGGATGTCTGAGCCTGGGCTTGGAGGGTGAGTGACCACAAGGAAGAGGAGACTATGATAGTTCTTGTAAACTATTGGTATCATGCACACGATGGGTAGTTCTTCCCATGTGCGAAAACCTTAGCAAGGCAAGATGGATCACCCGAGGCACTGTATAACACTGAAGGGGATGCCTCAGCCTGGGCCTGGAGGGTGAGTGACCGAAAGAAAGAGGAGACCTTGATAGTTCTTGTAGAATAATGGGATCATACACACAATGGGTATGTCAAGGAAAAACATTGAGCCTAGATAACAAGACAACCATGTGGATACAAATCCACAAACTGCACTGATAATTATTGTGCTAAGATTAGAAACTTATTCCTAGAAATTTGTATACAATTTTATCACACGAGACTATGATTAATGTGCTTGTTGTCCAAGAATTACTGAAAGTAGGTGAAAGGACCTGACTGAGAAAGAAGGTTCAAGATTTCTGAAACAACTGAATGAGAAATGCATGACATGTGTTTTTGAGAAAGAACACCAAGGATGATGTTCCTTTAAGGGGGAGGGAATTGTAACACCCCTGTTTCCCCCAGTTTGTAACTTAATCATAAAATAGGATTACCATGCTAAGGCATGTGGACAATGTAAATGTATTATTTTTTGGGTTGCTAATAATTGACTGTGGGGGTGAAGCCTTGAAAGTACTGGCCATGATATCACTAGAGGAAGAATGTGAAAATTATAAGGGAGGGTTAATTATATCAAACAACCCCAAATTTCCCTTGATGAGGATGATAAAACTCCTTTGGATCCCAAGGGGAGAAACCAATTAATAAAGAAAGGACCGATGGTTGAATTATCAACCACCCCCATGAATGGAAGCATGGTCTAGATGTAGAATGTCAACCCAAAGTACCACAAAAATCCCCGAAATCCTCGAAGACCCGAAGTCCTGAAGTTAATTTGGGCCTTAGATTTGAGGATGTCCGGGAGCCATCCCGATCGTCAGATCCATGAGGTAGTCAGTCAGGCATTGACCACTTCGGGATAATAGAGGCTTAGTAATGCCAAAAATCCTAAAGAACAAAGTAGAGAAGTAATGTGGACCATGGATCTATGGATCCTTTGGGACCCCTCTCAACCGTTCGATCAAGGGAATATGGGGATTACATCGAGAGTACATGGGGACCCATGTGTCGAGTGACAATGATTCTAGGTGTCCTACTCAGAGTGGAACACACTGGGGTATTAATAGATGGTTAACCATGAGTTTCCCTTGGAAATCCATAGAGGAACGAAGTTCATCTGTACCGTCGTTCTGAGGGAGAGGATATGTGGCAGAAATCCATCGACTTCGGGTGAAATCACTCTGGGAGAAAAGGGGATGTGTTGAACAAGAAATTTCGAAGGCCAAATAGCTGAAGTTAATCTGAGTCATCCATCAACTGAGGATAGGTGTCATCTGATCTTCCATTTCGAGAGATAGCCACTTTAGAGGAAAGTGGGGTTACTCGAGTAAGGACTCCCGAACGTCGAAGTCCCGAAGTATATTACAGTCATCGATCAGGAAAGACGTGTGGCGCTTGATCTAGAAATCCAGGTATAATGTACTTCAGGAGGAAAGGTTGTGTGAGCATCTGGGACTCTTGAACGCCAAAGTCCCAAAGTGAATCAGGACCATTGAAATCCACAAGGACATAAGGCGTCGGATTGTGAACTTAGGAGAATTTCCATTCCGGGGGAATTCATGTGGTGGTTGTCTTGGCACCTGTTTTTTTTGCGTCGGGTTGCATATCATAGTCATATGCAAGTATATGGGGAATGGAAGAACCCAAAGGACTTAGAAGAGGATATCCTCTAGTTCTGAATTCGGTTAGGAGCATGGAGGTCATAGCTGGGGAGCCCTAGAAGAGCAGAATGGAGTAGAAGCCCTGAATGAGGATATCAATTCTCTTAAGAAGATCAAAATTTTTACGCCCCGCCGTGGGTGTGTTACATGAGGAAATTTGTTAGAAAAATGACCAATACCATCACAATTAAAACAAATCAAAGGAAGATTACCTTTATATCCATCATTGTTTCCCTTGTTCAATCTTCTGACAAAGTTGTCCTCTTCTTCATCATCTTCCGAGACATCACTACTGCTGTTATGTTATTTTTCTTTTTGGTTTCCCTTTTGCTTTGACCTTTTGGATGATTTGAAGGCTACTTCTTTTATATCTGGATTTTCCCGTTCAGTTCTCATTTCATATGTTGTGAAGATTCCATGTAGTTCGTTCATTCTTATTGAGTTTAGATATGCTCTTTCTTCTAGTGCTGATATCTTAGGGTCAAATCTCATAGGAAGAGATCCTAGTACCTTTTGAACAATTACAGATTCTTTGATTTCTTCTCCAAATCCCAAGATTGCATTTACTGTTTCATCGACTCATAAAAATTAAGTTGCAATGTTCTCATCTTCCTTCATCTTTAGTTGTTCGAACTAACCTTTGTAAGCTTGAAGCTTTGCTGCTTTGACTTTTGAATCTCCTTCATAAATATTTCAAAGTTTGTCCCGAATATATTTAGCAGATTTACAATGTGCAACTTTGGTGAATATCGATTCTCCAAGACCATTCAAAAGTGCATTTGTGTGTTTGGAATTATTCTGACCAAGTTTCATTGCTTTGTTATTTGTCGGTGGAACTGTTGGTGTTGTGTATCCATCTACAATTGATTGCCAAATTTCAAATCCATGTGCCTGTATATATGTCTTCATCCTTATGCTCCAAAATGCATACTTTTGTCCATCAAACGGTGGTATTCCATTTTTATACTTGTTTTTTCTCTCCATGATCTACCTTTCAGTGGTTAAACTGATTTCTGAAGGAACCTTCTCTGATACCAATTGTTGGATTACTGAGAGGGGGTGTGAATCAGTAATAGATAAATCTAATCCTTTTTAACCATATAATGAAAGTGCTATATAAATGTAGCATTATCATCCAATATTTGTAGCGTAAATAAATAATGAACAAATGAACAATCATACACATACACAGTACACCAATTTTTTTACGTGGAAACCCAAAGCGGGAGAAAACCAGAGAATGATTTTTATTATATGTCTTGAAGAATTACATTCATTAGAAGTACCAAATTCCTTTTTTTTCCAATTGCAACTGGAAGGAGGCTCCAACCCCCTAGTTTCTCAGGCTACAACCCGAGGGAAGCTCCAACTCCCCAATTCTCTGGCTACAACCAGAAGGAGGCTAAAACTAGAAGGTGGCTACAACCACCTGTCCTTTCCCCATCCAACTACCCTGACATATAAGTAGAATGACAGAACCATTGTCACACTATCACTATGAGATATACTACTGTAAACCTGTACCAATCAACCTGCACCAAACAACCTGTACCAATAACCTGAACCATGTATCAACCATGAATCAACCTGTAATAAACTTGTACCATAAACAAGTGTTTCAACCATGCACCAACCTGTGTACCTCAACCTGCAAACCTTCCTTAACTTTAACAACAAGAGACTAGAATTTTCATCAAACTTTACTTTAGTCTCACATGACTAGTTTTGGATTAGTCAACAACCCTAACTTGAAATAATCATAAATATGTACCTATAATGAATAAATATCTGAAAATAGTACACAATTTTCGTCAATGTGTTTTATGCAATTCCTCCAGGTGTCACTACTTGGAACCTCTCAGAAAAGGAGTTATAGAAAAAATGGCATGCCTTGTTGAATTCTGGATTATTATAGAGAGGGAACTTGTAGAGCGTGCCTCACACATAATGTTTGTTGTATGGATATGAAGAATTTACACAGAATACTATAGACTTTACTATAACCAACACATTTGGTCTTACTGAATTTGGATCTGTTATGAATAAGTTATGATGTTTTTACCCGAAACACTTGTTTTAGACAAGTTTAAGGACTAGCCATAAACCCTATTTTCCACAGAGTGTAACTCCAAAAATACAATGAACCACAAGTTGAAATTAGTACCACAACTACTTGGATATGTTTCCTTAATGGCCTCCCAATTTCACGGTCTGAATCATTCTAGAAAAAACGTTATTGCGGAAATTGTGAGATGACATGTAAATAACATACCTTAGAAAGCATCATCAAAAGAATTTATCCTCCCTTGAATTTCGACCTTCTTTACTTCACCTTCCCTATGAAATTTGGCTTAGATATCCTTTGGTTACCTCAGTCACTTGTAGATATTCAATATGCTCAAGTGTAATTAAAATGAGAGAGCCTTGACTCTTATTTATACTTTCATGTAGCTTCCTCAAGGGGTTACCTTTTAACCATCTTAACCCAATTTCCTTATTTTAGGGATAACCCACTTCTAACCACTTTCCATAATTATAAAGTTATCTATTTACTTTATTATTTAAATAGTCCTCCTTGACTTTGTCACTTCACTTTATTATTTAAATAATCCTCTTTGACTTTGTCACTTCACTTTATTATTTAAATAATCCTCTTTGACTTTGTCACTTCACTTTATTATTTAAATAATCCTTTTTTACTTTGTCACTTCACTTTATTATTTAAATAATTTATTCTTTGCAAGTACTTTGACTTCTTTGACCTTTTGGGGCTTCAAGCCAACATATGAGGGTCCTACAAATTCGTAAGGCCATAACTCTCAAACCGTGAGGAGTTATGTGGCGTTCCACATACCACCAGAAATGGCATGACAAGTACTATCCATATATAATAGTTTTACCTGCAAATATATCAAAAATCATATCATTATACATAAAGCAAACTTGGATCCATGACCCAAACCTTTGTGCTACCGAAATTCGCTACCAAACTTTCTTCAAGGGTTGACATCAATGACAACCAACCCAATTAATCAACAATATCCCACTTTGGCATTGAAGACAACACTCTGATGCAATATTGGAATCATATCACTCATTCTCTCCCTGGAACCATGCATGCATCTCTGTGACCAACGCTCCCTATGGAACCATGCCTCTGTCCTTTTCATATAATAAATCTCTCCCCCTTTATCATCAATGGTAAAGGCATCTTTCCATTCGAGGCTCCTTCCCCTAACTGACTCATCTGATCTCCCAACCTGAACTATCCTCTTTATGGTGCTTCCTCGTGTACATCTACGACATATAATATAAGAATTCAAAAGCATTCATTTTGGAGTAGAAATAACTCTGAGTCTCTCACGAAGATACCCAAAGGCTTCCCGTGGAATCGGTTTTGTAAATATGTCTGTCACTTGTTATTTTGCACCCACATATTCAACTCTGATGTTATTTTCTGCAACATGTTCCCATAGAAAGTGATACTTGATTGGAATGTGCTTCTTCTTGGAGTGCATATTCGGGTTCTTTGAGATACTGATGGCTCTTGTATTATCACAATAGATTGGAATGGGCTCATCATACTCAACATGTATATCTGTCAGAGTTTGTTCTCAGGCAGGAGCAGATAACAGTTGGCGATGTAATCATAATGATAAGATCCTTTCAACACATGTCCGAGGCACTGATCAGACATTTGGATAGAGATGAGGCCAGGGCACCGACACCCGCTGAGGTTCTGCCACGCGCACCGACCGTTACTGGTAGCATTCACCGTGAACTCCATAAAGTCAAATTTCCCGAGTTCTTTGGTGCCCTGGATGGCACAGCCGTTGAGGCATGGTTGGAGAACATGACGATGTGCTTCGCACTTCGTGATTATACCTCCAACATGAAGGTTTACATGGCAGTATTTCAGTTGAAGGGGAGCGCTCTTCTATGGTGGAAGACGCTCCTACCGCAGTTAAACATGGATGTCGAAGACGTGTCATAGGAACTGTTCGAGGAATGGTTATGAGAGAGGTACCTTTCATAGGAATTCATAGAGCGTCAGCTGAATGAGTTCAATGCCTTACGATAGGGAGGTCGTACGGTGCCCGAGTACGAGGCCCATTTTATGGAGCTGCTCCGGTATGCTCCGCACCTTAACACCAAGAAACTTAAGGTCAATAGGTTCGTATTTGGCCTTAACGGAAGCTTGCGTGCAAAGTTTAGGATTTTTATGCCTCAAACCTTGCACGATGTCGTCCAGAAGGCCCTCATAGCAGAGGAGGAGCTTATCAGTGGGGGTCAGACTAGGACTCCAGCAAGACCAGCAGGACAGGGTTCATCTGGAACACAGCAGCACCAGACACTAGCGAGACTTACGTCGAGATATCATGGCTTCTAGAGGGGATCCACTTTCACTACACCCCAATGACTGATGCCTCAGTAGTGGACACCTTATCGGGGACCATAGCATCAACAACACCATCGCCCACAGTAGCAACAGTTTAGGCCGTCATCTTCTACTTTGGGTACTAGGACTACTGGGCCAAAGAAGGGGTGTTGGACGTGTGGGGAGCCACACTACCAACGTGATTGTTCTGTGGAGAGGAACCGAGCGACCAGATCAGCAGGACCCACTACCGTGGGATATATGGGAAGGCCCATCGGATTCATGTAGCAGTGAATAACTGCCAGGAAGAGCCAGGGATGATTTTAAGGATGGGAATTTATTTTAAAATGTAGAAACCTTGCCGAATCTTACTAATCCTTCATATGCCAACTATAAATGTTTGGAAATATTTTTGTAAAAATATTCAAATTTCTAAGGATTTTATATAGTTTTTATAAAATTTTGGCGATTTTTAAGGTAAAATAATTTCATCCTATAGAATTTGGGCGAATGTTTTTTTAAATAACGAATCTAGTTTTTGGAAAAACCATGGAAAATTAGCCCATGAGCGAAATTTAGCCCCTAAAATCATCCATGGGAAGAGCACCATTTGACTATGCTCAAGATGACAGGTATTGTCGCTGACCAGACCCTTAGTATTTTGATAGATCCCTGTGCTACCGAGAGTTTCATTTCTGGTGCAACGCTAAAAAGGATTAAGGTAAAGGCAGTCGAATAGGATGAGTTTAGCTTCGTGGAGATGGCCTCGGGAACCAAACAAAAGGTTGGAGGAAAGGTTACGGGATGTGCCCTTAACCTGGCAGAGTTTGTCACGAGGGCCAACTGGTATGTCACAATCTTAGGATCTTATGATGTCGTAATTGGTATGGATTGGTTCGAATCGCATGAGGCGATACTCAACTGTAAGACAAAATGGTTGAGCTTGGTCGATGACGAGGGACAGAGGTGTGTGATTGTAGGCCGAAACCAACTATTTTCCCTAAGGTTCATCTCTTCCTTACAGCTACGGAAGAGTATGCGTAAGGGGTGCAAGCTTTATGCAATCCTTGCAATAAACGAGAAGGGAGTAACATAAGGTCTAGAACACCTTCTGGTGGTGAGATATTTTTCGGGCATATTTTCAGAGGAGTTACCTGGGATGCCGTCGGAGAGAGAGTTGGAGTTTACCATAGACCTAAAATCGGGGATTGAACCGATAGCAAGAATGCCTTATTGGATGTCAACTCTGGAGTTACAATAGTTGAAAATGAAACTGAAGGAGTTGCTGGACCTGGGACTGATACGTCCTAGTGTGTCACTGTGGGGTGCACCGATTATTTTCATACGAAAGAAGGATGGATCATGGAGGCTTTTCATTGACTACCATCATCTGAACAAGGCCACGATCAAGAATCAATATCCCTTGCCGAGAATTGATGATATGTTCGATCAAATGAAGGGTGCGACGGTGTTCTCCAAGATTGATTTGCGATCAGATTATCACCAGTTGCGGATCAAGGAGGATGATGTCCGTAAGATTGCCTTTAAGACGAGGTTTGGACATTACGAGTTTACTGTTTTACCCTTTGGACTGACAATCGCTCTAGGGGTATTTATGAGTTTGATGAACGGGGTGTTCCGCGAGTACTTGGACAAGTTCATCCAAGTGTTCATTGATGATATTTTGATTTACTCTCGTACGACAGAGGAGCATGAAGAGCACTTGCGCTTGGTACTACAGTGTCTGCGAGAGCCCAAATTGTATGGGAAATTGTCCAAATTCTCTTTTTATCAATCGAGGATTCACTACTTAGGGCATGTCATCTCCAGTGAAGGTATCGCCATGGATCCAGCCAAGGTCGAGGCTATTATGGAATGGTCTGCTCTGACGAATGTCACGGGAGTGCGTAGCTTTATGGGTTTAGTAGGATACTATCGATGATTTGTCGAGGGATTTTTGAAGATAGCAAATCCGATCACGAAATTGCAGAAGAAAAACAAGAAGTTTGTTTGGATCGAGAAATACGTGGAAGCATTTCGGAGGCTTAAGGAGTTGTTAAAAACAACGCCGATACTAAAGGTCCATGACATGGACGCAGACTTCTTGGTATGCACTGATGCATCCAAGGAAGGTTTAGGTGGAGTCTTGATGCAAGACGGACGAGTAATTGCTTACATTTTGAGAAAAATGAGAAGGCATGAGGAGAAATACACCATGCACGATTTGGATTTATTAGCCATCGTATATGCCTTGAAGGTTTGGAGACACTACCTGGTTGGAAAAAAAATTGAATTAAAGACTGACCATTGTGGACTACAACACATTTTTACGCAAAGCGACCTGAATGCGCGACAATGGCATTGGTCGGATTTGCTAAGCGAGTACGACTTTGAGATTACTTACATAAAGGGAACAATGAACTGAGTGGCGGATGCTTTGAGTCGAAGGGAGATGAATCTACGTGAAAAGATTCTAACTTTATAGCATGACGACGAATGGTACTAAGAGATCGAGGGTTTTATCGAACAAAACACAATGATGGTACCACGATATGAGGGATTTTCATTTGATAGCGATGGGTTATTGAGGTTTAAAAGTCAGATTTACGTACCTCCAAACGACGAGTTGAGGATGTTGATCCTGAGCGAGGCTCATAGAGCAGTTTACATGGCTCACCTGGGAGTCACAAAGATGAGGGCAGATCTTAAACCCTTATTCTTCTAGATGGGAATGAAGGCCGACATAGTTAACTATGTGGCCAGGTGTCTGGAGTGTCAACAGGTAAAGGCTAAACATAGACACCCAACAGGATTACTACAACCACATGCCATTCCAGAATCGAAATGGGAGGTCATTTCGATGGATTTTATTGTTGGATTTCCACTGACAGCAAGGAGACATGACTCAATTTTCGTAGTAGTAGACACTCTGATGAAGAGTGCTCACTTTATTCCTATGCGTACGACGTATCAGGCACCTGACATAGCTAGAGTTTTCATCAGTGAGATTGTGAGGCTGCATGGCGTGCCTAAGAAGATTATATCCGATCAAGGATCGGTGTTTACTGGACGATTTTGGACGAGTTTCCAAGAGGCCTTGGGAACCCAACTTAACTTTAGTACTGCGTATCACCTGGAGACTGACGGGCAGACAAAATGAACGAACCAAACCTAGGAGGACATGTTGTGCATGTATGTGATGGACCAACAAAAGCATTAGGAGGAATTCCTACCACTAATGGAGTTCACTTACAACAACAGTTACCAGAGCACCATTAAGATGGTGCCTTTTGAGTTTCTTTATAGGCGACCTTGTTGAATTCCCTTGAGTTGGGATCGACTTGAGGATAGGGTCCTGGTGGGACCAGAAGCGATCAAAGAAATGGAAGAGCAAATGAAAACCATAAGACAAAGGATTAAAGAAGCACAGGATTGATAGAAGAGTTATGTTGATGCGCACCGAGTCGACCATAGCTACGAGGTCAGCGATCGAGTCTTCTTGCGGGTTAAACCGCATAAGAGTTCGATTAAGTTTGGGAAGGGAGATAAAATCTCTCCTAGGTTTGTGGGACCTTTCGAGATTATGGAGAGAAAGGGGCCCGTGGCCTATTGGCTAGCCTTGCATGATTCCTTGAGGCGTATGCATGATGTTTTTCATGTATCTTTTTTGAGACATTATATTAGTGATCCTACACATGTGATTGACATGAGTTCCTTATAGGTATCGGACGAGGGAGCGCTCACGATTGATCCAGTCTGCATCTTATATCATCGCGTTTGACAGTTGCGACGTCAAACGATAGATCAGGTCAAGGTCTAGTGGGACAATTATAGTCTGCACTCGGCGACCTGGGAGGACGCATATGATATGCGCCAGTAGTTTCCATTTTTGTTTGATAGATAGAATTATGATACTGTGATACACTTATTTCGTAATTTATACTATGAAACTTTGGGACGAACTTTAGACCAAGAGGGGGTGTATGTAACATCCCGCTCTGGCACACTGAGAAAACTTATTATTTGAGGACACTTGCTCGTAAGTGATCCAGACTATTATGATATTAAAACATTTGTCCTTGATTATGATGAGTTATGATAGATGACATGATGTTTTACTACATTGACATAGACAGGTGCTATTGACTCAATTTTACTGAGTGTTCAAGGTTTTGGACCTTGAGGATGCAGAGGCATCGACGAAACCCTTGGACTCCGGATCGAGTCAGGGAGTGTGCTATTGGGGTTTGATTGTTTTACTGTGATTTTAGTACATTTGATTAGATTATATGATGTGGACATGTCTGACATGACTGTTGATGATGCAGGCTAACGATAGCTTGCTGACCAGACTCACATATGGAGTAAAGGGGTCACACACAACTACCAGAGAGGTTGAGGGAGAGGTGTGGACAATAGCCCTGCCATAGCCTACTAGCACTCCCACTGTGGCTCGAACTATAGGTTAATGATTACCTAGTTCGAGAGGACCCACGATGCCGCGAGGGCATACTGCGACAGTCACTCGCGATGATTCTAAGGGGCGCGAAATAAGGCGGGGGCCTTATTCCTTCGAAGCCCTTAGTCTCCCACAAGTTCACCTGGAAGAGTGTTGACTCCAGTGGTTATTGATGTCTACCAATCAGTCAAGAGGTGAGTGGCACCCTTGGAGCACGTGGTGCATCCTGAAGGGCACATCACGCAAAATAAACAAAGAGGTGAGTGGCACCCTTGGAGCAAGTGGTGCATCCTGAAGGGCACGTCGCGCAAAAGAAACAAAATAGGCGAGTGGTACCTTTGGAGCACGTAGTGCGTCCTGAAGGGCATGTCGCGTTGATGATGTTAAAGGAATGAACCTAGATGGCTCTAAGACAAATATCTCATTAAGAAATCTTAAAACAACTTCCCTAATTAAAATGTTGCCTAGTTCAAAATCTAATTCCTAAGTCTAAAACTTCGCTAGGAGTAAAATTTTGTCTACCCTTAAGAAAATCTCTCTCCAAAAAAATAATAATGATAAAGTTTAAAATAAAAACCACTTAAGTAATAACTGTGGACTTCATAAATTTTAGGTAAAATAAAGAGAGTAAGAATCTGTGATATGAAAGGTAAAGAAGAAATTAATTATTTAACTTGTGAAAATGTAAAAAGGTATTAAATTAATAATAAAAAGGGAAATGAGGTTAACTTGCACAATTGTCATTTTTGGCTCTAATAAAAGGGGAAAGAAGGAAATAATAAAAATTAGGAAACTAGGGATTGGAGGTAACATAAAAGGGGAAAGAGGGAAACTTATGGTAAAAAGAGGGAGGTCRGCTTAGTAAAGAATCTGCAATTAAGAACCTTCTAAATTGAACTAATTTAGCAACTTCATTTTAGGGAAAGTCTTTAACACCTGTAAGGGAATCTAGGGACACCTAGGAGTAAATTTAGGAGTAACTCTAGGTGGGTGAGGGAAATAAGACAATTTAATAAATTAAAGAAAATAATTATTGGAGGAATGTGGGGGATGAATGACACTTGTACGAAGGAGAATTTAGAAGATTTTTATTTAAAACTTAAATTAAATGAGATTTAGGGAAAGATTGGAAGTTCAAAAAATCTATAAAAGAGAGGAAGGAGGAGGAAGAAAGGGATCGACTGTTAGCTTAACGTTACGCTGCTGGATTAGTGACTTGACTGATTTACTTGTGGGGAGTTGGGATTTCCTAGCTCGGATAGGAGTGGCAGCTCAGCCTTGCGAGGCGAGATGGGAGCTAGATGTACCATCTGGAGAGTGTGTGGCCCCTTTGTGGCTCGGGGGGATACGGGGGAAGCAGAGTACCCCTAGCATTGGCTGGGATGTACCGGTGTAGTCTCGACGGTCGGTGAGCAGGAGCGGCACGGAGCACGCGGACGACACTCGGAGCAGGTGAAAAGGAAATGGTATGCCTTTTAGTTGAATGGTAGAATGTTGTAGGATGTATGATTTAGATCCACGTGTGTTTTAAGTAGGTAAGATGATCATCTAGTTTCATGGCTGCATTTTTAAATAACCTTGAGATTTTGAATGATGGCGAAGTTCCTTATTTCTGTGTTTTATAATCACCGGTTAAGTTTATCTTTGTGTTTTATTTACTGCTAGATGAACTCGCATTGTGTATCATTACCTCCCTCGCATCTTAACCCTGTGACTGTTGATGGCCCTTTTTATCTACATTTTGTCTCTGCACAGTGATAATGGATGAAATTGTCTTGAGCTTTTGCCCATTCGTTGAATGCCTAAAATTTTGTGGTCAGCGTTCTGGTTGGAGTTTTGTTGTTCCTTGGTTTGGATCCTTATGATTCTGCGTTACTCTTCGTGACTGTATTCTCCCAGATGTTATATATCCACATGTAAATCATTGATGTGTAGTTTACAGTCATTGACAATCATTGTTATGGTTAATGCATTGTTATATACATGGAGGCATTTTAGTGGTGAATTCGTTCTGGATTAGATGTTTATATTTTACCTATGTCATTAAATAGATAAATAAAATTTCGAGTTTGATAGATAATCAATGTAATGGCGAATTCGTAGATCATGGAGGTGGCATATCAGTAATTAATTAATGGTGGTGCAGTTTTATAATCTATTGGCAATACCTGGTACAATTATAATTCATTGCCGTATGTGCAGGGAAGCAATATAATCGTAGTGAATTTTTTATTGTGTGTTAACGTGTATAGCTGTGAATTTCCACTGATGAAAACATTCTCTAAAGCAAATTCCTGATAGAAAACTCTAATTGAAGCACACACAGTAAGAATCTCCTTCATCTCTCGGGCACTAATAACTCATCAAGATCACTAACCAACCTATAAACTCAACAACCAACTCTCTCACAAAAATTGACGGTGTTGTAAAAAAAAAAGCATGCCACGATTTATAGACATTGCTTTGGCCATTCGATTGTAAATTTACTTCTGAAGATGCATCCTGGCATTTTCACTGGGGTAAATTTTTTCCTTTATGTGATTCTAGCCAGCGAATATGCCAATTCTGACCTGTGCTTTTCTTAGGTTATTTTAAAGGTTATATTACCTCCAGGGGCGCCTTGAACTGTAGCATAATACCTGCAACCTAACGAACCTGCATGCTTACCTTATGTTTGGAGTGTAACTCATTTTAAAAGCTCAACCAGATACCATTTAAACTCATAACTTGCACCTCTGCGACCATTTAAATTCACACCTCTATTATTGATGTTTGCATCCTCCCCCTACGACTGTATTAACCTTCCCCTGACTGCTGAAACCACCCTGATAGTACACAGGCACCTCACCATTTTCGGGATTCTGAACCAAACGTGCAACCTTTCGTTTTGTTTAAAGGTGTCTCCAAGCTGTCAGGATAAAGTTGCCATTTGACGGTTGCCAGGTTGTTTTTGGTTTTCTGATACTTGCCGAGCAAGTTAGTAGCCATTTTGTTAGCTGCCAAATCGATTTCGTGATTTCTGTCAGACGCTCTTAAGTTTCCCTTTGATTCTGGCATGCTCTCACCACTGTTTGTTCTCGTTGCCTATTTTAGTCTTTTAATTGGTAAGTGGATGGGTCGTTAATTTTCAACGTTATTATTGTTTATGGTAACATTAATGTAATGAAATGTTAATGTTGATGCTAATATTTAGGGTAATGCTAATCTTCAATGTTATTATTATTCATGGTAAAGTTAATGTAATGTAATGTTGAAGTTAATACTAATGTTTATGATTTGGATATGGTTCAATATGATTTTGGATATGTTTTTAATATATTTGGATGATGCTTTAATATAACTTGAATATGGTTTTTAATATAATTGGATAATGCTTTAATATAACTTGGATATGGTTTTAATGTAATTGGGTAATGCTTAATATAACTTGAATATGGTTTTTATTACATTTGGATAATGTTGTAATATAACTTGGATATGGTTTCAATATAAATTGAGTATGGTTTTAATGTAATGTGGATAATTTTTATTTATGAATGTTGAGGGCGTTGATTAAATCTTAGGGGGTATCATCTACCAGAGTTTGATTAAAAAAAATAAAATTGTTTTAATATAAATTAGTTCACTCCTTCACCTTTTCGACTTCTTGCTTAAACAACATGATTCTGGAATGTTGATGAAGTTGTTCCAGCTTGTGCTACCCGTGGACGGTGTCGATGTTTATTATAAGTAAAGGGTTACACTTGATTATGTAAACCTTGATGTGCTTGGTTTCTTATGGTAAGGGTTCTAGCTACCTATGCATTTAATGTTGTGTTTCCTTGATGTTTGTCCTTAGCTTAGTCGGCTTGGTCTGTTGTGTCGGGCGGGATGTAGACACCTCCATGTTCCTCATAACAGTCACCAGCCCTGAGACCTTAAATTGTTAAAATCGATGGGAACCTGAGCTTGAGCATTGCTTATGTGTCTTGGAGGTCCTAACCATTGCAGGGTAGGACGGGCGGGTAGTCAGTCTTATTATAGTCGATTGATTGTCGTTTAATGCATGCATATACTTGAAGTGTGTCTTAGGTCATCATGTTGTGTTTTCCATTGTATGCATCTTGTTCGTCGTCGGGTGGCGACGCAGAGTCGAATGTGTTTATTACCCTTGTACACACGTGCACACACAATATAAAAAATAAAAATAAAAAGAATTGCACTTGTTAAGAGGTTGGTCGTCGTAACGAGGAGGTTCGTTACAATTCCCAAGTGTCATTTTTCTCTATTTGATCCAATTCTTAATCCATGGCCTTATTCCAAAATTCATCCTTGCTGGCCTCTTCAAAACAGGTTGGTTCAATAGTAGATGAGAGTGATAGGTTCAATCTTCATTCAATTTATTTGTGTATACCCACTTTGTGCCGATCACATTCTTATCCTTTGGTCTTGGAACCAATTCCCAAGTGTCATTTTTCTCTATTTAATCCAGTTCTTCATCCATGGCATTATTCCAAAATTCATCCTTGCTGGCCTCTTCAAAACATGTTGGTTCAATCGTAGGTGAGAGTGATAGGTGCGTTTTTTTCTGGTGAATGGATTCTTCTTCTAGTTTCAACTCCTGCATCTTTGTTTCTGATAATATGATCTGAAGGATGATTCTTCTGTACTTGTCTGCTAGGTGTCTTTGGAGGCACTTGCTGAACTTTCTCTTATTCTTCTGTCAGATCCTCTTCATCTTATCCTTCTATTTCTTTTTCATCTTCTGCTTCTTCTTCATAAAGTTGTTCCATTGATTCATTTTATTCTTCCTTTAATCCTTGTCTACCTGTTTCATCAATTGTTACGTTGATTCTTTCCACAACTTTGTTCAATCTCAGGTTGTAACACTTGTATTCTTTCCTTGTACTTGAGTAACCAACAAGTAATCCTTTGTCCTCACGAGAGTCAAACTTTCCCATTCTTCCATCTTATCTTTTGATGTAGAATTTTCTTCCAAAAACTCTGAAGTGCTTGACATTTGTTGGTCTTCCTTTCCATAGCTCCTAGGGAGTTTTGTTAGTGTTGTTTATGAGAATTACTCTGTTTTAAATGAGAGGATATGGAGGTGTCAGCATGGATACAAATCAAAAGGGAAATATTTGGAGGGCATGCATCCAATCCATAACATCATACTTCGAAAAGGAAACCATTATAGGTCTCTATCGACATAGATATGAATCACAAGAGGACGATAGGTGTTAAGATTTGGAAAATTTGCAACCGATCCATAGCCATTACTAATCATCATCTACTAATTGAGAGAGAGTATAGAGGAAAATATGTACTATTATGGAGAGGTATGCATGCATACTACCTCACCCATGCCGAAAGATTATCCAGTCTACTAGAGCACAAAGAAACCCTATTGACACATCCGTACAATTCAATTTTTTTGATAAATACCAATAAAAAAACATACCTGTACTTACCAGGAAGTCGGGCAAAAGGGTGGACTACGTGGTAGTAGAGATGTGGCATGTTGGAGTAGATGAGTAATGTGGAAGCATGCATAGGGATGAGTAACAAGAGTAACATCCATAACAAGAGAATGATCAGTAGCATGAACATTCATAGTGGTGCAATCAATAGCATGAACCTTGTCAGTGGCATGATTTGTATCAATCGAGACCTTGTTACTGAAAATGGGACTGGAAGAGGCTAACACGAGGTGATGTGATATGATCAGGATCAGGATTAGTGGGATTCTGATGCATAAACTGAACCAAGGGCTCCAAGAAACTTATGGATAAATATGGAAAAAACCAAGCCTACAATGCTCTATAGGTGAGAGGTAATGTAGATGTGAAATATAAGCACCATGTACATCTATTTAATGCAACATACTGTGCCATATTTCTGTACAAAAGAACCCGTTGAATGAAATATATGACTAGATATGGTCATGAAAGTAATGAAAAAGATTATGGTGCTCTGCAACAATTTGTAAATAGTATGTAGCAGGCTAGAGACAAAAGTAATCCCATATTTTAACATGAGTTATTGGTTGCCAGGAGCTATAGTATTATGAGAAGTAGAGAGAGATTGAGACTAAAAAATATTGGAAAGGGAAGAGATTTTATGATCAACTGTGAAAGATGTCAAATCAAACAATATTGAAAGGAAAATAGTGTCATTTTATTGGTGTTCTTTGTCTGATTACTGCTTGAATGTATGCTTATTTTCTTCTTTTTTTGCAAGATTCATCTAAAAGAAGACTGGTTTTCAGAGGATTCATATCTAACTACGCCTCTAAAAAGGTTTTCATAATTTTATTATTAATTAATTTTTCTTTTTAAATCCCAATGATACCGGCCAGAGATTGGTTTTCAAGTATCACTAATTCTTGTAGCACCAAAAACTGGGGTTTCACTGCAATGTTATTTTGATTTTTATTATTTTTTTTATATTATTATTATTATTATTATTATTATCATTTTCAGATGGTTGTAGCAAACTTTTATAACAACAACAAGAAATTTAGTGAGTTTTATAGGGTTAGAGTTAGTATAGTTATTAGAATGATTGAGAGTTTTGAGAGAGAGGTCCATCAATCAATTCACCATAAGAGTGCTTTAAGATTAGTGCCTTTCTAGGGTTATGGAGTCTTCCAATGCAACCAATATTGAAGGTTGGACTACTTGAAACCAAGAGGTAGGATCTAAACCTTAGTGTGAAAAAACATTTGGCCCTTAGGTATTATATCTTGAGGAGAAACGCTTCTAGGGTGTAAGCACATTTGGGCCCTATAAACCTTTTCTCCCTTCTAGTATCTTCAACTAGGTCAAAGATCAATTATCTAGGGATAAAATCCTAAAGTGCTAGAACTTTAGGTATTTAGGGTTCTAACCCTAGTAAGGACAATTAACCAATTCTAGATAAATATAACCTTGTGAGAGGAAGAAGCACTTATGTTTCTCTCTTAGGTTTTCACTAAACGAGACTTCTTGCAACAAAATAAACATTTTACCATAAACATTAATAGAATGAATAAGAATTGAAGAAATTTACTTACTTCATCCAAGAAACCAAGAGAATGTAACCCTAATTGTAGAAATACCCATCCAAAATCAGAAAATCCATCCACAAGAGACCATTCCAAGCATAACATGAGAGAGAAAGGGCCAATAACCCTTAAGGGATGAAAATTTCAGAAGTAGTGCCTCACAAAGGTGAGGAATGATGATGCTACAAATGAAAGTGAGGCTTGCCTTCTTATATGAGGCATAGTACCTCACTTTTATCCTCAAACATAATATACCATTGTTTTAAGTGGGGCTGACCCCTCATTTAACCCTTACAAATTGTAAGAAATGCAAAATACAATCAAAATAGCCCACGTGTGTGAGACGTCAAGGCCTCTTAGGTAAGAAGGAGGCCTCGAAAGGTCATGTGACATCAATATGGAGCAATGTGGGAGAAAGTGATGTCTCTCCTCACCAAATTTCATGACATGTATTATCAGTACCCCATGTATGCATGAAACCCTAAAAGGTTACATCATCACCATAATGGGAAAATTGTACAAGATCTAGATGATCCGTTTAAGACCTGGGGAGATGCATATCATCTTTGCATTGTCTCTGACTGTCCACTACTGCAAAATCCATGATCCTGGTAAACAATAATTCTTGGGGTGCTCTACTCAACCTGTGAGACTTCCCACCCATATGTGTGCCATCATGACTGAATATGCTCCTACCAAGCCCATATTTCCATCATTCAGGGTTTTGAGGATGTGAGAGCCAATTTCTAAGGGTGGCGAGTCACTTGATGACCCACTTCTCTCCATAACACATTCCAAGTTCCTGCAATAAAGGAACACCATCATGGGTACAAGCCCATGACTTCCCTTGAAGAACCATTTTAGGTCCATCCAAAACAAATCAAAGTATAAAACATGGTTAGCCAAAGTTCATAAGATACATTAGTCCTTAAAACATGTAAAGTACATTGCAAGTTAAGACATAAGCCATGCAATACAATTCACCTTAGTATCCCCTTCAAGTATCACACCATCCTAGGAGGGCCTTCATCCAACCCTATTAAGTGTGCCACCTAGATAGGATATAAAATAACTGAGGTAGAGGGATAGGTACCGAGAGTGACAGGGAAATTAAAAACCATTCATGAGTAAGTGTGATAGTTATATGGTTTTAGGGTTTACTTCATGGCTCACGCTGTCATTAAATCGAGTTCTATGAGCGTCTTTGTGGAGGGTGTGCTTGATCTTGAGTTACCCCATATTTATGTGCTATTTTTTCCAACCCATTTATCAACCATATTTCTAGTTTGCTTTATCATATTTGCTAGTCCCCTTTATAAAGTTTCAAGCTTTAACATTTCTCTTTGGGACCCAGGTGAGCACTGAAAGAGTAGAGCTCAATTTTGCACTAGATTTTTTTATTACTATTTTGATATCATTCCTTTCTTTATTTAGAATCATTTTCTTATTATTTTCATAGAAGTTGTGAAACAACCTTTGGGCATTCATCCCCTCTTCTCATTAGAGAATGGATCACGACCCATTGCCGAATTGTAGTACACTATGAGAACCTCCATGATGGAAAGTTTTAAGTATGGTGGGGAATGGAACGTTACCCTTGTGAGGGACCCCCAATAGTACCCCTTTTTCCTAGGTGGTGTTGGCCCTTGACCAAGTTTTGGGAGTTTCTTAGTCATGTTGACCTATTTTGAGACTTCAACAGCCTGTCAAAGGAGGAGTGCAAGACGAAGCAGAGATCACGAGATATCGGCCCCATTTTGGGCCCCTTTTTGGGTTTTTGGGAATATGTAATGGGAATGGGATGCCAGCCCATGGGTTTACCCATGTTTAGGCCTATTTTGTATGTATAAATAGAATGATAGGCAATGTAAGTAGTCGAAGAGAATAGTGCATCTATGTGATGTGAATGCATGCTAAGTGCAAGTAGAGTCTGTAAGTGCTTTGTGCATGAATGTAAGAGACTTGTAGAGCTAAGTGCAGGTCCTTGTAGAAGATTGTGGAGAGCTTAGTGTTGTGAATGCAAGGAAGAAGGATCTAGCGAGTTGTGCAAATATTTTGTCCTATGCAGAGTAAGGGTTTTGATGGATTTGTGCTTGTAACCAATTGACTGAATACAATAAAGAAGAAGAGTTGGTGGACATAGCCCCAAGGTGGGGGTGAACCATGTAAACATTGTGTTATGTGTTTTGTGCTTTGTCTTGATGTGTTCATATGTTATATGTTAAGTGCTATGATATGTTTAATATAGATCTGCTTATGCTTAGTGCTATTGATAGGTAGAACGATAGATCTGATATACATGAATATGCTCAGTGCTTGATCTACCATATCTGACCTATTTACTTATGATAAGTGCTTAAATACATTAGATCAGTGTTAATGTTGTGAAGTTATGTCTTATAAGCGAAGTGTTTATTGACTGTATATTGAGGGACTCACAATGCTAAGTGATTTATTAAGTAGTACAATCATAGATCTGTGTCCCAGCTAAGGTTGCAAACACCTGAGTCTTGCAACCACCCCTGCCTCTACCTCGGGTGAGACTTCATTTTCTTCGCAGGTGTTACTGAAAGGGTCGGTAGTTAGGTCATTGTTGGTGCGTTGTTGTAGCATTGAAACCTGGGTCTGCCCCTGTGCCAACAAATGGTTCCATTTCCAGGACCTGAAACTGTGATTGCTGGGAACTGAGAAAGAAGAAGCTCTGTGAAAAGACTCATCCTGAAATTGTGAAAGCTTTGTGCGTAGATCTTTTCCCTAGCATGCAGTATTCTAATTGACTTATAAATATCTGTACTAAAGAAAGAAATTCATATTTGAAAGAAAGAAGCTCGATCTGAAGGAAAGAAGCAATATCTAGATGCTTGACACTCTAAGAAAGGTAAAACTAAGAACGTCTGATTAAAAGAGGTAAGATATGCAAGCTCTGTGCTCTGATAAAGGTAAGAATAGTTAAAAGTTTTAGATCTGGAAGCTTTGTGCTCTGTAGAAGTAAGATAAGTGGAAATTATTATTTCTAGAGTATGGATCAAGGTATGTTTAATAGAGTATGTCCTAGTTTGAAAACTAGAGTATTACTAGATAAAAGAAGGTTTGATATGAATAGATCTGATCAGACTAGTGAAAGATTTGTTATATCAATGCATAGAAAGAATGTTTGGACTAACAAATGGATGTAGGATCCTAGAAATAATTTATTGCAGGTTAGCTCCTATGATCCTAGTGTGTAGTACAAGAGAGGTTGGGGATCATTTAAAATAAAGAGAGGATTGACCCTCTGTTATAGTTGCAGAAGACCAGGACATCTTGCTAAGGAATTCCCTGGAAGAAGACCTAGTTGTCTTTGTTGTAAGGCTATCGACCATGAAGTGTTGGATTTCCCCAGAATGATTGCTAAGCTTGAAATTATGAACATAAGACAAGAAAACCCTAAGCGAGATCCAAAAACTAAGGCTATAGAAGAACCCCAGAAAGAATCATAGAAGGTATTACTAGAGATGAAAGACACCTTGGATGACCATCGACATGTTAGATTATCAAAGATTTTTAAAGACAGGGAGTGCCTTGAAGCAAGAATAAGGGACTTCGAAATTGACTGTGTTCTAGATGAGGAAACACAAGTGAATATCATGAAAAAAAGAACTTGAGAAGCTATAGGAAGGCCTAATACGATCCCTTCATTAGGAGGAATAAGACTATTCAGAGGAAAGCTGGTAAACTTACGTGGGAAGCTTGCTCAGATACCTATGAACGTTAATGGAACTTCGAGAGAGGAAGATTTTGAGATTATTAAGTTTATTGAAGACAACACCCCGTTTAACATGTTAATAGGAAAACCTTGTATTGACAAAGCTCAAGCCAGATGAAGGGAAGAAGAAGAAGCCTTGGAGCAGAAGAAACAAGACTCAAAAGATTTCATGACTAGAAGGATCACACAATTGATTGAAGAATAAGAGAACAGATCGAAGATACTTGACACTAGAGACCCTGATGTTGAAGCTGCAGGAACATCAGAGGACTCCCGGAAGACTAAAGTACCTATCCCAAACAAAGAAAAGGTATTACCCCTAAGTCCTAGGAAAGAATCTCAACAGTGCGTAGTAACTACGTTAAAATAAGATAAGAATCAAAATGGAAAACAAACTACCAAGATGAAGCTCACTGGAAAGGAGGCGAGGAAACAAAGTAAGAAGAGCGTTAAGTTGCAGAAGGTTCCAGAGGGAACTTCACGGAGAGAAAATTTGCAGAATTGGAGCTTCGTTAGGATATCAGAACAACGACACATGTCACTTCGCCACGATGAAGCAATATAGCCATTGGGGCCGATATATCCATTCGAATACCGCTTCGAATGAGCATAAAAGAAATAAAGCTTCGTCATCATATCGTTGGGCCATGCCATAATGGATCAAATGGGAGTTAATGGAGGCTCATACCCATTGTAAGAAAACCATTGTCAAGTTACCTATTTATCACATCGCGCCATGCATCGAGAACACTTTTTGTTAATTAAGAATTCGATCCCACAGACTAAGCCAAGTTTATACAGTGATAATTTTTCTCTCACTCTCTATCTCATTAATGTGTCTAAGTTGTTCCCTGAACTCGCGAATTGTTCACCCTGAGTGCGTATGTCGAAAGCCTTGAGCGCTGCAGAGAAAGTTGTTGAACAAGTTTTGATCGACTTGATGACAGAGAGATTCATGTTGGAAAGAGGAGTGTCTACAGGTATACAAGCATCATCGATGAGAGGACTGTCGACCTCTCCATCCACTACTCACGGAGCTGGACCATCCCGTGAAAGTCGAACTAAGCATAAGAATGACTTAGCGAATGCTAATATGATTCTGAGCATCCTACCTACTTATCTACCACCTATGAGTGGAGAAATAAACTCAGACAATGTGCCTAGAGACTTTGAATATGAATTGGTCACTGTGTACCTCCCAAAGGGGATACGTGCAGTGCATGCAAACCAAGATAAGATCGCAGCATTGAAGTTTAGTGACTTCAACCTCGGCGACAGGAAGGTGTACAAAATTCTCGCCCCACACAAGTATCTGAACAAAACCAAGGGAAAGAACTCAAAGATCATACCCCAGTCATGGACCATGAACCTCACGCAGTCTACCCTCCTCAACATTATGAAGATCCCGCACTTCGGAAGGCACCAAGAAGTGAATGCATGTGTCAAGATATTGTTGTCTTGTGACCATGGCAGATATTTATGGTTGAATCACCATATCATCGTGGATCTGACGTTGATTAATTTGATCACCAGGCTGAGCATGTAAGGCCCTGACCCACAGGATTTCTATCCTTGGAAAACCATGGATTGCGCTCTTGCGCAAAAGATAAAAGACACCTATGGGGATGTCGAGAAGGGAGCGTGAGGCTACAAGGTAGCCTCTATCCAGAGTGACATAGTGCACCTAGCATGTCAATTGATCGCAGGAAATTTGGGTTGCAAGAACCGACCTACCCAAGTGACTGGATTTGTAGTCAACCTCGCAGGAAAGTGCGTGGAGGGCCTACAAATGAATTGGGTGAAGTACCTTGTAAACCAACTAGAATTGGACTGAAGGGAAGTGCAAGATCAAGGATATGAGTTTCACTTCAGCTGACTTCTCATCCTGATTTATTTCATAGCATGGGAGATGTCGGAAGGTGTGACCTTCCCGGACATCGAGTCGTTTGAACCTCTGGACGTGAAGTTCAGTACATTATGGTACTTGAATGACATGAACAAGAAGTGGAAATAAAATGTCGTCTTCCATACTTATTACAACCAATTGAAGGTAGCCATCCATCTTCACCTCGTATAACCCCAAAAACCCTCCACAGATTCAGGCCCTTGATGAAATTTAGTGTGGACCTCCATTTCATCTATATCACAGTGTGCACTGATGAGTATAAACAACAAATGCAGTCATACTACAAGTTGACAAAGGATGACTTGGAAGAGATTAGCAAGGAATGGTCGGTGGACCTCCTTGTTCTAGTAGAACCTGCGGAGATGTTTGATGTTGACAGTCCATAAACTACAATGGATATACATGGACCTAGCAAGACAAAGAAGACCGAAGAGGTCTATGATTTAGCTAGCACATCCATGAAGACTGCTTCCATATCAGTAGAGCATCGAGGAGATGGCAGAGAGATAGATGGCACATAATTTGAACTGAAGAAAGGAAAAGTTACACTGCCTAGGGATGAGGAGGACCCCTCAAAGAAAAGGAAGGTTTCCCCTCTGAAACCTTCTTTAAGGAAGAAATTGAAAGCAACCAGGACCAAATTTGAGACCACCCTCACTTCAGATGACTTCGACTTTATCGTCGTAGCACTGAATGATGCTTCATTGGAGATAAAAAAGAAGAAGGAAGCTAAGAAGGAGGATGTGTTCAGTCAGATTAAGGACAAGCTCCAAGGGGTGTAGCAAGAAATACAGTCCAGCCACGCAGTTTCCATTGTGCCTCTGTCGGTAGGAACATCAGAACTAGGTGATGAGCCAACACAACTAAACCGCATTGCTGATACAGTTGAAGCTCGCCTTCGATGAGCTCAGGAAGAGACAACACAAGCCACCCAGGATTTAGCGTAAGTATAGAAATACCTAGAGGAGAAACGCAGCCTGCAGAATGGGAAAAGATGGCTCTACAAGTGAGGTGGGATGAAGAAAAAGTACAGTTACAACAAAGCAAGGAACAGTTGCTCACCGAGCAACTCGAAGTTAAGGAAATGGTTCACAAATAACTTTGCTCTGTGATAGTCATTGAATTAAATGTCAAAGAGAGAGTCCCACAGCAAATGGCACAATTCGAAGAAGTAATCTAGCAGCTCCAACAGTGTGTAGTAGACTTGGATCTCTGCACTATGCTCGAGACCCCTCAAGACGTAAGGGACCAACGAGAAGTAACTTCCTGCAATGTAGTTGACAGATTAAAAACTCTTGCCTTGGAGTGAAATCATATGAGTAACCAAAGAACCCAGACATACGAGAAATTCACTGAGAACTCGGAGTTATAGACACTAGAGTCATAGCTCCAGGAAGCGAAGCAGCACGTAGATACACTACAGGTGCAGCTAAAGGCCCTGTCAGTTGTAGACAAAATGAAGAGGTCTCACAAACAACATACAACTCAACAAAAGATCCATATGATTCAAAGAAAAGTGATGGAAGTCACTCAACAACTTCAACCTATGCAAGATAAGGCATGCTAGTTTTTCACAGAGGTGGAGAGCCAAGGAGAAGAATTAGAATAGGTTGTCACCGCAACAAAACATTGCCTAGAAGGGCCAGTAAATGATGTAGTAATATAGGAGTTCACTGAACAAGAGGTCACATCAAAGTAGCAAGTCGAAGCAACTCGAGATAAGCTTGAGGCATTTGAAGCCGAACTGATCAGACCAGATTGACTCAGGATGAGTCACAGGTAAGTGTTGGGGGCTTGTTGGCCCTTGACCAAGTTTTGGGAGTTTCTTGGTCATGTTGACCTATTTTGAGACTTCGACAGCCTGTCGAAGGAGGAGCACAAGACAAAGCGAAGATCACGAGATCTTGGCCCCCTTTTGGGCCTCTTTTTGGGTTTTTGGGAATATGTAACGGGAATGGGATGTTGGCCCATGGGTTTACCCATATTTAGGCCTATTTTGTATGTATAAATAGAAGGATATGAAATGTAAGTAGTCGAAGAGAATAGGGCATCTATGTGATGTGAATGTATGCTAGGTGCAAGTAGAGTTTGTAAGTTCTTTGTGCATGAATGTAAGAGACTTGTAGAGCTAAGTGCAGGTCCTTGTAGCAGATTGTGGAGAGCTTAGTGTTGTGAGCGCAAGGAAGAAGGATCTAGTGAGCTGTGTAGATATTATGTCCTGTGTGGAGTAAGGGTTGTGATGGATTTGTGCTTGTAACCGATCAATTGAAGACAATAAAGAAGAAGAGATGGTGGACGTATCCCCAGGGTGGGGGTGAACCATGTAAACACTATGTTATGTTCTTTGTGATTTGTCTTGATGTGTTCATATGTTATATGCTAAGTTCTCTGATATGTTGTATGCTTGATCTACTAGATCTGACCTATTTACTTATGATAAGTGCTGAAATACATTAGATCAATGTTAATGCTGTGAAGTTTTGTCTTATAAGCGAAGTGGTTATTGACTGTATATTGAGGGACTGACGATGCTAAGTTCTTTATTAAGTAGTACGATCACAGACTTGTGTCCCAGCTAAGATTGCAGACACCTGAGTCTTGCAACCACCCTTGCCACTACCTCGGGTGAGACTTCATCTACTTCGCAGGTGTTGCCAAAAGGGCCGGTGGTTAGGGTTTCTTGGTGCGTTATTGTAGCATTGAACCCTGGGTCTGCCCATGTGCCAACAGGTGGTGACAACATGGTACTAGGGCATAGAAGCTGACCACCAAGGTGAAACAAGGCAACTTACACAATTTCTCAAACTAGTGATCCATTATCCAACTTCAACCAAATATTCTCATCCACATTCCCGAAAAATTAAGCACAACACTTTGTATAAAATAAGGACTAACATAGCTCATGTTGATGATGGCTTAACATGTCCCATACCTTAGTTTGCTTGGAAGCGATGAGCCTTGGTTGACCTATATATGTAAAGTTGAATGAGGGGGACTACTAGACCGCCATATGTGGACATGTTGATCATCATCATGGTTAGGATTATGTTCTCCATTGTGGGCCATGAGACATGATCTCCTCTAGTTACCCCTAGGCATGGAGCAGTGACATTTTCCTCCAACATGGGGACATGTACTCACCGTAAAGTGCATGAGAACCTTAGCATCTTTGGTTTTCCAATACCTGTAATCCTATGCCCACTTCAAATGACAACACCCTTTAGAAGTATCTGTTGGTGGATGTGATCCACTGACGTCAGTGATAAATCCAAAGCCATGCTGAAAAGAAAAGAAAAACTTAGCTACAAAGTGATAAAACAATAAGTACTAAGTGCACATTTCCTAACATGTATTCATTATATACAAATGAGAACAAAATATACACAAGAAATATGAAATACTACACTAGCATGAATTCATGATGTAACATATATACAAATGAAATGCAAAGTGCAAATGCCTACCTAGCCTACACTAATCTATGTTAGTTGGAATGCTAGGTATAATCATATAACCAGTAAAACCATCCCAACATTGTATTATAATATCTACCCCTATGCTTCATCATAAACCAAAATAAAGATAAGTCAAGAACAAAAAGGTCATGAGTTGGGGAATACATTGTACCATAACTATTCATAAATTCCAAGTCATGGAGGTGGGAGGGAGGGCCAAATTCATGCAAGGAAACATCACCACAACCATGCCCTATCCATCCCAGGACAAGGCCAAATAAATAAGAGAAAGGAATATCCCCTTCCTTAGCTACCAATCCAACACTCGAAGATCAAGAAGCGATGTGAAGGAACCTAAGAAAAACTATAAGGTTTCCCATGGAAGAAGAGAGAGGAAGGCAAGGGATCAAATTAGGCCTAGAGAAAAAAAAATTCTCCCAACCCAAGGATAGTTGTATTTGTGTGCAAAACGCAAAAGCTTTGTGACAAGCCATAGGTTGAAAACATTTTTTTCCTACAGGAAAGTGTCTATCATTAGGAAAATTCCCAACCATATCTATAGTGGAACAACAAGGTGAGAAGGGAGAAGGATGGAAACTTTCATCACAAAAATATTTCTCTGGGAAAATCATGTCCTTACCCTCATTAAAATTAGAGAAAAGTGGTGGTTGAAAATATTCTTCTTAGAATAAATCCAAGTGATCAAAATATTATGTATCAAACCCCCTAGGATAATACTAGAAATCATCATGAGAATGTTGCAATAAGTCATCCTTGGGTGACCAGAATAAATTTGTGATCGTGTCATATTCATGTCACCAAACATCTGAACTAGTCACAGTCACATAAGGTTGTTCTAAGGAAAACAATTGAAAATGACCTTCAATGTCATCAATGGGATCTCCATTAAGGTCAAAACAAATGACATCCCATTTACATCTCCCAACACGTATAAACTCATCAATGTTGTTAATCAGATCATCAATTTTATTATAATATGAAAAGTTTAATGCATCCAAGGGTTCCTCTAACACTCTTTCACTTTCCAAATCATAAAGTAAAGAAACATCAAAAACTTGGAAAATAGTGTAACTTACAATGTTCTTTTCTTCATGTGTAGGTGTTATAGAATTTTTTTCCACACCCTATGCATCATTCTTTGGTGGCCTACCCTTTCCCTCTGCAGACTTAGTTTCCTCATTTTGCTGAGTCAAATGTCAAAAATTCAAAATTTTGTACATATATGTGGGCTACAATTATACAACTTGCGTATACATAAGTTTCTCCATTACATCCCGGGTACATTGGGTTTTGTACTCAAAATTAAAAATATTTCATATTTTTCATGCCAAGTCATGAGATCCATGAGCCTTGGCCCTTCATATATTGGAAATTCTCCGATTCGTCCCTTCAATTCCCTTTGGAGGCTATAAATTGATCCATATAAAAGCCTTGAAAGGGGAGAAGAAAAAGTTGAGAGCAAGTACACTCTGGAGAAATTTTTCCACATATTACATCCTTGAGTCTGCATCCCTTAGTCCCTTAAGTTTGAAGTCTCCTTATGTTCAACCCCCAAGATCTCCCTATCTTGTGAAGGAGGAACCCGATTACTCTTAGAACTTGTGAGATTCCCTTGTACAGGATTAAGGTGGTGAAGGCCCAGGTGGAGGGACTTAGTTTCTAGGTTTCGACGAGTTGTTGATACACGAGGTTGTCACCTATATACTCCTTCTGATTATATTAATAGAAATACTCTTTTCTCGTCCAATTATATGTTGCAAATGTTTATATTATTTTCCATGGGTAAATTTGCTATACATGTTAATAGATTGTGCTAATTGATATGCTAACATTTCATACATTTTCCATATTATTGTGTATATTGGATGTTGAAGTCAAGTTGTAGGTATCATGAATTGGATTGTGAGCTCAATGGTGGTCTCCTACGGATGTACATAAGAGGTATGATTCTATCCTTTCTTTTTCTAGCATTTCCATTTATCTACCGTATTTGATATTTGAGTTGATTTCTTGGTGTCATTTTGTCTGTTGTGGTCCTACCTCAAACCATAGAGATTTATCCCTTGTAACAGTAGGATGGAATCTTGGATGAATTCATCAAGTGGAGGAGAAAATATCGGTGCTTTGTATTCATGAGGAGCCTCTTTATGGAAGAGATATTCAACAAGGTGTGTTTCATTAAAGTTTTCTTATTTGGCATATTCACAAGGAAACTCATGTTCTTCTTGGTAATCTTCCTCATGATTCACCTCTTTAGCCTCTCGTTCTTCAATCGAGTCTTTGTTATATTCAATAGAATCACGAGGCAATTCTTGCTCCTCTTTGAGGGATTGGTAACCCTCTTCATGAATCTTCTCTTCAACTTCGTGTTCATTAGTGGATAGTTCATCTTCTTTAATAGGGCTAGAAAGTAACCCTTCATTTTGAAGGGCCACCATGAAATCACGGAAAATGTCTTCATATATTTGTGTTATCAGGGCCCATCATTTGAGGAACACCTCAATGAATATTGTAAGAGAAGATATACTCTTTGGATTGAGAGTATTCTTAACCCATTCCTTTTTTCTTGTTTCCAAAGATAGAAAAAACAATCTTATCAACACATCTTGATGTGTCGAATATATCTTTGAAACATATTTCAAGAAATTCACAACACGAGTAATAGCCAAGGATGGTTTTCCATAAAAGTTTGGACAATTATTCCCCCAACCCGGAGACAAGTGATTTGGGTATCCCAAAATATCCTCAATATCCAAAGAGGGAAACATTTTTTGAAGTGACCATCGTGCCATAATTCCATCACTTGAAAATACATAATATCACAAAGTTAATAATAGGATGACACCTTAGAATGTGTCAGTGGGGTCGCTAGGTAAACTTGTAAGATAAGGGATTTGGGAGAAGTTTACCAAAGATATGTTGTTGAGGAGAATGACTCAATCCTCCCTAGCAATGGTGCCAAAATGATATCATAGGATTTGTATTTTTTCAAATCCCTCCACAAGATCCCCAAATCTTGCATAACTATGGAAGAACCTACCACTATCACCTAAGTAGGGACTTCCGTCATTATAGTGATGGAAGAGGTCCACCACAAGGGAGGCTTCCCTGGTGAACTCAATGGATGAAATATTAAGTTTATTAGACAAGAATACCTCCCCCTATATTTATCATTGGATGGATGGTATAGGTCACAGAAAGAGAAGAGGTTTGATGATGATTTGGTACATGCCCAGAACAAGAACACTTTGCAACATATATATAACAAATTCCAAGATAAAGTATGCAAATACGACCTCTTTAGGACACTATACAAGTTAGATTTATATGGCTATTGAAAATTGAAGTAGTACACCAATATTATAACAACACTAAGTAATTTGTAACAATTTCAATAATTAGTGCTCATAAATGGCACAATTGACCATGAAAATTTAGCATATAACCAATAGAATATTACCCAATTGTTAAAGGAAATTTTTGAGTGAGTTATTCCACCTTTATATGAGTGTATGCAACAATTTAATGTGTTTTCATATGGATGTAACAAACTTTTATAACAACAACAAAAAAATTAGTGAGTTTTCTAGGGTTAGAGTTAGTATAGTTGGTAGAATGCTTGAGAGTTTTGAGAGAAAGGTTCATCAATCAATTCACCATAAGAGTGTTTTAAGATTAGTGAATTTCTAGGGCTATGGAGTCTTCCAATGCAACCAATATTGAAGGTTGGTCCACTTGAAACCAAGAGGTAGGGTCTAAACCCTAAGGTGCAAGCACATTTGGGACTTATGTCTTAGATATTGAGGAGAATAAATTCTAGGGTGCAAGCACATTGTCAGACAATTGGCTTAGGTTGATGGATAGTTGGTTTGGATTTTTGGTTGTCATTGATGTCAAAGCTTGGAAAGTGACATTGTAAATTGATGTCAACCCTTGGAGAGTGATATTGTAGATTGATGTCAACCCTTGGAGAAGTTTGGTAGTGAATTCTGGTAGCACAAAGTTATGGGTAAGGGACCCAACTTTTTTTTAGGTATAAAGGCATGAAGATTGGTGTATTTGTAAGTAATACTATTCTAGATGGATCGTACATGTCACGCCATTTCTGGTGATATGTGGAATGTCACATAAATCCTCATGATTAGAGAGTTATGGCCTTGCAAAGTTGGAGAACCCTGATGAGTTATCTAGAAGCCCCTAGAAGGTCAAAGAAGTCAATTTATTGTAGAAGCTCCTAGAAGAAGTGTACTAGTCAAAGTTGTTGTAACTAGGAGCTAATCATGAGTTAAGTTGTTGTAAAAATAAAATATTTAAAAATAGAATTAGTTGCAACTAGAAGTGGTGAGTTTACTATTTATGGATAAAGTGGTTATAAGTGGACAAGTGGTTAAAAGTGGGTTAGCCCTAAAAGAAGGAAGTTGAGTTAAGTTAGTTTGAAGGTAACCCCTTGAGGAAGCTACTTGGAGACTATAAATAAGAGAGAAAGGTTTTCCTATTTGAACCTATTTTTTGAGCACATTGAATATATATTATATTTTAAGGTTTATTGTATTAAGTATATGAAGTTATGCAAGTCTGTGGTAGCAAGAAGGGTTGACGGAGAAAGTTTTAGAGTTGCAGTAATACTGAAAAAACCTTATTTTTTGAGGTGTACGTGGGCTGCAGTGGAAGAGGTCATGTACATACATGGGATGGCAATGAAGGAGGGCACTCACAGTTGTGAAAATCCATAAAAACGTTAGTTGTTGATAGTGTCAGGTTCTCAGAGTTTGAAAGCAAGTTCCCAGGAAGATCTACAATGATCAGGTACAACAAATCTATCTAGAGATTCAAAAGGTATGTCATATTCTTATGTGTAGTTGGATATTGTTGTCTACATGTGATATGGTTATGAGAAATTGAGGATTTTTCCTAGAGATTATGTTGGTTGTATGGCACCTATGGTATGATCTAGATCTATAGAAATACAATGTTGGTTATGTTATGTACTTATCAGTAAGGATATGGCACTTTGTTTATGAGGTATATCATGGATAATGTGATACTAGCTATAGGTATATCATTGAACTATTGAGGCATATTATTGGCACATGTATAGAGGTATTATTGCTGCATTATACTTGATGTAGTGAATGTTTTTGAGGCAGATCTGTTGCAGTACACATTTGGTACATGTGTAAGCTTTATTGGTATATCTTATGGTACATTGTGAGAGGTTTTTATTTATGGTTTTGATATACAATTGGTACACACTTGAGGCTACATAACAATGAGGTTGTGGCACATGGTTTGATGTAAGGGTTTATGGTATTTGGATCATGGATAGTGTGATGTATTGATATAGGACTTTTGTTGGTTATATTGATATATGTCTTTGGTACATGGTTGAAATACATGTTGGTACTGACGAGTTGGCACATACATGAGGTGTATGGTATGGTGATGTTGGTACATCTTGATGAATCATAGTTTGACTTATTTATACATGATTGGTACATGTTGGGTGCATTGTTAGAGGCACTTGCTAGTAGTGTTGGTAACACATAATTAGTACATGTTTGGTACATTGCTAGAGGCACTTTCTAGTAGTTTATGGATGATGTGGAATATATGATTTGGTATACTTTTAGAATCACATCTTGATCTTGGTACATATTTTTCATGTTTAAGAGTAGTCTTGGGTTATGCACATCTGGGTGATAGTGTGCATTTGGTTGAGAGTTGTCTTGGTGATTGATCTTGGTGAGTATATATGATCTGGTTGATGAGTTTGATGTGACAGGTTGCAGTGATAGGATGTGTTGTGCATAGTTGATGCATTTGTGATGGTATAGGTTGTGTGAGTGATTGATGTACGTGGTTGATAGTGCAGATTATTGGTACAGGTTGTGACAGGTTACAGGTTGATGTGACAGAGGAAACAAAGAGTCTGAGTTCAGAAAGGTGAAAAACCTAGCTTTCTGAAGGTGTACACAGGTTTCAGTATAGACAGGCCATGTACTTACGCAGGATGTAGTATAGACAAGTCATGTACATACGTGAGATGTAGCATATACAGGTTGTGTACCTGTTGGTTTTTATTGGTACATGCAGATTACATGTACATGTTGATCACATGTTATTGGTACAGGTTGGTTACAGGTTGTTGGAATAGATTGGTATAGGTTTACAATGGTATATCTCACAATGATAGTATGGCAGTGGTTCCATCATCTATTTGACACTTATATTCTAGGGTGATTGGATAGGGAAAGGATAGGTGGTTTTAGCCACCTTCTGGTTGTAGCCGGAGACCATAGGGTGTTGTAGTCTCCTTTTGGTTGTAGCTAGAGAATTGGTGAGTTGGAGCTTCCCTCATGTTGTATCTTGAGAAACTAGGGGGTTGGATCCTCCTTCCAGTTGGAGCTGGAGAATTGGAAGTTGGTGCTTCCTTGAATGTAATTATTTGGCATATAAGAAAATAATTCTGTGGTTTTCTCACGCATTTGGTTTTCACATAAAATATTGTTGTATTGTGTATTGTGTGGATGTGTCTATTATTGTTCATTATGAACTGATGGATGTTAATGTTTATGAAGTAATAATATATTGTTGATGAATTGATGAACATTGTTGAATAACTTAAAATAATATACATTGTGGTTAAGAGGATTAATAAGTGGTATAAATTTCTCATTATCAATTCACCCCCCCTCTCAATAATCCAACACACATTTGGGCCTTAGAAACCTTTTCTCCCTTCTTTTAGTTTCAACTAGGTCAAAGATCAATTATCTAGGGCTAAAATCTTAAAATGATAGCACTTTAGGGCTTTAGGGTTCTAATCCTGGCAAGGAAAATTAACCAATTCTAGATAAATATAACCTTGTGAGAGGAAGATGCACTTATGTTCCTCTCTTAGGGTTTCACTAAACAAGACTTATTGAAATAAAATAACAATTTCACCATAAACATTAATAGAATGAGCAAGAATTGCAAAACTTTACTTACTTCATCCAAGAAACCAAAAGAATGTAACCCTAATTGCAGAAATACCCATAAAAAATCAGCAAATCCATCCACAAGAGACCATTCCAAGCATAACACATGAGAGAGAAAGGGCCAATAACAATTAAGGGATTTTTGTTTCAGAAGTAGTGCCTCACAAAGGTGAGGAAGGATGACGATAAAAATGAAAGTGAGGCTTGTCTTCTTATATGAGGCCTAGCACCTCACTTTTGTCCACAAACATAACATAACATCGTTTTAAGTGGGTCTGACACCTCATTTAACCCTTACAAAGTGTAATAAATGAAAAATATAATCAAAATAGCCCACACGTGTGAGACATAAAGGCCACTTGGGGAAGCAAGAGGCCTCCAAAGGCCATGTGGCATCAATATGGAACATTGTGGGAGAAAGTGATGTATATCCTCACAAAATTTCATGCAATGTATCATCAGTACCCAATGTGCTCATCAAAACCTAGCTATGTCATACCCTAGAAGGTGATGTCATCAACATAGTAGGGCCAACGTCCAAGATCTAGGTACTATTTCTATGCCTTGGGGAGTTGCGTCTCATATTTTCACTATATTTGACTATATTCTATTGCAACATCACCAATTCTGGTGAGAAATAACGCTTGGGGTACTCTTCCCAGCTTGTGGGGCTTCCAACCCATATGTGTGCCATCATGACTAAATTTGCTCCTACCAAGCCCATCTTTCCATCGTTTATGGTTCTGAGGATGTGAGAGACAATTTATGAGGGTGGTGGATCACTATATGACACACTTCTCTCCATCACATGTGCCAAGGTCCTGTAATAAATACACAACTTCCTGGGTACAAGCCCAAGAAATCCCTCAAAGAATTATTTTAGATCCATCCAAAAAAAATCAAAGTATAAAACATGATTAGCCAAATTTCATAAGACACATTAGTCCTTAAGACATGCAAAGTAAGTTGCAACTTAAGACATAATCCATGTAAGATAGTTAAGCTCAATATCCCCTTCAAGTATCACACTAGCCCATGACCCCATGTGATTTTCCAAGTTTAAGTATGGGATGGCCTTCATTTAACCCTATTATATGTGACATCTATATAGGAAATAAAATAACTCAAGTAGATGGATAGGTCTCAAGAGTGACATGGAAAGTAAAAATCCTTCAAGAGAAAGTGTGATAGTGATATGGTTTTAGGGCTTACTTCATGGCTCATGGTGTCATTGAATCCATTTCTATGAGTGCCCCTATGGAGGGTGCACTTTCTCTTGAGTTACCCCATATTTACGTGCTATTTTCTCCAACCCCCTTATCAACCATCTTTCTAGTTTGCTTTATCATATTTGCAAGTCCCCTTTATAAGGTTTCAAGATTTAGTATTGCTATTTGGGACTGAGGTGAGAAATGAAAGAGTAGATATCAAGTGTGGATTGGATTTTTTTAGTCTTGTTTTTGTATCATTACTTTATTTCTTTAGAATCATTTTATTATTCTTTTCATAGCAGTTGCGAAACAACCTTTGGGCCTTCAACCCCTCTTCTCATGAGAGAATGTACCATGAACCATTGTTGAAGTTTAGTACACTATGAGAGGTTATAGGATGGAAAGTGTTAAGAATGGTGGGGAATATAACGTTACCCTTGTGAGGGCCCCCAATATTACCCCTTTTTCATGGGCAGTGACAACACGCGAATATGGAATAGAAGTTGACTATGAAGGTGAAACAAGGAAACTAACACAATTTCCCAAACTAGTGATCCATTATCTAACTTCAGCCAAAGATACACATCCACATGCCTAACAAATTAAGAACAACACTTTGCATAAAATAAGGACTAACATACCTCATGGTGATGATGTCTTACCATCTCACATACCCTGGATTGCTTGGATGTGATAAAGTTGAATGAGGGAGGATGCTAGGATTCCATATGTGTACATGTTGATCATCATCATGGTTGGGATCATGTTATCTATTGCAAGCCACTAGACATGATCTCCTTTATTTATCCCTAGGCATGGGAGGGTAACAGGGATTAGGGAATCCATATCAATAGACTACATGTCATGTATCCCCTCAGCCAAGCATTGCAATGACCGTGTGTGTGTGGTTGATGATCGATTCTCTAATATGACCATTCTAACCACTTGCAAGAAGAGTATCACAGTCGAGGCCACTACCAAGATCTTCTTCAAGCATGTATGGGTACACTTCAGACTACAACAAACCATCATATCAAATTGGGAAAATTTGTTCTTGAGCTCATTCTACTCAATCCTTTGTTCATTGTTGGACACCAATCTCACCAAATGCACTTCCTTCCACCCTCACACTGATGGAAAGACATAAGTCATCAATAGGATGATTGTGCATATCTTACACATGTAAGAATCCAAGCATCCATGCACACGGGATTACAAATTTCCTTATGTCCAACACAACTACAATAGATCCCTCCATAACTCGACCAGTCATATCCCTTTCAAGGTGGGAATGAGATTTCAACCATTGGGCCCCATTGATGTAGCACTACCCCTTGCATCCACACAGGCATAATTTTCCCATGCTCAGTTTGAGGCCAACAAAGACACAAAATTCATTGAATAGATTCGACACATATGCCAATAGGTCCATGATAGTTTGCAGAAATCCAATGCTAAGTACAAACAATGCCATGATAAACATCGGATCCCCCACAATTTTTAGGTGGGAGACAAGGTTTGGTTTCATTTGTAGAAGGAGAACCTTACAGGACCCCATCAGAAGCTGCATCCACTTCGCTATGGACTTTAAAACATCACCAATGATGTGGGAAACAATGATTTTGAGTTAAGTATTCCTCCCTTCCTTGGCTTGCACCCACTGTTCAATAAGGACCTCCTTCGGCCATATTTTCCACTATTATTGGACTATCGGAAGTGGCAAAGAAACTGAAATCTATAGAGTTAAAACCTTAATGTATGGAATAAGAAACCATTAATCATATCATGGAAACACAGGTTAAGGGCACATTCCAACAAAAGATCCAATTATATCAAGCTGTTAAAGAAGGGTAGCTACTGTACCAAGGCAAATGGCTCATTAAGTGTCAAGTTCAACAGATGTTTCCCCATTTGATGGGAGAAATAAATGCAATGGAGACTATTGATTTCTAAGGGGGCAGGATTGATCCAGGTGGACATCAGTGGCCACCTACCTATTCCACTAAATCAAAATACAGTTTCCACATCGACAATTTTTCTATGTTTTTTCCAGGTCCTGAACTTCCAGGGTCGTTTTGAGGCCCTAAATGAAAATTTTCTGGCCTGAAAGTGTACTTATCCATTAGACCTTTCCTATGAGGTACCGAGCATCCAAAATGAAGATCATATGCAAAACTAACGTCCCTGGGAAGTTGATGTATCAACTAACCACATCAAGGTCCACAAACCTTTTGGCGTTTCATTTTCTGGGGTTATGGTTATGGTTTTGGATGTATCAACTAACCACATCAAGGTCCAAGAATTTACCTTTGCATTTGATAAATCTCTCTCCCTTTTTCATCAATGGAAAAGGTATATTTCCATTCAGGGCTGCTCCCCCTAACAAAACTCTTCCTGAAACTGATCTCCCAACCTGAATTTTCCTATTTATGGTGCTTCCTCATGTACATCTAAGACATATACGATAAGAATGAAAAATAATTCATTTTGGAGTAGAAATTACTCCTAGTCTTTAGTGAAGATACTCAAAGGCTTCCTGTGGAAGCGGTTTTGTAAATATGTCTGCCACTTGTTATTTTGTGCCCACATATTCAACTATGATGTTCTTCTTTGCAGCTTGTTCCCATAGAAAGTGATATTTGATTGGAATGTGCTTCATCTTGGAGTGCATCACCAGGTTATTTGAGATACCGATGGCACTTGTATTATCACAAAATATTGGAATGGGATCATCATACTCAACCTGTATATTTGTCAGATTTTGTTTCATCCATACAACCTGTGTACAACATGTTGCTATTGCAATATACTATGGCTCGGTTGTAGATAAGGGTATTGATGATTGTTTCTTACTTTACCATCATACTAAACACTCACCCAAGTAGAAGGTTGCTCCACTAGTGCTTCGTCGGTCATCAATGCAACCTGCCCAATCTGCATCTGTGTAGGAAATAAGTGATATATCCTTTCCTTTTGGATACCATATTCCAAAATCTTATGTTCCTTTAAGATATCTGAAAATCCTCTTCACTGCTAATATATGTGATTCCTTTGGTGCTGCTTGAAATCATGCCACCTGTCCAACTGTCTACATTACATCTGGTCTGGATGATGTCACATATAGTAAGCTACCAATCATTGACCTATATTGCCTCTGGTCTGTAGACTTTGAATCATCATATTTTCTCAACTTGCAACTGGTTTGCATAGGAGTGGTAATTAGTTTGCAATCTTCCATTCCAAACCTCTATAGCATTTCTTTGATATACTTAGTTTGAGAAATAAAAAATTCCTTGGTTTCTTTGACATATCTAAAGACCCAAAAAGAAGGATAATTCTCCAAGTAATGACATTTCAAATTCATTTTGCATATCCTTTGCAAATTTATGGCTTAACCTGTCATTAGTACTTCCAAAACAATATCATCAACATAAATTTCAATTAATAAAATACTACCTTGAGTTACCTTGATGTAGAGGTCGTTGTCTGCCCTTCCTTTCCATAGTTCATAGGGAGTTTTGTCATTGTTGTTTCTGAGCATTACTCTATTTTGGATGTGAACTATTGTATGCACTGCATGTGTCCAAAAAATATCTGTCAATTTGGAATCCATTAGCATTGTTCTATCCATTTCATGTGTAATTATCATCCATTATGATAATGGTCCTTTGTCTCTAAACCAATCTATGAATCCATGATCTCGTCCACTATCATATATCTGTCCAAACCTGCTAATTATTATTACGAATCCATCTATGTCCATACTATCCAAGAATCTACTTGCACAACTATCCATAATGCTGACCCATTTATCACTATACTATCATGAAGTCTTGATTAATCTATGAAACTGTACATCTTCTAACTGATTGCTCTAGATCTGTCTTCTCAAACTCTGCAAGTTGCTCGAAGGATGGTTCTTTGGTCTGTCACAACTATCGAATAGACTCCCCTTATCTAATATTCATATTACTTGGGAGTATCTAAGCCGGATGGCTCAGAACAATTCCTTCTCTGATGTGTATTCATCATCATCTTCATTGGTAGATTCATCATCATATTCATTGGTAGATTCATCATCTCTTTGAACTCTGACTTCTTTCTTTCTGTCTATGGATTCATCTTTAAATACAATTCTTTAAAGTACAATCTCTTGAACCTGTTCCTTATTTACCTATCCTTATTTTCTTTCAGTTATTTTCCAAACCTTTCTACATCTGACATCTTTATTTTTCTTTGTAGAATTTTCTTCATCTCATTTTATTGCCAATATTGCAATCTCCGGGACCTGGTCATTGTTCATTTGTTCTTCATGTTTTCCTATCCACACTTTCTTACATCTGATATCAATGTTCTCTTTCACGGAATTATCGAGCATGCTTCTACAATCACTAGCTATGTGTCCATAGTTATGACATTTGTAACATTCAATGTTACATGGGGCTACATAGGAATTTCTTGCTTGAACATTTATTTTATAATCCCTGCAATCTAGAACATTATGTTCAAATTTATTACAATAAAAACAATGACCATAAAATAAATTTGCATACCTGGGAGTGAATGATCTTCTTTGTGGTGTAGTCCTTCTGAATTTTTGCCTTGACTGATCATGATCATGATTGAAGCTTCTTTGTGTCTTTAACGTGGATGGTCTTCTTGAAGATGTATCTTTATTAGTTTTCTTAGATTATGGTTGACCATGATTCCTTCCTTTGAGTACTTTTTCATAACTCTTTATATTTTGTTCATTCTTCTTTTCTAGCAATGTAGAGTGCTTCTCTTCATTTTCTATAACTGATGTGGATGTTTCTGTCTCTTCAACATTCTTGTTGAGCTTGACGATTTTGACTCTTAGTGTGACAACTTCTTCTTCAAGATTCTCAGCCTCTTATTCTTTCTTCATTATCTGAGACTTCATGACCTCTTATGTTCTCTTTTCTTCTTCAAGTTGGATTTTCAATGTAATTATTTCTTCTTCCAATCTTCTCTCTTCTTGACCAAAATCTTCCTCAATTTGGTTTAAGTCATTGGTTCTTTCCTTGAGATGATCCATTAGTATCTTTTATCTCTTTTCTGATTCTTCCTTTTGTGTTTCTATGTTGGCTTCTAAACATTTCTTTTGATATTCAATATTTTCTTCGATCTTTCTGGCTTCTTCTAGCTGAGTTCTTAAATTCTCGATGACCTGTTGGGCTTCATAAAAAATGTGAACACTTTCCTTTTGTTTCATAAATTCTTTCTTGACTGAATTGTTTTCTTCTCTTAGTTCATCTAAAGCACTAATCAATTCTTCTTCATAATTGTCTTCCTTTTCAATAAGTTTTTCTCTCTCTTTTCCTTCATGGCATTCTATTTCAAGATTTCCACATTTTTCACAATTAAAGCAAAACAACATAACTCTGGTGATTATGTACTTTTCATCTTCTGAATCTGCTTGACATGGTGAACATAATTCTTCTTGATTTGTATCTGCATCTTCTTTGACATTTTCTGAATCTGGGATGGGTGAAGAATATATGTCATGTAACTTATCCAAAAGTTCTTTTGTTGATGAACATTTACCAACCTTTTCTTTTACCGGATTAGGTAACCCTTCCCAGATGAAATCCATTGCTATTTTGTTATTCTTCTTCAATTCCTTCTTGGCTGCAATCTTTGCCCTTTTTGAACTATCATATCCTGTAACAACTGATACCAAAATATAATGTCCCTGTTCCTGTAAAAATACTTTCGTCCTTATGATCCACATATCATACTTACCATTCTGACCATTAAACATTGGTACTCCATTCTTAGAATAATCCATGATCTCCTTCCAGTGGTTAAACTGTTTCTTGAAGGATCCATCTCTGAAACCAATTGTTGGATTACTGAGAGGGGGGGTGAATCAGTAATAGAGAAATTGAATCCTTTTTCACCATAAAACTCAAGTGTTATATCAATGTATCATTATCGTCCAATAGTTATAGAGTAAATACACAATGAACAAATGAGAAATCACACACATACACAACACACCATTGTTTTACGTGGAAACCCAAAGTGGGAGAAAACCACATAATTCTTTTTCTTATATGTTTTTAAGAATTACATTCATTTGAAGCACCAAATTCATTTGTTTTCCAGCTGTAACTGGAAGGAGGCTTCAACCCCCTAGTTTCTCAGGTTACAACCCGAGGGAAGATCCAAATACCCAATTCTATGGCTACAAACAGAAGGAGACTACAACCCCCTATGTTCTCCGGCTACAACTAGAAGGTGGCTACAACCACATGTCCTTGCCCCGTCCAACTGCCCTAACATATAAGTAGAATGATGAAACCATTGTCACACTATCACTGTGAGATATACCATTGTAAAATTGTACCAACCTATACCACTGACCTGCATCCAACCTGCACCAATAACCTGAACCATGCATCAACCATGCATCAACATATACCATAAACAAGTGCATCAACCATGCATCAACCTATACGAAACAACCTGTAATCAACATGTACCATAAACAAGTGCATCAACCATGCAGTAACCTGTACAAATAACCTATCACAACAACCTATCCAAACAACCTATCACAACAACCTGTCTCATCAATCTTATCAACCAAATAATATGTACTCACAAAGATCAATCACCAAGACAACTCTCAAATATGTGCATCAACCAAGCATATCACAACAATTCATAATCATCACCAAGATCAATATTTACTTCTAATAATATATGAAGTCAAATATGTTACATCATCCATAAACCATGTGTCAACAATACTACTAACAAGTGCCTCCAACCATGTACCAAGTATGTACCAATCATGTATCAACTACTCATCAACTATGACTCATCAAGATGTACCAACATCATCAACTATACACCTCATGTATGTTCCAACTCATCAACTACTTGTCTCATCAAGATGTACCAACATCATCAACCATACACCTCATGTATGGTTGATTTCTCTCATGGGCTAATTTTCCATGGTTTTTCCCAAAAAATGATTCGCCCAAATTCTATAGGATAAAATTATTTTACCTTAAAAATCGACAAAATTTTATACAAACTATATAGAATCCTTAGAAATTTGAATATTTTTGACAAAAATATCGCCAACCATTCATACTTGGCATATGAAGGATTACTAAGATTCACCAAGTTTTCTAATTTTAAAAATAAATTTCCATCCTTAAAATCATCCATGCATGTATGTGCCAACTCATCAACTACTTGTCTCAACCATGTACCCAACATGTGCCTCAACCAAAATCCCTCATCAATTTCATCATCCAATATGATTTGTAACTCTGTAACAAACCTGGTGTATATGATCACATACCTGCAAACCTTCCTTAACTTTAACAACAAGAGACTAGCATTTTCATCAAACTTTACTTTAGTCTCACATGACTACTTTTGGATTAGTCAACAACGCTTACTTGAAATAATCATAACTATGTACCTGTAATGAATAAAGATCTGAAAATAGTACACAATGTTCTTCAATGTGTTTTATGAAATTCCTCTAGGTGTCACTACTTGGAACCTCTCATAAAAGGAGTAATAGAAAAAATGGCATACCTTATTGAATTCTGGCTTATTCTAGAGAGCGAACTTGAAGAGAATGCTCCACACGGAATATTTGTTATATGGATATGAAAATTGTACACAGAATACTACATATTGTACTCTAACCATTTTGTCTTACTGAATCTGGATCTTTTATGAAGAAGTTATGAAATTTTTACCTGAAACACCTATTTTAGACAAGTTTCAGGACTAGCCACAAACCCTATTTTCAACGGAGTGTAACTCCAAAAATACAACGACCCAAAAGCTGAAATTTTTACCAAAACTACTTGAATATGTTTCCTCAATGGACTCCCAATTTCACGGTCTGAATCATTATAGAAAAAACATTATTGTGAAAATGGTGAGATGGCCCGTAAATAACATACCTTAGAAAACATCATCAAAAAAAATTATCCTCCCTTGAATTTCAGCCTTCTTTACTTGACCTTCCCTCTGAAATTCGGCTTAGATATCCTTTGGTTACCTCATTCACCTATAGATATTCAATGTGCTTAAGTGTGTTTAAAATGAGAGAGCCTTGCCTCTTATTTATACTTTCATGTAGCTTCCTCAAGGGGTTACCTTTTAACCATCTTAACCCACTTTTCTTATTTTAGGGTTAACCAACTTCTAACCACTTTTCCAATTAGTAATTTATCCATTATATTTGGTTGTAATTGATATTATTTTTATGCAAAATGATTATGAAACAGGTGTATTTTTTTATTTGTGGGAAAGTAATTGATTGCAGGAACTAGGAGTGGAATCTTGGAGCTGCATCATCCATGATGCTAATTTCTCTCATGGGCTAATTTTCCATGGTTTTTCCACAAAAAAATTTCGCTATTCTAAAAATGATTCTCCCAAATTCTATAGGATAAAATTATTTTACCTTAAAAATCGCCAAAATTTTATACAAACTATAGAGTCCTTAGAAATTTGAATATTTTTTACAAAAATATCGCCAAACATTCATAGTTGGCATATGAAGGATTACTAAGATTCGCCAAGGTTTCTAATTTTTAAAATAAATTTCCATCCTTAAAATCATCCATGCATGTATGTGCCAACTCATCAACTACTTGTCTCAACCATGTACCCAACATGTGCCTCAACCAAAAGCCCTCATCAATTTCATCATACAAATATGATTTGTAACTTTGTAATAGACCTGGTGTATATGATCACATACATGCAAACATTTCTTAACTTTAACAACAAGAGTCTAGCATTTTCATCAAACTTTACTTTAGTCTCACATGACTAGTTTTGGATTAGTAAAAAACGCTTACTTGAAATAATCTTAACTATGTACATGTAATGAATAAAGATCTGAAAATAGTACAAAATGTTCTTCAGTGTGTTTTATGAAATTCCTCCAGGTTTCACTACTTGGAACCTCTCATAAAAGGAGTTATAGCAAAAATGGCATACCTTGTTAAATTCTGGCTTATTCTAGAGAGCGAACTTGTAGAGCGTGCCCCACACGAAATATTTGTTGTATGGATATGATATGGATCTGAAAATTGTACACAGAATACTACATATTGTACTGTAACCATTTGGTCTTACTGAATTTGGATCTTTTATGAAGAAGTTATGACATTTTTACCCGAAACACCTATTTTAGACAAGTTTCAGGACTAGCCACAAACCGTATTTTCCACGGAGTGTAACTACAAAAATACAACGACCCAAAAGCTGAAATTTTTACCAAAACTACTTGGATATGTTTCCTCAATGACCTCCCAATTTCACAGTCTGAATCATTATAGAAAATACGTTATTTTGAAAATGGTGAGATGACCTGTAAATAACATACCTTAGAAAACATCATCAAAATAATTTATCCTCCCTTGAATTTTGAGCCTTCTTTACTTCACCTTCCCTCTGAAATTCGGCTTAGATATCCTTTGGTTACCTCATTCACCTATATATATTCAATATTCTCAAGTGTGTTTAAAATGAGAGAGCCTTGCCTCTTATTTATACTTTCATGTAGCTTCCTCAAGGGGTTACCTTTTAACCATCTTAACCCACTTTCCTTATTTTAGGGTTAACCAACTTCTAACCACTTTTCCAATTAGTAATTTATCCATTAACTTTATTATTTAAATAATTTATTTTGTATCCAATTTTACTTATAGTACACTCATCACTTCACTTTACCTGAAGGGGTTACCTTCGAACCATCTTAAACCACTTTCCTTATTTTAGGGCTAACCCACTTCTAACCACTTGCCAACTTAGTAATTTCTCCATTAACTTTATTATTTAAATAATTTATTTTGTATTAACTTTGAATTATAGTACACTCATCACTTCACTTTATTATTTACCTTCTAAAAATCTCTTAAACCACTTTTACTACTTTGACCTTTTGGGGCTTCTAGATGACTCATGAGGGTTCTCCAACTTCACATGGCCATATCTCTCTAACCGTGAAGAGTTATGTGATGTTCCACATACCAATAGAAATGGAATGACATGTACTATCCATATAGAATATTATTACCTGCAAATATATCAAAACTCATACTGTTATCCATCAAACAAACTTTGGTCCATTACCTAAACCTGGGTTCTCCAACTTCACATGGCCATAACTCTCTAACCGTGAGGAGTTATGACGTTCCACATACCACCGGAAATGGCATGACATGTACTACCCATATAGAATAGTATTACCTTAAAATATATTAAAACTCATACCATTATACATCAAACAAACTTGGGTCCATTACCCAAACCTTTGTGCTACTAGAATTCACTATCAGACTTTCTCCAAGGGTTGACATCAATCACTAAGGGTTGACATCAATCTACAATATCACTCTCCAATGGTTGACATCAATGACAACCAAAAATCCATACCAACTGTCCATCAACCTAAGCCAACTATCTGATATCACTTACACATTAATTTAACATAGCTATACATGCCTTTTGTGGGTAGATGAATGGAGGAATTTTAATTAATGAACTGCAAAATACAAATAATGTAAATTTGTATTCTCACAATAGATAATTGTTTCCATGACAATACACAATTGATCTTATTAGAAGAGGGTAGACCACACATCCTTTTGTGGGGTTGTTGGATGATTGAACAAATGTTGACATCTCACTAGAAAAAATCATAGACCAAAATTCAACTTGGATTTCATTGATTTCCAATATGGACTATATCCAAGTTTGAGAATGAAATGGACTTTCATGTTGAAGATGGGAGTGAATTCCAATTGAAAAGTTTGGATATGAAAATTTCTCATAGATGAGAATTAGTTAGTAGACTTCTTCACTGTAGGAACAAGTGGAGCCAACAACCAAAGCTAGACCTATAGCTAGTACTAAAGTTAGTATCCAAATCTATGAGCCGAAACCAAAGACAAATTCAGATCTATAACCAAGAGACAGAGTTGAGAGCTATGTTCCAAAGAAGCAAAAAAAAGGCAAATTGATCCAAAGATTGGTTTCCTCTTTTGGAGACCAAAAATCCTCTTAATGGAGAGGTGTGACTCAAAATAGATCTGAACAACATGAATGGTTGTAAGACTAAATACCTAAGCATAAAACCAACAATCAATGAGGGTAGAAAACAAGAAAAGACAATGAAACCATAAATAAAGTAAATGTAACATAGAAATAAAAAGGATTAAATGTAAAAGAAAAAAGAAATAGAAAATAGGAGAGAAAAAGAGAGAGAAATGGGAAATGAAAGGTCAGTCTCTTGGCCTTCTTCCTATTACTCCCCATATCTCCTATATATACTTGTAACATGGCTCTCAAAGGTTATTTTAGCCAGGTGGAGGTAATAAAAATCAAGACGAGTTGTGTAAATTGTTGGATGGAGAAAGAGCCATGAGATAAATTATAACCTAAGAATGGTTGATCACCCCATGATAGAATATTTTTGTTACACCTCTATTTTTCACCCTAGGCCTCACATGGGACCTCCTAATGTCAATTTGTCAAAATCACATGTTTTTGAGCTCAGTCACTCTTTCCCTAGATAAAATGGTCATCAATTGCTTGTTGCCTTAATGCAACAACCAACTGCCCCTAGAACCTTCTATATTTGAGTAATTATGAGGATATCAGTGAAGGATGGGTTGTCCATGATGCATCATGATCCATAGAACTTGTGCATGACCTATTTTCACTAAGTTCCAAGCCTTGAACCTATCTCTAAGCCTCCTCCAACATTTAATAAAAGAAGGGAAAATTAATGGAATGGTCAAGAGCTAATTCATTCATCATAGACTCATGCTACTAGAATATAACTAGAGAGACATTCCTGCTATTTTCTTTAGAGTTGGTTGTTCATATATCCATATTTGAGAGAGAGGGATAAGGAGGTGTCTCGGGATCTTGGAGCTGGAAGGTACTTCAAAATTCTCAAGGTAACATAATATTGTTTACATTATGTTATTATTAATATAGATCTATGACATTTCCCCTCAAATGTGTGTAAATCATTGAGGTGTATTTGCTAACATTGGTAGATCTACATTTTCTTGCAAAAAATAGATTATATTTGGTTGTAATTGATATTATTTTTATGAAAAATGATTATGAAATAGGTGTATTTTGTTATTTGTGGGAAAGTAATTGATTGCAGGAACTAGGAGTAGAGTCTTGGAGCTGCATCAGCCATGATCACACTAGAACAAACACCGATCAAGGGTAAGGCATTCCATCCTTTCTTGTTAGAATAGATTGAAAGGTTATAGTGATCTATCCCATGTCTATCATTGATCTATGTCAATTCAATGAGAGGGCTCACTTATCTGTAGGAGAGTTTTCTCTTTAACAAATAGATAGACATTATGGGCTAAAATAAGCTACTATTGGGCCACCTTTTTTCTTTGTTTTGTTCCTTTATCCCACTCCTTTTCATTTCTTAGTGACAAAACAAAAAAATATTACAATAGGAAAGTAACCCCCTTTTTATGCCCTTGAGGTTTTAACACCTAATTGTCCTTTGGGTCAGTTTAGGATTTTTTTCTTCCCTAACTCTTGATTGGGGTTATGAATTCTGACCCTTTAGATTATTCTTGAAAGTATATACATGGATACTACTACATGTTCTAGTAGTAGGAGTTAACGTGAATTTCACTTGGTATTGTGGTGGTTATTAAAGCAAGAAATCAACTTGACAAGGTACAACTTTATCATATAGATTCATATTGGTGCTCCTTGGACAATTGGAAATATATTGATGAGGAAAATGGCATGGAAAGTTTTTCTTATGTCATTTTGGTCATTTTTTTAACCCCAAAACATGTTCTTTAAGCATTGGAAGGTGTAATTTTAGTTTTTTCCTTGCAAAGTGGAGTTTAATCTCGACCCAAAAATCACCCCTACAAGGTCATAGCTATGATTATACACAATATAAAGCATGGAAAATATATACTGATCCATTTCATATCAACTAGAAGGATTGATTTGAAACAATTTATCTAAGGTTTACAAAGCGTTGAACATAATCTTAACTAACTAGTGTTGGTCATTTTAGATGGGTAGTAAAGTAGTATCCTTATTTGGAATGGAAAAAGTTGTCACATAAACTTGTCAGAGTCTTGTGAATCTGGGATTTTTGCCTAAGTTTGTAAACTTGCCTGTCTCTCCTCCTTTTTCAGACCCAATCGTAATATTTTTCCTTTCGGCTTATAGTTTTCTTCTTTTTTCCTGCCTGAGAGGTGTCGGCCCTAAGCCTTTCTGCTTTCTCTAAGGTCTATCACTTCTCTCTCTTTACCTCTATCATTGATCCTCTTGTTTTCCCAAGCCCTCACCCAGTCGTCTGAGTATTTGTTTACAGGGGCCTCAACCATAAGCACAAGCTCAACACTTAAAGTGGTCTGATATGGACTTGAATCAAGCGAGTGAGAAAGTTCAGTTTGGTGGAGGAAGTTTCATTTCAAATTTTAGAGATCAACGACAAGTTATAAGCATGGGAATCGGGAATTCAGAACATTGTTGAAGTTGCTTGTAAAATATCTGAATCCCCGAAACCCGAAATCAGGAGGAACCCTCCGATTTAGCAGGATGCATGGCACCATATCTAAGTCGTGGAGGAAGTCATTTCAGGAAAGCTCAAGTGAGAGGTCCCGATATCCTGAGTCCTGAAATGTCGACAACCCAAGGTCCCAAAATGTCGATATCCATGTGGTCTGTCCGATCAAAGGGGACGCGTGGTGCATGATCCAAGAGATCATGATTTCATGACTCAGAGTTTTGAGCATGGAGCACAACGTAATTTCACGAAACATGAAATCACAATGTGCCTAAGAGTTGGGCCCACGATCACAACCTGCGGTATTATGGAAGCAGGGCCATAAAGAAAGGGAAAGTGCCTGTCGAGCAATGGGCGACTAAGATTTTTCAAGGAAATGATCGTGGCTGTCAAATTCAAAGTAGGCCCGATCGTCAATATGGATGACCCATTTCACAAGTTCAAGTATCGAGATTTTTGGAATCGAGTGGAGTAAATATTCCCGAAATGCAAAATCCTGAAATTTCACAAAAATAAGCCCTGGTTCATAACCTGAGGTCACATGAAGCGATGGAGAGGAGTCACTCCAGAAGACGAGGGTGCCTGTATTTTTACAGGGGAAGATATGCATGGTCTCAAGGCGTCAGGATTAAATTGAAGGAGTCATGAACGTATCCCAGAGAATTCATGGGTGTCGGGCTCCATCCCGATCCCAATGAAGGTAGTTAATGAAATGGGGGAGGTTGTTGACACCTCGTCTCACCGCATAAATGGAAATATGGTCATGGAGGGAAACTGTCAACCGAAATTTCCCCTATCAACGGATTCTCCTGCAAAGCCCATACTGATCTGAGATCACGTCTGATAGTAGAATGCAAGTGCAGGCTGACAGAAGAAGATGCATACGTAAAGCTTTGATTGTATGACCAGGTCACATTCCTGGTGGTGGCAACTGTTCTGAGTATAAATACTCAGTTTTGATATTTTGTGAAGGTCGATGGTTGAGCTAAGCTCCCGTATTGTAAAGTTTTAATGAAGCCTCTGGTTCTCTAGTTACGTGTTTCCATTTAAGACTTCTTTTTTAATGAAAATCAACTTTCTTAGCATCTCTTTTGCTTATGATATTGAAGACTCAGGCATGGGTGATCTAGTCGAGTTGTTGTGACTGTATTGTAATGTATGTTTGATTGTAATATTGTTAGGACATTTTTAGTTTCCTGAAGTTTTGGGTTCAAGAAGATCTTGTATTCGAATATTTTCCTCCCTAGGTTGTTGGAAGACCCAATGTCCATAGAATACCTCTACATTTCCTCACAAGTTCTTTCCCTACTCACCCTTTACTACAATTTACTAACTGAAGTTAAAGAAAGACCTCACTTTCTCAAGCATTGCCTGGTTCAGATTTCTGATTGGAAGTGATATTTTCTTGAGCCTACGCACATTTGACCTCCTTTAATTTTTTCATTGTGACATACAAACTGATGGGTACTAGGCTTACCTCTACTGTAATCCAGAGGTGACTTCTAGTGCTAACATTTCTAGCATCGCTTCCAGGGATGAATTGAATAATTTCCCTAGGATAGAATGACAAAGCTTACTGATTTTTAAGGTGCATCAGAAATCAACACCATTGAATATCGTGACTTGCACCTGATGAATGCACTGGTACGAATCTGCGGTTTCAGTTGTGGCTTCCAAAGGCAGACACACGAGGTCTACCCCACAATTGCCTTTAGCAACACCTGACGTTGACCTAGAGAAAATTATTAGAAAGCAGTTGACCTATTAGGAAGTCACTTTAGCTACCAAACCAGGTATTTCTGATGATTTTCACTATCCTCCTATAGTAACTCCAATATATGTCTCTCATTTTCCTATTACACCATCTTTTGGAGATTCTAGAGGTTTAAATTTTGGGAGTTTTCCTGTTGATTTCCCCTCTCCCAGTTTCACCACTCCTCCTCCTATTGCAGTTGTTTCTTTTATAGGGAGGGAAGCCTTTATTCTCTCGAGCCTTGAGGCCTTTTATCCAGATCCTCATTTGTTTACCTTTGTTCCCAGAAGCACACCTCCCATCTCCCCTATCCTAACTCCATCTCCACGTGCTTCTCCTTCTATTCACACTCCAATGGCAGGAGAAAATTCCCCTAGAAACAGAATGGAAGATATCATAGCTACTAGGTATGCCCCTCTTGTTTTGCCTCAGCCTCTGAATTCCCTCCCAATAGATGGGTACCTTAAGCAGTTACCTAAGTTCATGGGTGAGGGAGACATAACTGCAGAAGCACATATTGAATCCTTTTATAGTTTTACAGATAATCATGTCATAGAGAATGAGGATGTATGGATGAGGATCTCTGTCCATAGCCTCGATGGTGAAGCTAGGAAGTGGTTCAAGGCATTTCCCCCTGGATATATTGGTGGAATCGAAGCCCTAGATGAAGTCTTCTTAAAGGATTGGGGAGACAATAAGGATATCCTGTACTATATTACAGAGTTCGGGGATCTGAAGAAAGAGGAAGGAGAATCTGTGTCTGATTTCTCCAAGAGGTTTAATAAAATGTATAATAAAATTCCCACTAAAGTCAAGCCTACAGAAACCTCTGCAAAGATTACTTATGCTAGCGCATTTGATCCTAACTTATGTCTCCTACTAAGAGAAAGAAGAGCTACTTCATTGGCTCATATGCAAGATGCAGTCCTTGAAATAGAATCTAATATATTTGCAGTTGATAAACTTAGGAGAAAGGCTGACAAAGATAGAAGAATGGGGAGGTATGAAGTCTCAACCTCTGGTTCCTCTATTTCCCATCCTCAATTTGATGAACTTACTAAATTAGTAAAATCTATGTTTGTTGAGCTGGAGAAGTTGAAGCTTGAAGGAAGACAGAACTGTAGAAATCCACAAAATGTTGATAACAGAGGTAACTTCATCAGACCTAACAACGCTCCTCAAATTCTTCCAAGAGAGCAGAGAAACATAGATAGATATGATTAGAACATCCAGACCCCTCTCCAAAATAATCTTGTTACAAATGATGAAGGTGAGGATGAGAGATTTGATCCTGAAATCCACTGTCTTGGAGACACCTCCTCCTTTCCTCATTTGACTCAATCTGCATACGAGGAATCTCTCATGGACATCCAACTTAATGAGTTGAGTAAGGGAGACAAGGTCAGCAGCAGCCCAAACAGATATAATCTGAGGTCCAAGAAGAAACAAGGAAATACTGATGCTCCTGAGAAACCTACTGGAGTGGAGAAGCCTGCTAAAGATGTAGCTGACGACAACAAAGGTAAGAAAGCGCAAGCACCCTCTCTAGTAATTAAAGTTCCTATTCCATAAGTGAAGGAGATTCTGAAGCCCTCTTCCTTTTTCAATTTTGACCATGAAATCCAAAAACTTAGAATCCCTGTCCCCCTTTCAAAGTTGGTCAAGCATGAAGATTTCAAAAGGAGACTCTCTAAACTATTGCAGTCTGAACCTACGTCTGCTCCACAAACTCAGTCAATTTGCAAGATGAGAATCTAGTTGTCATATTAGGACCTTTGGTAGAAGATAAAGATGATTCCTCCTCTCCCTTATATACCTCACTGAACATACATGACAAGGTGTTGCACAACTGTTTGATGGATTCAGGGGCATCTCACAAACTTATGCCTAAAATCATCATGGAAGAGCTTAGTTTGGATATTACAAAAGCCTACCATGACCTGTATTCTTTCGACTCCAGGAAGGTCAAGTGCCTTAGGGTTATCAAAGACTTGGCCATATCTCTCTTCCAACTGCCAATGAAAGGCATGATGATGGACATCGTGGTAGCTGACGTCCCCCCTAAGTTCAAGATGCTTTTGTCTATATATTGGATAAAAAGAATAGGGGGAACCTTGCATATGGACCTCATGTATGCCACTATTCCTGTATTTGTGGGGGAGCATAGAAGACTTTACAGGGAAGCCAAACTGGCATATATTATTAGTGATGAAGCAAACCCCACCAATCATCCTATCTTTTCACTTGACACTGATCTGGGGTCCAGTGTTTTATAGCTCATTGATGCTCCTAAGCCTCCCCTTAAAATCAGAAATCAGATTGTTACTTTTCATGAAGATCCTTCTCTCACCACTTTTGTTTGGAAGATGTTATTTGATGGAGCCTCTTCTAAGGATGTTGCTAGCACTGGAGTGGCTTTTGTTTCACCTTCTCGAGAGGCCATATCTCTTTCCTACAAATAGGAATTTGAAGCTACCAATAATGTGGAAGAGTATGAAGCTCTTGTTTTGGGCTTAAGGGATGTAAAGGACATGGGGATCAAGGAAATATCTGTGTTTGGGGATGTAGAATTAATTGTTAATCAGATTAGAAATATTTATCAAGCTAAGCATCCCAAGCTTAGAACTTATATAAATGAAGTGTGGGACCTGATTGAAATCTTTTTCTTGGATTTCAACATTTCATTCATCCCGAGACAATAAAACACGGTGGTTGATTCTTTGGTTGTTTCAGCGAGCAATTTTAGAGTTCCCCTGCCACCCAAGCTCAGGTATGATATAGAAGTAAAGTACAGGCCCTCTATACCTGACAATGCCAAGCATTGGAAGGTGTTTGAGGATGATCTTGAAATCAAAAGGTTCCTGGAGATTGTTGAGGAATTTTCAGCATTGCGTATAGGTCATGATCCTAATTCTGAAAATGAACCTCACACTGATTTATTTTTAAAGAAAATTGCTAACCATCGTATTATGCAGTTGCCTAGTAATCACATTCCGAAGGGACTAGTCCCTTTGGAAAGGATATTTGATAGTAATGATGTGGTATTAAATGATAAGAGGCTAATTGATTATGTTGAGATATCTAAGGGTAGCAATGGTAGAGAGGAGAGTCCAAAGTTTGTCATGTTGTCAAGAAGCTTGTCAAGGGAGCAGAGAGCCGAGTATACTGAGCTATTAAAATAATTTGATGATGTGTTTTCATGGACCTATGAAGACCTAAGAACATATGACACAAGTGTCATTGAGCATAAGATCCCATTTAAGGAGGAGGCTAAACCATTTAGGAAAAAAATAAGATAGATAAATCCTATAATGTTGCATATTATGGAGAAAGATGTAAAGAAGTTGTTGGATGCCCAAATCATTGTCCCTTTGAGATGTTTAGAGTGGGTGGTGAACTTGGTCCCGATGAGAAAGAAGAGTGGAGAAATCAAACTTTGTGTTGATTTCAGAAACCTAAACAAAATCTCAAAGAAGGACAATTACCCTTTTCCAAAGATGGAACACATATTGCAGAGGGTAATAGGTGCATCCATGATTTCCATGATTGATGGATTTTCTGGATACAATCAGATCTTTATCATTCCTGAAGACAGAGAAAAGACAACCTTCACCACTCCTTGGGGCACATTCATGTATGCCAAAATGCCCTTTGGATTGATGAACGTAGGAGCAACCTTCCAATGAGTGATGGACATCACCTTCATTGGAGAAAGAGACAAATTTGTGGTCATCTATCTGGATGACATAATAGTCTTCTCCAAATATGATAAAGAACATTGTCAACATCTGAGAAAGGTCTTCTCGAAATGCAGAAGGTTTGGTCTCTCCCTAAATCCCAAGAAGTCCTTATTTTCCATGCAGGAAGGAAAATTGTTGGGACAC
>ML784743.1:121869-134432 GCA_009831015.1 Picea engelmannii
AATGTGTGTTTACCCTTGTTCAGAGCTGTGGAGTCTGTCTGTGAGAGAAAACCAGTGTGTGCATTCCCTGAATGCAATGTCCATGTCAATTTTGGGGAAGAGTCTCTGTTTGCCCAAGAAAAGCTGATTGAGCTTGTGCGTGGAGCCCTGTTTTGAAATCTTGACCCTGAGAACATCCTGTGACTACTGAACCGGTTCTTGGGAAGCCTATGTCCATTTTCCCTGTGTTTGTTGTGGCACGCAGTTCTAGACTGTGTGAGGCTTTTTGGCCTGTGAGCGACTCCCTCCAGGTGAGAGAGTTCACAGAGGAAGAAGAGAGAGTGCTTGGAAGGAAACCTGTAGCTGCCACAAAACTTGAAGAATTTTGGTCCGGTCTGTTCTTGTAACCCAAGGTAAGGGAGATTGGTAGCTGAAGGACTGTCCAGGTGACAGAGAAGGTGCACTCTCCTGGGGTGGAATAGGCATGTGGGGAATGAGGGTCTGTGGGCAGTGAGAGTGGAAGATTCCTGTGAGAGCATTCTTCCTGGTGGTTGTGTGTGACTGAATTCCCTGTAACCTCAGCCTGAGTCTGGATTCCTTGCCTTGGGGTGGAGCTCAGTCCCAACTCGGGGGTGACCCACTGTTGAGTTGAGGAGCAGTGCGGTCTACGACTGGGAGGTTCGTGGAAGGCCTGCATTTGGTTGGTGGATTTCTCCACTGTCACAAGATAAGTGTTTAATTATATTTTTACCACATTTTATCATGACTATACTGGATCTGTTATCATGTTTTCCGCTGTGTATATGAATTAGTATGAAGTACTATTGATTGTTAATTATGGCAATAATTCATATGAATACTCTGTGTAGAATGTGTTTACTTGTTTAAATAGATATGGAGTATATACTGGACTGTATGTGTTGAGTCAAAAAAGGGTGTATATATTGTTACATAGTGCGTTAAAATCCTTGGTAAGCAAAAAGGTACACTACAGAAGCGATGGAGAGGATCCACTCCAAAAGTCGAGGGCACCCGTATTTTTACAGGGGAAGATCTACGCGGTCTATAGGAACCGCGACTAACTTGAAGGAGTCGTGAACGTCTCTTGGATCCCAATGAAGGTAGTTAATGAAATGGGGGAGGTTGTTGAAACCTTATCCACCCCATAAATGGAAAGCTGATTGTGGAGGCAAACTGTCAGCCAAAATTTCCCCTGTCAACAAATTCTCCTGCAAAGCCCATACTAATCTGAGATCGCGTCTGACAAAAGAATGCAAGTGCAAACTGACAGAAGAATATGCATACACAAAGCTTTGATTGTGGTGACCAGGTCACATTCCTGGTGGTGGCAATTGTTCTGAGTATAAATACTCAGTTTTGATATTTTTTGAAGGTCGATGGTTGAGATAAGCTCTCGTATTGTAAAGTTTTAATGAAGCCTCTAGTTCTTTGGTTATGTTTCTCCATTTGAGACTTCTTGTTTAATGACAGTCAACTTTCTTATCAGCTCTTTTTCGTTTGATATTGAATACTCGGGCATGGGTGATCCAGTCAATTTGTTGTGAATGTATTGTAATGAATGTTTGATTGCAATGTTGTTAGGACATATTTAGTTTCCTTAAGTTTTAGGTTCAAGAAGATCTTGTATTCAAAGCTTTTCCTCCCTAGGCTACTGGAAGACCCGATGTCCATACCAGACCTTTGCATTTCCTCACCAGTTCTTCCCCTACTCACCCTTTACTACAATTTATTGACTGAAGTTAAAGCAAGACCTCACTTTCTCATGCATTGCCTGGTTCGGATTTATGATTTGAAGCGATATTTTCTTGAGTCTACTCCCGTTTGACCTCCTTTAATTTATTCATTGTGACATACAAATTGATGGGTATTGGGCTTACCTCTGTTGCAATCTAGAGGTGACTTCTGGTGCTGACAGAAAGGTCTTGATATTAGGTAATATTCTTACTTAAATGTCAACCTAGTAAGTTCAACCCTACAATATAAGGGTTGGTCTATATTGAAAGGTCAATACTTTAAAGAGTTCATATTGAAAATATAGCCTTATTAAGTCGATATTCATTGAAATTTTAAACTTTATTAACCATGTAAAATCCTAAAATATCTTATCATGTCATTCTTCATAGTATTGCAAGGAGCTAGCTAGAATGGTTGGTTCTTAGATGTCTTACTTGAGTCGACATTGTAAAGGGTTGGTTTACCTAAAATTTTAACTCTTGACTATGTGTAGGTAAGGGGAAAGTATACCATAAATGTAATAAGGAAAGGGGGAGGGGAGAAGGAGTCTTGATTAGTCATTGAAATAAATTATTATGTATTTCTCTCCCTAGTTGTTAGACAACATGACTTGATTTCCCGATATGTATTAGGTAGGGATTTTGGTCATTCAAATAGGTGGGAAGGATATATCTTTCATGTAGAGTAGAGATGATAGAGAAATAAAGTAATCTCTAGAAAATCTTGTTATCATGTTATAGTGGGAAATAACTTGTTTAGGTAGGTTATACTAGGAAAAACGTTATGTAGGTTATCACTTACCTTTTTTATAACATAAGGTTAAAACTTGCCTCCATAAAGCTCAGGATCATACCTTATGTGAGAGTTAGTAAGTGAACTTGAATAAGTTAGGTAAATGATAACCAATCCTTATAATACAAGTAAGGTACTTAATTTATTCATAAGGGTTAATCATACTTATCCAATTATAACACAATGAAGTGTTGTTCCTTCTATACAAGCGGAAAGGTTGTGGAAAAAAGGTCTTGTTAGGAAGGTTGTGATAACCCTTCATTAAACCAAGACCATGAAGGACTTGACATTTCCCTCTAGCTAGAAACATTTTAAGGCGTTACCTTAATTTGATAAGACCTTAAGGACAATACCTTATCAAAGGAGAAGAAGGAAATTATATGTGATGGTCGATGTCATAATAAAACATTCACAAATTCCTAGCCCTGCCAAGTATAACTCTCATGCTTCTTATTATCGCTAAAACAAATTTTACCTTACTTGAGTTACGTGATATAATATTATTTTTATTTGATCTAACCAAACCACTTTCAAATTAAAAAAAAAAAAAAAAAAATTAAAAAAATAACGCAATATCGAGATTTTATTGGTGAATTAAAAACACAAAATTAACGCCTAGTTTTATTTGTGAATTAAAAACACAAAATTAAAAAAACAAAGAAATATCGAGATTTTAAATTTCAATAGATTTATAACAAAGATAAAGTTATTTTTTTAACCTATGTGAATTCAATCTCAATTTCTATTCTCTTAACATCATTCGGTTTGGGAAGGAAGGAGGTATTGATTAAAAAACAAAGCAATATCGAGATTTTAAATTTCAATAGCTTTATAACAAAAATAAAGTTATTTTTTAAACCTATGTGAATTAAATCTCAATTTCTATTCTCTTAACATCATTTTGTTTGGGATGGAAGGAGGTATTGATTAGTAATTATTTCATTGGATGTTTTTCAAGAGAAAAAAAATGCTCAATTATATTAAAAATATAATATGTTCTCACAACCGGTTACATCCAGAAAACTGAGGTGGTACAACAGACAGGGAGTGTCAATCTCCTTCAATTGGAAAATCCAATTCGAAGGGGAGTGAAGTTACCCTGGAAGAAAATTAAGAGAAACCGTAAGTTGGAAAAGTAGTAGGGAAAGAGGAGAGGAGAGATATCAAGAAAGTCTGCCAAAAGTAGAGCCATGATAGGAGAAAAAATTGATGATGGCAATAGAAAACTAATGGTTCTAGACTTAGAATAATTTGATAACATGTGAGAGACCCTCGTGGATGTCCAACCAATGGGTGTATGTGATCAGACCTACTTGATTTTGAAGTGATGTCTTAGATAGCAGGTCCACTTCCCTATTGAACTCATGTGAAGTATGAGAGAAGATAAGCTTCTTGAAGTGGCATTGAAGTGTTGTCATTCGGTCCATCCAATCCAAGAGGGTGATCAATTGTAGCTTTCCATTGTGATTCAGCCAATCAATGATAACTTTTGAGTCACTGATTAGTTGAAGGTGATCAATATTAAGCCTCGTGGCCAAGTGAAGTGTAGCCCAGGCACCCAATATCTCTGCCCTTGTGTTGGTGCCCACACCATAACTGAAGGTCCATCTGTAAAGAGAGTTCTCATTTATTCTTATCAAACCACCAACACCACACAATGCTTCGCTACATTGGGCTGCATCATCGAACCACCTTGTAGTTATATTCTCAGCAATGGAAGGGTTTATAAAAAATTTAGTTTTCCCCTTGAATGGATGGATTTCTTTCCAAATATGATGAAGGCCAAGTGATTTGTATGCAACTAAATTGATAGAAGGAGATATATTATCAAAGATCAATTTTTTTATTGCCAGCCAAATGAACCAGCTAACCAAGGGAGGTAAAAATATATAAATGCGCTCGTTGGATGTCCAGTGGGAAAAACAATCAGAAATGGATATCCCATTCCAGGAGGAGGTGACGTAATAGTCAAGAGAAATCGTGTTCCAAACTTGTCGCACGAATTGGCACTGAATAAATAGATGTATCATTGATTATTCTTCCTTGAAGCATAGCTAGCGGATATTGGGACCATTCCAGCCTTTCTTTTGTAAAATTTCCCATGTGGAAATTTTATTTTTGTCAGTTAGCCAAATGAAAATTTTTACCTTTAATGAAATTTTCCAAGTCCAAAGGTGTTTGCGTCAGCCGGTTGTGTTGATATTATTTGTTGTGTTGGAGATTGTTTTGTAAATATTTCTGACAGATATGAGACCCAAGTTGTCTCCGCCTGCCCACAGGAGCTAGTCCCCAACGTTGTGGAGGTATATGCCTACTCTGGTAAGTTCCTGACATAACCCATCCCACTCCTCTACCAGATCGGGTGATAGCTCCAAAATGTCAACCGAAATCCAGCCAACAGTTGGATTCCCTAGTTCGTTGTGTACCACTGCTTGAAATAGATAATGTGTATTTTTGGAGTGCAAATGTGTGATGAGAGAAGGTGACAGGTAAGAAGAATATTTGATGCTAAGGATGTGATCCATGCCAATATTGATTGAGTGGTCGTAGCCAGGCCTCCAGATGATCTAATTTTTTTTCCAATGGGTAAATTTGTTCAGGTTCTTCCATGTCTGAGACACTACCCTGGATCAAGTGGGAGTCGTGTGGAGCCAAGTCGCAAATGAGGTAAAAGGAAAACATTTGTCTTTTATAAACAAGATCCATATTCCAGGGGTAGTTAGGACATGCCAGAGTGAGTTGGAAGCCATAGCATGGTTGAATTTGAAAATATTTCTAATGCCCCAACCTCCCTTGTTTTTTTCTTTTCACCAATGTTCCCAATTGCAAATATGGAGATTGTGTTTTTCCTTACAGCCTAACTAGAGAAAATTATATGTAATTTTTCTAAGCTTGTCTAGGACCGGTGGGGGAATGGTTTCCAGTGCCATCCAATATACCAGTTTTCCTTCAAGAGTATCTTTAATAAGAGTGTATCTGCCTCCAATTGTGAGCCATCTGTTACACTAGTTATTGATTTTGTTTCCCACCTTTGTTAGAAGCCAGTCCCAGTCTGATGCCTTATAGTGATCAACTTTGATAAAATATCCAAGGTAGTGAAATCCTTATGAAAGATGCAAGAATTTATGAGGAAAGATGCCCATAAGAAGATCCAAATCCTTCTCAAGTATATTAGCATAATGGAACGTCGATTTGGTCCAATTGATTTGTAGGCCAGTATCAGAGCAGAAAAACTTCAAGAGTCCATCAATTTCTTTCCATTCGAGTGGACTGTCATTTGTCATTATAAGGACATCATCAGCGAAGAGGAGGTGAAGGATTTTGAACAGCCTGGAGACTTTGATCCCTGTGATTCTACCTGTTGCCTAGCTTTTTTTGAGGAGGAGACTTAAACCTTCCATAACCAAGATAAAGAGGAGCGGTGATAGAGGACAGCCATGACATAAGCCTCTTCCACTTTGGAAGAAGGAGGAAGGTTTGCCATTAACCAACACAACAAAGGAAGCACTTGTGACACAACTCATAATCCAGATTATCATGGAGTGGCTGAAACCTAGTTGTGTTAAACTAAGTCTAAGAAAATACCAGTCAATGCAATCAAAGGTTTTTTAAGATCTAGATTGAGGATAAGGGCACGATATTTTTTGTGAATAATGTTGTGCAAGCATTCTTGAGTAGTGCCAAAGAATTCTTGGGCAGTGCCAATGACATCTAGAATTTTTCGGCCCTTTACAAAACCTAGTTGTTCTCTAGATAAGGAGCGTGAGAGGATGGTTTTGATTCGGTTGGCAATAATTTTATATATGAGCTTGTAGCAAAGGTTTCAAAGAGAAATCATCATGTAATCACCAAAAGTGGCTGGATGATTTTATTTCGAGATAAGAGTTAAGAAGGTGGATTTTAGAGCCCCAGAGATCCTACCATGGAGTTTGGAGTCTTCCACTAGCTCCAGAAGCTCAGGGCCTACCAAATCAAAAAAATGAAGGTAAAAATCTACGGTCTAGCCATCCGGGCCCGAGATTTTATCCTTTGAGAAGGATTTGAGAGCAGTTATTACCTCTTGTTTTCTACAAGGCATGTCTAAAAGTGAGTTGTCCTCAACTGTGACAGTGTGAGGGTAGAGTTGAGCCACTGAAACTTGGGTTTGAATATGGGCATGTGGTCTTGCCTCATAAAAATATTTATAATAATTAGTAGTTGTTGATTTAATCTCTTTCTGTCCACTATGATTTGTACCTATTTCATCTATGATGTACCAAATGTGTTTTTTGTTCCTGGAGGAGCTGGCGAAACAATGAAAAAATTTAGTATTGAGGTCTCCACATTTGATCCAATTTACTCTACTTGTTTGTCTCCAAAGAGCCTCGTCTACCAACATAATCTTATTCCTCTCAACTTCACTTTTTTTGCATAGTTTAAGTCTATCCCTTGCTTGTCCAACCAATTTTTCAGTATGGTGTAGCGCATAAATCTTGTGTTCCAGCTCGTGAAGCTTCTGAAGAGTGCAATTTTTTTGCTACACAACCCATCTTTTAATACATGTTTTTAAATGTTTCATTTTCAAAATTAAAAACTATTGTATACCCAATCCAATCTAGAAACAAGGGTAAATCCACACAACATTGACAATGGCAGTGAATTTGGGTTCAATAAGCCAACACGAGTTAAGTTTAAAAGGTTGGGAGATCCGCACCAGATGAGGGACAAATTGGAATAAAATTGGGGTTTGATCAGATAGATATGATGTGTCAACCCAAGTTTTGATTCTACCAACAACAGTATCCAGGCCATCAGAGATAAAGAAATGGTTAATTCGTTTTGAGATGGAATCCATTCCCACTCTGTCATTGCGCCATGTTGGGGTCAAAACAAATGGAGTGAAGTCGACCAATCCATGTGAATGGAAGAGTGAGATGAAGAAATCAGGAAATGGGTCTTGGTTGGTAGAGGCTCCCCAAATTTCTCATGATCTTATGGTGAAGTTCAAGTCCCCAACTATGACTAAATTTTAGAGATCAAGAAGACCTCGAGATTCCACAAGTTCCCAATTTTTTTTTTTTGTTTTGACAGGGTCCATAAATATTGAGAAAGATGATTTGTTTATTATTCCATCGGCATGATCCAGTAAGTAAAAGGCCATCACAACTCAGATAGGGATGTAAGTCGAACTTGGTAGGGTCCCAAGAGGCAGCTAAACCCCCTAAACTTCTAAGTGAGTTTACAGAGCAAGTGTACTAGTCAATAAGAAACTTTGAAAGAAAATATCTGGCTTTTTGTCCATCAACCAAGGTTTCCTGAAGAAAGATAATGTCTGGTGAGGTCCGGACAAACAGTCTTATGAAGGTAGAAGATTTAAGGGGCCCTCCCACCCCTCTGATATTTCGGGAGAGCAATATCATTAATTATTTCTCGCTAGGTATTTCATGCCTCTAAGCGCCCCAATATCAGTAGTTTGTGTAAGTGTGACAGAGGAAGAAGGTAATAAAGTCCCCTCTCTGCGTCAGGCACTTTTATTTTTGATCAGTGACTTTTCATATCCAATCGCTCTAGATGAGGTATGAGAAATGCCCTGGTCCAACCCAGAACTGTTACTGTGTCCTGAAATCTCTGCCTCTGAATGTGGTAAGTGGATTGAATTCCCTAGATAGATAGGTAAGGGATATGGAGTGTGAATTTATTTGAAGGACAGTAGAAGAGAGTCCAACACATCACAAATGGAATTGTCACTAGGTTGTGTTTCACTAGTGACTGAAAGGTAGTGTGTCAAATTCATATCCTGGGTCGCTCAGACAATTCTTGATGGGTCCAGTTGTAAAGAGGAGGAGAAGACAAGATTAGTCACCCAGGGATGGGTGGAAAAGGGAGGATCCATGAGGAGAGTGGTTGGTGTGGTCGATCGAGGGAGAGAGGGTGAGTCATATGATAATGATGGTTGGAACTAACTATAATCGTGTTAAGGAGAGAGGATTTTGATTGGTAGAGTGGTGTCCTATTAGAAAGGAAAGAGTTATGGTGTGAGGAAAAGGCACCTGAAATGGGAGTTTTTATCACAATTGGTCAAGAAGTAGGAGTGACAAGAGCCATCGATGTTGAAGGAGAGCCTGGAGCCACCAATGTGGTAGAGTTCAACTTTTTTATTTCCTAGGAGGTAAGTGAGTTATAAATAAATGGACAAATGAACTTGATCTTACCTATGAGTGAGTCCAGGGTGAAAGAGTCTTCAAAGTCAGGAAGGTCTGGGTAATAGATTTGTGTAGGCGTAACAACAGAGTGCATCCTAGAGGAGAGGTCGAGCATAGTCTCCTCAGATTGATCTTTAGCAAAGCGACCCAGACAGACATTCCTCAGGTGTCCTATTTTTCTACAGATAGTGCACCTAAAAGGGATGCCTAGATAATCCAGACTTTGTCGATAGATTTTACCTCGCTGGTATATGTCAAGACATTCCAAAAGTCCATCGTGGATGTCAATCCCCACTAAGAATCTAGCTACTTTTTTCTCCGAGGCTATAAGTGATTGATGATCCACACAGATGTAGTGACCGAGGGTGTTGCCAATGGCCTCAAGAGCTTTCTGGTTCCAGAGGTCAAGGGGCAGTCTAGGGAGGAGGACCCAAAAATGTCTTAGGTGAAAATAATCCTGCAAGGGATGTTACACATTATTTTCATCATCCCCATGACCATCAATTATGTAAACCTATTTGTTTCCTTCGTAAGGGTCAATAGCCTAAATTCCTGAAGAAAGAAGGGAGAATACCTTTTACTAGGAGAAGAAGTTGTATTTTCCTTTGTAAAAACCCTATTAAGGAGTATTTCTGTAGGTTGCTCTATACATAGGGTGCAGAAATGCCTGATTTCCATAGGTTGTACTAAATCTAGGTTGCAGAGTATCTGCAGGCTGCACTATAGCTAGGTGCTACACATCAAAATCACTCACTTCAACAGTGTCGCAAGTGTCGTTATTACAAGTGTTGTAAGTTTCGCATCTTATCCACAAGTGTTGCATATTGACCACAAGTGTCGCAAGTGTCGCAAAAATCATACTGCCATCTTGCCTATGTCGTGCCTCTAGTGACATCATAAGGACACTTAAGACACCTCAAAGACTGGTTTTGAAGAGGAGAAATCACTTGACAAGGAGTACAAGCCTTTTGCAACTGAAAAAACTACTTAAAAATGATTTTTGGAAGTCAACGCTCCCCTACCCATTGTCAGGGAGCATCAACACTCTCTAGACTTCTTTGGGGGAGCGTTGAAACACTTTGTGCACCCTTTTTGGGGAGCACTACCCTTCCTGAGTGAATTTTGGTTTATTGAGTTAAATCAGGGAAGAGTCCCCTCAATCTCTGAAGTTGGTTGGATTCGAATATGAGTTCAAGGCATGATCTTAGGGAAGATCCACAACTAAAGGAGAGAAATCCTCAACTTATCCCAAATATCTCTCAAGTGGTTGGGTCTCTCCAAGCTTATATAAGGAGGCCTTCTCATGGTGAAAGGGAGATGAAAAGATTGGAGGTATGAAACCTATGATCTCATAGGCAACATACAATACATAGATGGAGATTGAGAATTACACCAAACTTATGATCCCATAAGTGAGATTCCATTGAAGCATAATCAGTGTAGATTACTTGAGCAAAGGGGTTGGACAAGGAGAGCTAGAAGAAGTTGTTTCACCTTCATCAAAGGATTGTAAGTACTCTTCATTTGTTCTTATTAATATACATACATGCTTGGCCTGTTTCTTTCAAGTTTGTGGTTGTTCCACATAAAATTGTCTCTAGTATATAGATTTGTATTTGGGATAATATCAATAGAATAGGAAGCTTGTTGTATCCTTGATTTTTCTACAGGACCTATCGAGGAGCTTAGGATTGAAGCTCAACTTGGACATTGCGAGGACAAACATTGTTAACAAGGTACACATTTTTATTCTTCCTCTTTGTATATTATCTTAATTAGATCTAAAAGGATGTCAGTGACCAATGATAGTACCCTTTCTGTCTTGGTTTTAGGGGTCTAGATACCAAGAGGGGATCCTCTTGTCCACAGGAGGAATATCCTGTAACAGAAATTGGTGACTCCACTGGGGAAGAGCTCTGATTTTTATTTCCTTTCCTAGATCTTGTCTTGGCCCTTTGTCCACTTCTTGGCATTCTCCATACTTTATTTCATTCTTGGATCTATTTGATTGGCTCTTGATTGCATCACCTTCAAATTGATTGACTGAGTTTGCTTGATTCTTTAACTTTCTGGGAATTTTTTCTAAATTTTTAGAGGCCAACGCCCCTCTACCCTTGTTACCAAAGCGTTGGCACTCACTACTAGTCTCACACTGAGCATTGGAACGCTCTAGTGCCCCTTACACCAGAGCGTTGCCCCTTTTCTGTGAAAAATCCTTTAGGTTTTCCTTCTCTAAGGTTAAATTTTTTCTTTTGGCACTTGCTCAAGGTCTTATCATCTCAGTTTATCTTTATCTTGGCCTTCAACACTCTGATTTCTAAGAATTGATCACTTTTTGTTTGGAATTTTGACATTTTCTTTCCTTGCCTTGAAGTCACTCTTTGTCTTTGTTGATTTAGAGTCAACTTGTTGTTTTCTTCTCATTTATTTGACTGAGTGGAAGCTTTTGTGAGGAAATTCAAAGGTCTATGCACCATTCCATTTGATCTTTGAGGTCATCTTCCCAAGAAATTAAGTTTTCAGTGGTTTCTCTATTCTCCCTATCTTTTCTTGGATTCTTCTTCTCATTTTATTGTCTTCCTTGAATGCTTGCATTTAAAGTAGCGGAATTGCATGTTTTTTGACATTTTGGGACATTGTGCATCTGAAATGATGGATGTTTTCTCCTTCTCGTAGCATAGTTTTCCTCGAAATGAAAAGATTGCATCTTCATCTCTTTTCATAACTTTTGAGTCAGTCAAAACACCATATTGTCCAAAGATGCAAACAAACATAGGGTCTTTTGTTAGGGAGCGGTGAAATCCAATTGTTTCCTTTTGTCCTGCGAAGCAATTCTCACACAAGGGTCAATCACGAGGTTGCATTAAGACTGGCAGAGTTACTCACCCTGCTTTGTCAGTCTTGGTGTAGAGATTGTGTGTATTATGGGGGTCGCTTGAAGTTATACCCACAATGATCAATGGAAGCCTTTCAAATTGATTTCGGGCTAGATACCCTACCCTTGCGCATGGATCGGACTGTCGATTGTTTCCCCAAGCATCACTGTTGTAGTTGGTAACCTTAGTGGCCTATCTCTTTAGGGTCTTTACACGAGGTGACTGTTGTTGGTCACTATAATTGCTTATTTAATCTAAACAATCAAGTGCTACATAAATCCTTTCTTAATACAAAAACAGCAGATCCTCTCGAATGGTGATTTCCTCTTATTTAAAGAGGAGGATCCCTTCGATACAATTTAATCCACTAATTACAGGTGTACATCTGAGTCCTATTTTTATTCAGATCGACTTTCTAAACTGAAATAGGATATCCTAGTCTCCCACAACAGAATGTTATTACAAGGGATGAGTGAGGTGTTGTTGTTGCGGCTGGAGTAACAACTTCTTTATTTGTCTCTTATTACTATTGTTGTATGTTGTTTCAACATCGCAAATCGCGGGTTGTTTCAGCCACAGGATGTTAGAAAAACAGGACCGTGGAGCAATAAAATAAAACAAATGCAGAAACAAAACACAGAAGACACACAATACAAGAGAGACACAGATTTACGTGGTTCACCCAGTGTGGGCTACGTCCACCAGAGAAATTGCCAGGTCCTTCCTTTATTATTATCTAGCAAATGAAGGGATTCAACCTACAGCAAAACCCGTTGTAACTTCCTCTTATTTCTCTCACAGTCTCCTCTCTCAGAATACAATATTCACCATCAACAATAGCCGCAATACATTTCCCTCATAAAAGAGGGTTGCCTTCTAGGGCAAAAAACCCTAACATAATATCTACCGTTAGATCTGCGACCTTATAATGAACGGTCCAGATTTACAATGAAATTACAATATACTTTTATAAGGCAAT
>ML784743.1:134532-154863 GCA_009831015.1 Picea engelmannii
AAAGAGGGTTGCCTTCTAGGGAAAAAAACCCTAACATAATCTCTACCGTTAGATCTGCGACCTTATAATGAACAGTCCAGATTTACAATGAAATTACAATATACTTTTATAAGGCAATTTTTGCTTCGGGGGCTTCGCCCCCGGACCCTGCAGAGGGGGTACCCCCCCTATGCACTCCCCCGCGTGGAAGAGTGTACATACTTCTGGGGTGTAAATACTTCATGGGGTATAAACACGGCTAAAAGAAAGGACCTCTGAATCAAGAAGATAATCAGGCTCCACAACCAACACAGGATTTGCATTTTGACTGTTTCAACACCTCTTAGGCAGCAGCGATGGTTGATGCTAGCTTGAGGTGCGGCTTTTGTAGTCAATTTGTGTGAGTTGTTGTTTCAGCATCATTGACCATGGACTGTGTAACTGCTTTTGCGTTTCAGCATCATTGATCACGGAATGTGTAACGGCTTCTGTGTTTCAGCATCGTTGATCACGGACTGTGTAACTGTTTCTGTGTTTCAGCATCGTTGATAACAGACTGTGTAACGGCTTCTATGTTTCAACATCGTTGATCACGAACTGTGTAACAGCTTCTTCTGTGTTTCAGCATCGTTGACCACAGACTGTGTAATAGCTTCTTCTGTATGAGTTGTTGTTTCAGCCACAGGGTTTGCGTGCTTGAACTGTTTCAGCAATAGGCCTCAATGCTAATCTGTAGTTCAAACTGTTTCAACACTTATACATTTCTGATCAATGGTTAAGTATGAGAGTAATGTAAAATTATATGCAAAACAGATTAAACATATAGTAAAGAGAAGAGACATTGTATACCTTTGGAAAGATAGGGTAAAGTGATAATATGAGTTTAAATGTGAGTGAAACAAGAGTGTAATGGTGGAAAAAAGTGTAGGCAAAAATGTACATTGTGTGGTCCTAACATCCCCCCAACTTAAAATGTTGCATGTCCTCAGGCAACTTCACTCTGAATCAGAATCTGAATACCGACTCTGAGCGTGCAAGTTACTCAAGCAGTAGTTGTGGGAGGTGTTGTCTGTTGGAGCTCTGAACCCTTGGACGCATTGTAACATTTTCCAAGATGCAGTTTTTGTCTTCTTAGGCAACTTATAATGGATTTGATATCTCTCCGCTGGAAACCAGAGGATAGGAAAATAAAATCGGTACCCTATCCAGCTTTCAGCACATTGCTGAACACACTAGATGTAGTTAGGTACCCTGGATATTGCTATCTTGAGATTAGTAGGGCCAAAAGGATTGTGTTCCTGTCTTTTCTCAGTAGATTGCTGCCAAAACAAGTTGTTTTCCTGTAGGGCAGCCATCTCTATGGATCTGATGAAGTGTTGACAATCCTGAAGCACTGTTGATTGTAGTTGCTGAACATGTTCAGTCATCCCTGGTTTCTTTAAAAACTGATAATATTCTGTAACAAAGGTGGCAGCATTCTGTGGTTCTGGTCTTATCCAGAGAAGGTGGTTATCCTCATTGTGCTTGGCAGCCAGGAAGTCATCCTGTCATATAATCTGATTGTGGAGAAAGGAGTTGAATGCCCAAATCTGGATGTCACCGACAAGAGGATTAAGATTAAGTTGCTTTTTCTCAGGGATGGCCTCATTATGAAAATATGCCTCATAGAGGAGGTGTTGATCCATAGCAGAGGCTTCTGTAAAGGTTTTGACAAAATCTATTGGATGTAGCACTGCATGGGGTCTGCCTTCTGTGATTGATTTGATCTGAAACCATGTAAGTCGTTTCATGAGGAACAAGGAGTAATTGCAAGATGGTTTCCTTGCAGCCAATAGCTTTTGTGCCAAGTCAAATATCAGGAGCACTCTACCTTTTAGCTCTTTGTTCTGTTTCTTAAGGGCACGAGCTTCCTAGCGTGTTTGTTCCAAAGCTTCCCAATTTGAGTAGGTATGATTTATCCAGATTTGTCTGTGTTCCTGCAGGATTTTGGCATGTGTAATAGAAGACTCTTTTTTCCATTTTTCTATTATTGCCTGCTCATCCCATGGTTGAGTTTGTGTTTCAGCGTTGCAAGTAATAGGCTGAAGTAGGGTCTGAGTTTTTGTTTCAGCGTTGCAAGTGGTAGGTTGAGGTAGGGTCTGAGTGGCTTGTTCCACAAAGGTGTGGATATTGATCTGGTTGGGAGGGGCAAATTCTTCAATGGGCAATGTTTGTACAGCTTTATTAACAAAAGCAGGGGTTTCAAATTTGACATTTGTTGCAGGCCAAGGTTCAATCTTTATTTTGGAGGGTCCTGCTGGTTCTTGTGTAACAACAGGTTTTTCTTGTTTGACTGCAAAAGTTAAAGGAGCAGGGGGAGATCCTGGTATTGGGATTTGAATTACTTTGTAGCCTGCTTGGTAGTAGATGTCCCCACATTGATAGCAAATATATTCTCTACACGAATTCTCTGTTGTAGTTCCTTCTGACATGGTGGTTGTGTGAGCTAGGGTGTACAAATTAAGTTCCTTTTCATAGGCTTCCTTTGCCATGGCTATCTCTTTCTTGTAGGCTTCCAGTTCAGACTTTAGGAAGTCATTTTCTTGTAAAACAGAGGCCATTGTTGGTTCTGGTTGAGGAGTGACTGGTTCTTGTGTAGCAGTCACAGCCGCACTAGCTAGTTCTTGTGGAGCAGCTACAGGATCAGCAGATGCTTCTTGTGTTTCAGCTTGTTCATGTAAGGAAAGTAGTGTTGCGGCACCTTGGACCTCTGATTCCCGTATCTCAATGTCAATATCAGCAGTTGGTTCTTGTGTTTCAGCTGTAGCTGGTTCTTGTGTGGCAGCTATGGCTGGTTCTTGTGTTTTAGCCACTGAATGAGTAGTTGGTTCTTGTGTTTCAGCTACTGAATGGGTAGCTGGTTCTTGTGTTTCAGCTACTGAATGGGTAGTTGTTTCTTGTGTTTCAGATACTCAATGGGTAGCTGGTTCTTATGTTTCAACTACTGAATGGGTAGTTGGTTCTTGTGTTTCAGCTACTTGATTTGAAACAGATGATGTCGCAACACCCTGGGCATCTGGTTCTTGTGTTTCAGTGCCCGTGGGTGGAATAGGCAAAGATTCTGGCATTTGGGAAGTTGGAGGTGTGCGGGGTATTAGTCGTATGGGTTGGGGGTCTATGGCGGTGGTAGTAGTGGTTGCCCTTGTTGAGGCCCTTGTTCGTTTTCTTTGTAAAAAGGGTGGAAAGAAAGGAATTTGCTTTCGTTTTCGTGGGGGTTTTTCCTCAATGATGGGGCAGGGAGAATTGTCTGGCTCATAATCATCGCTAAGAATATGAAGGGCAAGAGTGGATGATTCTGGTAAAGTGTGGGGTGGGCTTGGTATGGTAGGGGGGTTAATTGGAATGATTAGTTCTATAGGCGGACTGTGAGGTATTTCTGGAGAGTCGGGAGGGTTTTGTGGTTGTTGTTCCTGAAGATTTTCATGAATTTCAGCGGCTTCTTGGGGATCTATAGGTGGGTTGTTTAGTGGAAGATTTTGTTGGGAAAAACCCTTTTGGATAATAAGTTGAACAAGACGGTGATGGGTGAGTGAAAGGGCGGGATCTTTATCCTTTTTACAGTAGTGCGACATATTTTTGAGACAACCGAGCAGATAAGAAGGAATGTTCACCAATCTATTATGCCGTAAATGAGCCAACAGGAGAAAATCATGCTGGTAAACTACCTGGTATCGGCCTTCGCAGGTAAGGTAGTGTTTAACGAATTTTGCAACTTCCAACCATGGGGGCGACAATGAGCAAAGTCGGACACCCCGGCCTTTAAATTCAATTTGTTCCTCCGGTGAGAGGAAATCCCGCTGGGCATTCATGATGATATGTTTGCGGCTGAACAAGCGAGTGCCATTGGTAGGGAGACCTGAAACCTGCACTATATCCCCTTCTGTAACTGAGATTCGAACCCCTTGAACAATGGAATGATCTCCCTGGAGATTTTGGGCAAATTGCAGAACCTGTTGTTGATCAAACCCCTGGAGTCTCTGAAAATAACTGAGCCATCCTGCCTGCAAAAAAATTTGATAGGCTTCTGGATACAGTTCTAATAGGGCCATCGTGGTGGGTTTGTACCATATAATAGAGCCTCCCATAGCTAACAGCTTAGTAAAATACACCGTCAAAGAGTTGAGGAACAACTTCTGTGCAGAGTAATTTTTTTGAGTGAAGTCATGCGAATGGTGGTGATGATTTCATGTGAAATGATGGTATAAAAGTTTAATATGTCCTCCCCCCCTTCAAGTGTGGCTAATAATTATTTCACTCGAGTGGTCATAATGATTTGGAATATTCTCATTAACTATAGCTTAACTGTATTACATAAAATTTACATACCTCGCCTTTACCGTCTGATTCGTGCTGTAAACAAAATATAATGCTTGTCCGTAATAGTTCTGCAGTGGTCGTGGCAGAGACTTTTGATTTGTTAGATGAATTGTATCAAGGATTTGTTGACTGGAAGGACAAAATGTAGTATGATAGCGCAAAAATCTTGTTGACAGAAAATGCCAAAAAGTTGGTGTTTCAACCGTAGGAAGAACAGAGAAATGTTTTCCGAAGAGTGATGTTGTAGAATACTGCTGAGGAAGTGGTGTTTCAGCAATATAAAGAAGGGCGAAACAATTGTTGGATGGTGTTGTTTCGTTAATGAAGAAATGTGAAGAACTGCTGAACAGTGGCGTTTCAGCAATGGGAGAAAATGGCGAGAAAGGTTGCTGACAGTGGTGTTTCAGCAATGGGAAGAAGGGCGAAACAATTGTTGGACTGTGTTATTTCGTCAATGAAGAATTGTTGAAAAGTGGTGTTTTGGTAATGGGAAAATGGCGAAAAGTTGTTGATAATGGTGTTTCAGCAATGGGGAAAATGGTGAAAGGTTGTTGACAGTGGTGTTTCAGCAATGAAGAAAAATGGTTAAAGGTTGCTGACAGTGGTGTTTCAGCAATGAAGAAAGAGCAAAGAGTTGCTGACAGTGGTGTTTCAGCAATGGGAAAATGGCGAAAAGTTGCTGATAATGGTGTTTCAACAATGGGGAAAATGGTGAAAGGTTGTTGACAGTGGTGTTTCAACAATGAATAAAGATGGTGAAAGGTTTCTGACAGTGGTGTTTCAACAATGAAGAAAAAGAAAAGAGTTGCTGACAGTGGTGTTTCAGTAATGGGAAAACTTGTCTCTTCTTGGAGTAGGATCGTCCTTCCTTAGTGGGTCTATGCTTTGATCGGGAATCTGCAAAAATCGATTGTAACATGGTATTTCTTGACAAGGATTATTAGTAAACGAAATCTAATCTAATACTAAAGAAATTAACTTAAAAAAGAAATTAATTGCAATGAGGGGTAGGAGCCCCCTCTAAAAAGAGATAATGAGAGTCTGCCACACATGTGGACTTAAAATCTTCTTTGGAGATAGGGCGCTGGTACAGATGGAGCCTATTACCATTCACAAGTAACGGTGTTTTAGAGTCATTGATTGTGAGGAGCCTTACTGTTCCATTGGGGAAAACAATGTCTACTTTGTAGGGTCCAAGCCATCTTGTACGCAGTTTCCCTTGAAATTCTTTGAACCGAGAGTCATACAGTAGGGCCCAATTACCTTTTTGGAACTGCTTATTCTTGATATTTTTGTCATGCCATTTTGATCTTTACTGTTGAATCATAGTTGTCTGATGAATGGCATCTAGTCTTTCCTCATCCAATTCATTAAGTTGTTGCAACTTGGTTGTCTGTGCATCAGTCAATTCAAGGTTGAAAGCTAAAGCAGTCCTTAAGGTTTTGATTTCAAATTCCATAGGAAAGACAACACTCTTTCCATAGACTAATTCATAGGGAGAGAATCCTGTAGTATTTCTCCAGGTAGTTCTGTAGGCCCATAATGCTTCAGGGAGCCTGTAGGACCAATCCTTTCTGTTTTCCTTCACTGTTTTTGTGAGAATGGCTTCTATTACTTTGTTTTTGCTTTCCACTTGTCCATTGTCTTGGGGGTGGTATGCTGTAGTCATTCTATGTTGAATATTATATTTTTGAAGGGTGGCTTTAAAACCATGAGAAGTGAAAGCAACACCTCCATCTGTAACTAATTCTCTTGGCACTCCAAATCTGATGAAGATGTCTTCAAATAATAAATCTATAACTGCTTCTTCAATTGCTCTGTGGAGTGTTTTAGCTTCCACCCATTTAGTCATATAGTCTGTGTAGACCACTATGTAAACTTTTTGATTGGATGGGGGGTTAATGGGTCCTACAAATTCTAAGGCCCATCTTTCAAATGGTTCCAGTACTATCTGGGGGTTTAATGGAATTTCATCTCTATGATTAGGTTGGCCCACTCTTTGGTATTTATCACAGGCCCAAACATATTTCTTTGCATCTTTGAAAAGTGAGGGCCAATAGTACCCCATCCTGAGAATTTTATGTGTTGTTCTCTTATCAGCAAAATGCCCTCCACAAGGGCCATCATGACAAGCTTTTAGTAAATCATAAACCTCGTCTTCTCTAATGCACCTTCGGATTTCTTGATCAGGTCCTRTATGGAAAAGACACCCACTTATCCAACTATACCGAGCACTTTGTTGAATGATTCTTCTTTTCTCTCGGTGGGATAGGTGTGGTGGTAACTTCCCTGCAACCAAGTAGTTAGCAATGTCTGCATACCAAGGTGAGTGAGCAGAAACTACAAATAGATATTCATCAGGAAAGGAATCATCTATTGGAGTATCATCATCAAGTGTCAACCAAGAAAGGAAATCAGCAACTACATTTTCTTTTCCTGGTCTATCTACAATTGTAATATCGAATTCTTGCAATAATAGTAACCATCTGGTGACTCTAGCATTTGTGATAGGTTTGTTCATTAGATATTTGATAGCTGAGTGATAAGTATGGACAAGAGTAGAATAGTCAGTGACGTAATGACTAAATTTGTTAATAGCATAGATAACTGCTAAGAATTCCTTTTCAGTGACTGTATAATTGAGTTCAACAGGAGTCATATTCTTGCTGATGAAATAAATAGCATAAGGGAGATGATTTTCTTCTTGTCCCAAGATAGCTCCTATTGCAGTATTTGAAGCATCAGAGTATATATGAAAGGGGAGTGTCCAATCAGGTCCTCTAAGAATCTGAGCTGTAGATAACTAATGTTTAAGTGTATTAAATGCTTCTTGGCAAGAATTAGTCCATTTGAATTCAACATTTTTCATCAGTAGCACAAACAGGGGAGAAGCTATTTTGGAAAAATTCTTGATAAATCTTTTGTAGTATCCAGCATGTCCTAGAAAGCTTCTTACCTCTGTTTGGGTTTTGGGAGTAGGAAGATCCTTAATGACTTGTATCTTGGATGGGTCTACCTGAATCCCTTGAGATGAGATAAAATGTCCAAGCACTATTCCTTCGCTCATCATCATATGACATTTTGCTGTACTTAAGGAGAGTTGGGCTTGTATGCATCGTTTAAGCACTTTCTCAAGGTTTTGTAGTGCTTCCTGAAAAGAAACACCATAGGGAGTGAAGTCATCCATAAAAATTTCCATAGAGTTATTAAACATATCAGAAAAGATTCATATAACTGCTCTTTGAAAGGTTGCTGGTGCATTACATATCCCAAATGGGAGAACTCTATAAGCAAAGGTTCCCCAAGGGCTAGTAAAAGTGGTTTTATCTTGATCTTGGGGTGCAATTTTGATCTGGTTATACCCACTGAAACCATCTAAAAATGAGAAAAATTTCTTCCCTGACAAATTGTCTAACACCTGATCAATGAATGGTAATGGAAAGTGATCTTTTTGAGTAGCTTTATTTAGGGCTCTATAATCCACACATACTCTCCATTTCCCATTTTTCTTAGGAACTATTACCAACGGGGAAACCCATTCATTGTCTGATATAGGATAAATAAACCCTGCATCAAGCAATTTTTGAAGTTCTTCTTTAAGGATGTCTCTCAAATTAGGGTTCATTCGTCGTTGAGATTGGCAGATCGATCGACAATCCTCCTTAATATATATCCTATGAGTACATAATTCGGGAGAGATTCCTTTCATATCTGTATAGTCCCATGCGAATGCTTCTTTATTTTTCAGAAGTAACTTCATTAATTGTTGTGTTTCAGCATCTGTCATGTTAGGGTTTATGTTCAGTGTTTTGTCAAGTTCAATTTCTACTGGTATGCTTTTAGAAGAGATGGTGGCAGATGTTTGAGGTGGGTTTTTAGAGTTAAGGTTTTCTTGATTATCTGACTCCAACAGTGCAGCTAACTAGTCGTGAGTTTCTGGAGTCACGGAGGAGGGTTCACAAATAAAATTATTAATTACTTCATCCTCGGTGTTGTCTTTAAGGCTTAGATCTTGTCCGATAGTCAAGATGGGTTGAGTAAGTTGATCATCAAAGTCTACCCATATGGAATTATCATTATTGATCATGGGTGTAGCGTGAGGGTAGAGGGTAAGATGTTTGGTTTCGTAACCGTTGGAAATTGCCATTGAACCTGATCTACAGCTGATAAAAGTATCTGTTGTGGCTAGCCAAGGCCTGCCCAAAATTAGACGGTGGGCCCCCAACTTTGTTTTAGGTTGTAGTACCACAAAGTCAGCTGGATAATTCCAGGATTCCACTGAGATAATTAGGTCTTCAATGACTCCCTCTGGTTTAATTGTGGATCGGTCAGCTAATTCTAGGATAGTTGGGGTGTCTCTGGTTTCATTTTGCAATTGTAACAGTTGTGAGGTTTCCAGAGTCATAATATTGATAGCAACACCTAAATCTACCAGGAATCGATGGATTATCATTTTTCCAATTTGTACTGAGATGGTAGGGTGGCCGGGATCACCATATTTAACTGGGGRGGATTTACCTGACATTAGTGCAGACAAGTCACCCATAACATGGACTGTGATGGGATCCTTAATTTTCCTACCAGGATTCTTAACACAAATGTCTCACATCGTCCTCGCATAGATTGGTACATCTCGGAGTGCTTGTAGTAGAGGAATTTTGACATAAAGATTTTGTAATTCCCCTAGAAGATTGAAAGCTGGTGGCTCAGGCGTTTTAGTCAAAGCTAAATGCTCAGGAAATGGTGGTTTTGTTGTTTTAGCAGCATTGTTAGAGGATGATTGTACCTCTTCAGGTACATCATGCTCTTTTGTTTCCTCTTTATCAGAAGAGGTAACATCGGCTATGGTAGGTTCTACTATTCTCCCAGATCGTAAATGAATATCGTTGAATTGCGCAGGGAGAAGAGAAAGTGTAGGCTAGTTATAAATATCAATGCACTACACAGCTTTATTATTGGGGTTAGGGTTAGGTTGTACAGGTAGCTGGGGTCTCATTATTTGATTGTTTGGTGGAGTACCTGATGGTAAGGAGAGTGGTTATAGAAATTGTGATTGAGGTAATTGGTTTGGGAAGGGGAGTTGTTGTCCTCTCCAATTTGGATTCCATTGGTTCTGATATGGTTGTTGTTTTTGCAGAGGCCAAGGAGTCCACATTGATGGATCAACAAAGGGTGGTTTAGTTTGTTGCATGGGTGGGTAATTCATTTGATTTGGATATTGCATTTGATTATAGGGAGGGTAACTCATTTGATTGAAAGAAGGATAATTATACCAACGATTAGAAGATGTAAATGGCATGTTAGGATTCATACCTTGTCCCCGCGGTTGCCATTTCCTTCTCTGTGTCAACAGATAGACAGCTTCAGCTTCTTCATCAGTTGGTTGTAATGCTGCCTTGATCCCTGGTAAAGATGGACATTGTTGAGTTTCATGATCTTTATCACAGATGGTGCAGATTGTATTTTTGTCCAATTGACATTCCCTTCGTGGGTGCTTGTCTCTGCATTTAGAACAAAAGATGGACAGGGCTGCCTCTGCTTCTGCTTGCTTCTTTTGAATCTGCAGGGTGTCAATTTGTGAGGCAAAAGAGCTTAACATTTCAGTTTTAAAACCTCAAAGTAAATTACCTATTTCGGCTCTTGTTGTTCCCCCACTGGCTGATTTTTGGACTCTTGAAAATGTGGTGTCCCTGTTATTTGATCTATTTCTTGAAGCTCCTCTTGAACATCTTTTGCATAAGTTAACAATTTCATTGTATGATTCCTTAGATATGTCTCCTTTTCCAAGCATGTTCAGCATATCTAGACAGTCATCCCTTACTCCTTTTAATAATATAGTTTTGAGAATGTATTTACTTACATTAGGGTGACTGGATCTTTGTAGATTGTACTATAGCCTTTCTACAAAGTCCTCCAGATTTTCATCCTCTTTCTGCATCATCTTAAATAGTTCCTCTCGCTTTTCTCTTGTTCGGCAATAGTCCTGGTACTTGTTCAGGAATTTCTGTTTCATTTGGTCCCATGTTGTGATTACATGGCCTCCAAGACTCATAAACCATATTAGTGCATTTCCTTTTAATGTTGCTAGAAATAATTTTAATTTTTGAGCATTGGAAATGTAATCATAACTTCTACATAATATATCAAACTCAAAAAGGAATTCATCGGGATCTTCTGAAGAAAAACCATGAAAATTAGGTAGTGCTGAGAGTGGAATGTTCTTCAAGGGGCTACCCCTCTAGGAAGATCAACAATAGGAAATCCTAATGTGGAGAAAGAGTTTTAGTCATTTACCTCTCCTTCAGGACCTGCCTGTTCCTCATGATGCAATTCTTCATTGTACTCATCCATGGTTTCTTTTGTCTGCTCCCCTACTGCTCTTGCTCTGTCCTCAATGTTTCCTGCTGGTTTCTTGACCGTCTCAGGACTCCAAACTTCTTTCCCCGTTTCAAAGTTTGCTTGAAATGAAGGTTGGGATTTTGGTTTCCGAGTATTTGGTCGTTGAGTAGTGGATTCAGACTTTGATATAATCTCGTCAATATAAGTCTTTCTTCCTCCTCTTCCTCTACCCCTGCCACTTGTAGGGTTAGTGTCTTTGGGGTCTCTGTGTCCTCTCATGCAATCTTTGTATCTGAAAAATCATAAGTTCTTTTGAAATCTATAATTACCTTCCCCAGCAACGACGCCAAAATGTTGGTCACTATAATTGCTTATTTAATCTAAACAATCAAGTGCTACATAAATTGTCAACATAGGGAAGTCTGTTTATTTCAAAGGTAACAACGCACTATATATGCTCAATCTCAAAAGAAACCTAGAGTTGTAGTAAAAACTATATTAATCACACTTGTCTTGAAACTGAAGTTCTAACTTGAATTATAGGAAAGCAACCTACCTATTGTAGAGCTCAAAGTTTAAAGAAATGATTATATGAAGAATCCTGGATTACATTAAAATAACAACAAGATACTGCAACAGGAAAGACCAACTATTCTGTAACCAGAGAACATGACCCTATTCCCAAAGCAGGAATCTTCAGCACCTGTTTCCGTTCATCACACTTCATGAACTCATTTCTTAACTGAAATAATTGACATACACACTGAAGGTTGTCTATATTCTAACAGAGAACAGGACCCTATTTCCTAAGCAGGAAACTTCAGCACCTGTTTTTTATTAGCACACTTTCATAAACTCATTAATGCACTGAAGGCTAACTATCCCTAACAGAGAACAGGACCCTATTTCCTAAGTAGGAAACTTCAACACCTATTTCTGATTAGCACACTTTCATGAACTCATTAATGCACTGAAGGCTAAATATCTCTAACAGAGAACATGACCCTATTTCCTAAGCAGGAAACTTCAGCACCTGTTTATGATTAACACACTTTCATGAACTCATTAATGCATTGAAGGCTAACTATCTCTAACAGAGAACAGGACCATATTTCCTAAGCAGGAAACTTCAGCACCTGTTTCTGATTAGCACACTTTCATGAACTCATTAATGCACTGAAGGCTAACTATATCTAACAGAGAACAGGACCCTATTTCCTAAGCAGGAAACTTCAGCACCTGTTTCTGATTAGCACACTTTCATGAACTCATTAATGCATTGAAGGCTAACTATATCTAACAGAGAACAGGACCCTATTTCCTAAGCAGGAAACTTCAACACCTGTTTCTGATTAGCACACTTTCATGAACTCATTAATGCATTGAAGGCTAACTATCTCTAACAGAGAACAGGACCCTATTTCCTAAGCAGGAAACTTCAGCACCTGTTTCTAATTAGCACACTTTCATAAATTCATCAAACAGGATTGCTAACTAAATAGTTACCCAAGCATGAATCACATGAAAACAATGTAATATTCAGTAAAGCAGAGTTTCAGCAAGACAGAGTTCAGTAAAGTAGTGTTTCAGCAAAACATAATTCAATAAAGTAGTGTTTCAGCAAAACAGAATTTAATCAAGGCATAAACAGAAATCACACTAACACACTACAAATCTAACGGGTGAATCTTGTGAAGAAGGTGGGCCCTCCCTTCTCACAAGATTCCCCTGGAACGAAAGGAACTAGAGAGAAATGCTCAGAACAATATTTTATTCATCTGTCAACTGTGTTACATTACAATCTGAAGTAAAATACGTCCTTCTCTGTAAATCCTTTCTTAATACAAAAACAGGAGATCCTCTCGAATGGTGATTTCCTATTATTTAAAGAGGAGGATCCCTTCGATACAATTTAATCCACTAATTACAGGTGTACATCTGAGTCCTATTTTTATTCAGATCGACTTTCTAAACTGAAATAGGATATCCTAGTCTCCCGTAACAGAATGCTATTACAAGGGATGAGTGAGGTGTTGTTGTTGTGGCTGGAGTAACAGCTTCCTTATTTGTCTCTTGTTACTGCTGTTGTATTCTTTTTCAGCATCACAAATCGTGGGATGTTTCAGCCATGGGATTTGTGTTTTGATTGTTTCATCACCTGTTAGGCAGCAGCGATGGTTGATGCTAGCTCGAGGTGTGGCTTTTGTAGTCAATTTGTGTGCTTTGTTGTTTCAGCATCGTTGACCATGGACTGTGTAATTGCTTCCGTGTTTTAGCATCATTGATCACGGACTATGTAACGGCTTTTGTGTTTCAGCATCGTTGATCGCGAACTGTGTAACTACTTCTATGTTTCAGCATCGCTGATCACGGACTGTGTAACGACTTCTGTGTTTCAGCATCGTTGATCATGGACTGTGTAATAGCTTCTTCTGTGTTTCATCATCGTTGACCACGGACTGTGTAACAACTTCTTATGTATGAGTTGTTGTTTCAGCCATAGGGTTTGTGTGCTTTAACTATTTCAACAACATGCCTCAATGCTAATCTGTAGTTCAAACTATTTCAGCACTTATACATTTCTGATCAATGGTTAAGTACGAGAGTAATGTAAAATTATATGCAAAACAGATTAAACATATAGTAAAGAGAAGAGACGTTGTATACCTTTGGAAAGATAGGGTAAAGTGATAATATGAGTTTAAATGTGAGTGAAACAAGAGTGTAATGGTGGCAAAAAGTGTAGGCAAAAAGGTACATTGTGTGGTCCTAACAACTATGGAGGGGCAAGTCTTCACAGTACCTGGAATCGATGTTGGCCAGACTCACTTGGGCACCTTGGAGGGTATACCCATGATTATGTGTGGGAGCATGCACCAGGGTGTAAGTCCATTAAGCAGATCGTCAACGTAACTTTTCCACCCACTCTACCTCATCCCCTTCTTACTTTGTTCCCGCGACATTGGATTTCATCACCAACTAGTGTGATCATTGTGAGAAGGTTTTGTCTACTTTCTTGCTTACTAGATTTTTAGCGTGTGTTGTTTGTTCTCCCTAGCATAATATAGGTTGGATTTTTATTTTTATGGCCTCATTTCCTGGAATTACCAATGAAGGAACCCCTTTTGCTAGGGGAACCCTTTGTTTTTCCTTCTTACAGAAACGTTGGTCCTCTTTACATTGCTACTTTGAGCCTTCCAGGTCTCACAATTGGGTTACCGGTATGGTTGTTTTCCACTCCCGTGATCTCGAATGCAGGTGCTTCAGATGTAAGCACACCACCCACACATCAACCTCATGTCAACCTTTTTGCTTCTTCACCCGTCAGGTCTCCTTATATTTCTTCTTCTTCGCCTAGTAAAATCTCTCAAGCAAGTATCCAGATTGATAAGAAGAAGGAGAAACGAAAAGAGAAGAAGAAGAAGAACCAGAAAGGGACCAAACCTCCAACTACATCAAATGTTGGATCTAAGAAACTAGCTATGGTTAATAGTACTGGGAGTGTTGATAAGGTAGATAAGGTTAAAATGAAGAATCTGAAACCCAATTTCCCTTGCAATCTTTGTAAGGGTAACCACTTTCTAAGGGATTGCCCTGGTATTCCCAAAGTATTAGAAATTTGGTCTTCCACGTCATCACCCCCTGCTGGTCATGTCGGTGATACCCCATTACTAGTGACGTTAAGGTTGGTAAGAAGAAGACAACTGTCAAATTCCCTTGTATGTTATGCAAAGGTGATCATTATTCTCACCTTTGTCCTCGCATGGACGAGTCTTCTTCTCTTTCGGAAAAACTTCAACTTCCAAAAGGTTATCGTAAGCTTTCTACCAACCCATAGTTAGTTGATGGACTGCTCAATCTGGTTCCATCCCCGGTCAATCTAGTTGATCAGGTGGTCAATCTATTTTCATCCTCGATTGAACCACTCACCAAAGTAGCCGATCCAGTTCCATCATCGATCAACCCCACTTTTCATCTAGAAAGTGAAACCCAAGTGACTAATCCAGTCCTATCATTGGTCAATCCCACCCTTCATCCGAAGAGTGTCAAAGTAGTTGACCCGACTCCGCCATCGGTCGATCCCACTCCTCCTTTGAGAAGTGTCAAAGTGGTTGCTTCGGTTACTTCATCGGTCAATCCCACTCCTCCTTTGACGAGTGCTAAAGTGATTGATTCAATCCCTTCATAGGTTAGTCCCACCCTTCATCCGAAGAGTGCCAAAGTGGTTGCTCCAGTTAGATCATCGATCAATCCCACTCTTCCTCTAAAGAGTGCCAAGGTGGTCAATCCGATCTCATCATCGATCGATCCTACTCTCCCACTAGAGAGTAAACCCAATTATGCCCACGTTTTTTCTCATTGAAACAAGATCTACCGTGTCGGGGGGCATTCCTCCTTCTCTTGCAAAAACCCTTCCAAGTAATGAGGCCATCCTTTTTTATTTGGGTTTTCTAACTGGACCTCATCTTCCCTCTCACATGCTTTTCAAGATTACAGTAAAATTTTGTGGTCGGGATGTTCCTCATACGTTGATAGATGAAGGTTCATCTGTTAGCATTTTGTTTTCTATTGCTTGGAAAGCTTTGGGTTATCCTAAGCTTGTTATGGTTAACCAAACTTTGTTCGATTTCAACAGAAGAACCAATGGCAGTCACCCTTTAGGGATCCTTCCTCAATTTCTGGTAACTTTGGGAGGGAAAACAGTCTTTATTGATGTTATGGTAGTCCAGGACCCCTTGGATTTCGATTTACTCCTTGAGTGAGATTATGTCTATGCCATGAAAGCTATTGTGTCCAATATTTTTCGTGTGGTATCTTTCCCGCACGATGGAAGAATGGTGACTATTGATCAACTTTCATATGTTGTCCCTGACTTGACCATCAACCCAATAACCTCCCTAACCGGGTCTTATATGCAGTCGGTATCACCTCTTCCAAGGGTCAATTATGTGGTGTTATCTCCCATGACTTAAACTTTTGATGATTTGGATCTAGTAGTTGACATGGTGATCTCTTCGGTAGGGATATTGGAGCCTGGTCTCCTTACCCCTAGCGATACCCTAGACATGTGTTCCTTCTAGAGCATTCTTCTTCCATCCAGTGAACATCTCTTGGAAGCCATGATTGATTTTTGTCCCTTGACATGGTATCCTTCTAGAGCGTCATCCTCTTGGAAGCCATGATCAAATGGAGCCTTGAGCATAGTTTTCCTCTCTGTGGCAAGATCGTTAAAAAATGAAACAAAGGTCTTGAGAATAGTTTTCCTCTTTGTATCAAGCTCGTTAAAAAATGAAACAAGAATTTGGGAATTCAACCCGGAGCCTTGAGCATAGTTTTTCTCTTGTGTCAATCTCATTAAAAAATGAAACAGTCACCTCTCCTATCAGGGCGAGTCTTTTTCCAGATCTCGTATATGTCGAGTCGAGTTTTTCGTTAGGTCTCGTATTTGAACCTTCATTTCATCCACCTGTATCAGTTTTCTCCATCTAGTACAGAAATTGGTGGCAACCTCAAAGTCAGTGAATGAATTGAAGCTTGAGTGGCATGTCTCCAACCTTTGATGATCATTATGGAGTTATGCCACTAGATTTCAAGTTGGGGGTAGAGTATCGAGCTTAGTCTTTGTTCTTTATCGTGCTCGTAAATATAAGAACGCACCAGGTAAACATTTATCTCTTTTTTGGACCCTCATGGATAAACGAAAAAGGAACCTGTTGGAGTCTTCTTTAAACTCTTTTCAGACTCTCTAAACATGAAAATATTGTTGAGTGATCTTGCTCCTTTCCCACTCATTAAAAGGTTTGAAACTGCATCTTTTGAGTGATAATTTATCTCTTTTTCGGCCTCACAAGACTAATATTATGAAAAAGGACAACTTTGGAGTCACCTTTAAGTTGTTTTCAGACTCTCTAAATATGAAAACCACCTAGTTTACCTTCTCTGGACTCGTTAAACATTCATACATTGAAGGTCTCATATGAGACCAAACCCTTACCTCTTCCAGTTCATTAAATAACGGAAGAGGGACTTACCAAAGGTGAGTCACACTGAGCATGTGTTACCCTCCTTGAGCTCATTAAATTAAAAAAAGGTACTCATCTATCTAGATGGGGGAAAAATTGAAGGAAACAAACCAAGTCATTTTTTATAACATTACCAGTAACTCTTACGGTCGCCCTTGAACATGACACTTTGTCTTTGCAAACATTTTAATCCACTGAACCTCTACACTAAGCCAATCCTATTATTTTCTTTTACTCCTTTGGGTCACCTGATGAAAGCCACTGCATCATCAAGTTTTGGTCCATGTCATGTTTCTGTTGTTCTGCCTCAGTGTTTAAGGGAAGTATCTGCCTCGAGAGTCATCCATCACAAATATCCTGTTTCAATAGCTGTGTCAGTCCATGTTCATTTGATCTACCAATTACATATATGTGTCAGTTTCATGTCGTTGATGGGGGATACATCAAGGCCATCCTACGATGAGTCTATTCCTGTTGACTTCAGCACATTATCCAGAAACTAGACTTAGAAACTAGTTAGTACCTTGGGACTTGCAGGCCTCAATGGCAGGCCTCCTCGTGTCTGATAGTGGGTTTACATCATTGACCCCTGATCATGTGATTCCACAGAAGTTCAACTTCAACTCATTCATTCACATTCTTCGAAATGTACTAGAGTACCTTGGGAATCATTAACATCAATGGTGATCTCCCTCGCACTTGTTAACGGTTTACCTCATTGACCGGTAATCAAGTGGTTTATGCCATGTTCGACATCAAAACATCTATTCACATGGTTAGATTTGTACTACATCAGGATTGGTAAGAATACCCTGGGTTGAGTCATTCACTCTGATATATACTTTACCCAGGTTGTGACGGAGTTTCTCTTGAATATTGACACATATATTGTCACATAGATCCACTTTGTATTGGTCTGTGGCTATGTCTTGTTATCTCATAGATCCACAGTGTATTTTTCGTGGCTATGATCAGTTCATGTCATGGAAGTATAGATCCACATTGTATGTTTAGTGGCTATACCTTTTTGTCAATATAATTATGGATCCGTATTGTATTCTATGGCGGCCATACCTGAAAAAGTATTTATCACTCAAGCATAGGTATGCCTGCCTTGGGTTTGAAACATGTCATAATATTTTTTTGATGGTTGTGCACATTTTTTTCCATCCTCTCTGCATCCATATCCTTTCTCAAAAAAGTCTACAAAGTACTTCAGTCATCAACGTCTTCTGAGTTCACACTTTGGGGGGAAATTTGTTACACATAAAAATTACTCACTTCAATAGTGTCGCATGTGTCGTCATTACAAGTGTTGTAAGTGTCACATCTTGTCCGCAAATGTCACATATTGACCACAAGTGTCACAAACATCATACTACCATATTTCCTATGTCATGCTTCTAACGACATCATAAGGACACTTAAGACACCTCAAAGACTGGTTTTGAAGAGGAGAAATCACTTGACAAGGAGTACAAGCCTTTTGCCACTAAAAAAACTACTTAAAAATGATTTTTGGAAGGTAGTGCTCCCCTACCCACTGTCAGGGAGTGCCGATGCTCCCTAGACTTCTTTGGGGGAGCGTTGAAATTCTCTGTGCACCCTTTTGGGGGACTACTACCCTTCCTCAGAGAATTTTGGTTTGTTGAGGTAAATCGGGGAAGATTCCCCTGAATCTCTGAAGTTGGTTGGATTTGAATATGAGTTAAAGGCATGATCTTAGGGAAGATCCACAACTGAAGGAGAGGAATCCTCAACTTATCCCAAATATCTCTCAAGTGGTTGGGTCTCTCCAAGCTTATATAAGGATGCCTTCTCATGGTGAAAGGGAGATGAAAAGATTGGAGGTATGAAACCTATGATCTCATAGGCAACATACAGTACATAGATGGATATTGAGAATTACCCCAAACTTATGATCCCATAAGTGAGATTCCATTGAAGCATAATCAATGTAGATTACTTGAGCAAAGGGGTTGGACAAGGAGAGCTGGAAGAAGTTGTTTCATTAGAGGATTGTAAGTACTCTTCATTTTCTCTCATTAATATACATACATGCTTGGCCTTTTTCTTTCAAGTTTGTGTTTGTTCCACATAAACTTGTCTCTAGTAGATAGATCTATATTTGGGCTAATCGCAGTACAATGGGAAGATCATTGTATCCTTGTTTGTTCTACAGGACCTATCGAGGAGCTTAGGATTGAAGCTCAACTTGGACTTTGCGAGGACAAACATCATTAACAAGGTACACATTTTTATTCTTCCTCTTTGTATATTAGCTTAATTAGATCTAAAAGGATGTCAGTGGCCAATGATAGAACCCTTTCTGTCTTGGTTTTAGGGGTCTAGATACCAAGAGGGGATCTGCTTGTCCACTGGAGGATTCTCCTGTAACACTAGGGTGCGGAAATGCCTGATTTCCGCAGGTTGCACTATAGCTAAGGTGCAGAAATTCCTATACGTGGGAAAACCGAGTGTCTTCTCGATGCTTCTAGAAGGAGAAGCTTCTATGGTGAGGTGGCCTCTGAACGGTTTGGATCTTACTCGCTTTCATAATTTAGTGAGATCATCCTAACCTCCTCACTTTATCCTCTTTGGCTTAAAAAAGTAGAGGAACTCTCATGGAGAAAGTTAGCTTGAGTTTGTCTTGATATTATTAGCTTGGTTAGAGTGGCTTTGAGCTTTGCTTTTTCAATATAGATTTTAAGCAGCTATCAGATCCATGGTCTCAGAATCCTTGGAGCAAGAAATGTGTGGGAAGCAAGGAACTGTTGGAAGGAACCTGACAACATCAAGGCATCTAGTTGTATCTTTCTTGAAGATTCTTTAATACATATATACTTTTCTTTCCTATATGAATGTTATTTGTCCATATTGTATGATTCCTTGATCATGTACATAGTGTCATATCAAATAGACTTTGTTATTCTTGTCTTCATTGGCTTTTGCTTATTTGCAGATATTTCTCATAAACCTCGTGACGAAGCTTGGATTCAATTGATGAAGTCAGATATTCAATATTTAAAATGTATGTTCTAGATCCATTTCGCATCTGATAATTGAAATCTAAGGAAAGAGTAATGTACTGTCTTGTTTTGTTCTAGTTTCGTAGTGAAGCTAGGGAGATTGATTTATGTCCACACTTAACAATTAGCCTGATAACAAAAATGGTGACTCCACTGGGGAACATATTGTTTTCCTAATTTGTCTTTCTTTCTTTCTTTGATTGCTTGTTTTCTGATTTCTGAGTCACTGGGAGATCCATCTTGACTCTCTGACTGTTAAACTTCACTAGAAAACCTTCATATTTTTTTACTTTTTTTCCTTTATTGTTTGATTTCCGCACCTTGCTTTCAGGAACAATGAAACGACTTAGGATTTCTGCACCCTACCTGTTTAGAGCAGTGTGGAAACTCTGCATCTTACCCATTTCTAGCCTACGACGATCAAGGATTTTTGCACTGTGCTAGTCTTCCCGCCTGCAGAGATTGCGAAAAAAATTGTTTTTGGTGGTTTTCCCTACCCAGATTTGTGATGTGGTTCTGGGGTGGTTTGTTGGGTCTGATTATAGTCTGCTTGACAAAATTTGAATATGCTTTCTTCCATCTTTGCCTCTATTTTTTTTTTTTTT
>ML784743.1:155720-202005 GCA_009831015.1 Picea engelmannii
TTTTCTCATTTCTTGAGAATCTTGATATTGATGAGTTTAATAAATTTTGGGACATTGTGCATCTAGAAATGATAAACATTTTCTCCTTCTCGTAAGATATATTTCATCGAAGTGAAATATTTGCATTATCATTTCTTTGCATTTTTTAGAGTCGATAAAAACACCATATTCTCCACGCCATCTTCCTTTTGAGTAACAACAACCTTAAAAACAAAATGATTATAAAAATTGAATAGACATTTTTATATTTTCTGGTAGCAAACCTACATTAGATTAGTTGTAGGGATTTGGAATAGGTGTGAAAGATAACTTTCCAAAGATGCAAACAAACATAGAATCTTGAGTTAGGGAGTGGTAAATCCACTTATTACATTTTTTCCTAGAAAGTCCTTCTAACACAAGGGTCAATCACGAGGTCGCATTAAGACTGGCTAAGTTACTCACCCTACTTTGTTGGTCTTAGTGTAGAGATTGCGCGTATTATGGGGGTCGCTTGAAGGTATACCCACAATGAAGAGTGGAAGCCTTTCAAGATGATTTCGGGCTAGATACCTTGCCTTTGCGCATAGATCAAACTGTCGACTATTCCCCCAGGCATTACTATAGTAATTGGTAACCTTAGTGTCCTATCTCTCTAGGTTCTTTACACGAGGTGACTGTGGAGGGGAAATTCTTCACGGTACCTGGAATCGACGTTGGCCAAACTCTCTCGGGATCCTTATTGGGTATACCCACATTTATGTGTGGGAGCTTGCACCAAGGCATAAGTCCGTTAAGTAGGTCATCAGTGTAACTTTTCCACCTGCTCTATCTCAACTCCTTCTTACTTTGTTCTCACGATGTTGGATTCCATCACCAACTAGTGCGTTCATTGTGTGACGGTTTTGTTTGTTTGTTTTCTTCCTAGATTTTTAGTGTGTGTTGTTTGTTTTCACTAGAAAACTCTAGATTGGATATTTATTTGATGGCGTCAGTTCCCAAAATGACCAATGAGGGAACCCCTGCTCTAGGGGAACCTTTTGTTTTTCCTTCTTACAAAAATATTGGTCCTCCTCACATTGCTACTTTGAGGCTTTCAGACCTCACAATTGGATTATCGGTGTGGTTGTTTTCCACTCAGGTAATCCCAAATGCAGCTAGTTCTTCATTTATAAGCACTTCCCCCCAAGAAAATCAACCTCGTGTTGATCCTTCTCCTTCTTCACTAGTAAGGTCTTCTTCGCCTTCTTCACTTGCAAGGTCTTCTTCCATTTCATCTTCTTCGCCAAGTGAAATCTCTGAAGCTAGTAACCTAGTGAATAAGAAGAAGAAGAAAAGGACGAATAAGAAGAAGAAAAATAAGGAAGGGTCCAAACTTCCAACCATTTCCAAACATGTTGGAAAACAACAAGTTATTGTTAATCGTGCTGGGATTGTTGATGATGTCAAGATCAGCCACACAACCCATAAGCCCAAGTACCCTTGCAGGCTTTGTAAGGGTATCCATATTCTTAAGGACTGCCCTGGTCTATCCAAGGTTATCAAATCATGGTCTACACACCCTCACCAACCCATGTCGTCATCCTCTGAACAACATGTGGATAGCCTCCCATCAACTAGTCATGATATTGTTTGGAAGAAGAAAAGAAGAGTCAAATTCTTGTGTATGTTATGCAAAGGGTGTCATCTAACTCATCTTTACCCTCGTATGGACGAAGCCTCAAAATTACTGGAATACGTGACTATTTCAAAGTCCCAACTTCAATCTGCTTATCGCAAGCTTACTCTCGACCCACCTGTAGTGGATGGAATGATCAATCTGGCCCCTTCATCGGTCAGTCTGGTTGATCATGTACTCAATCTGGTCACGTCCTTAGTCGAACCAGTTGACAAAATGGTCAATCCAATCCCATACTCGGTTGATCCCACTCTCCTTTTAGTGAGTGCAACCCAATTGGTCGATCCAATCCCATCCTCGGTTGATCCCACTCTCTCGTTAGAGAGTGAAACCCAATCGGTTGATCCTTTTCCACCCGTCGACCCCATTCTCCCCTTGGAGAATGAAACCCAAGTGGTCAATATGATCTCTTCATCAGTCAATTCTACTCTCCCTCTAGAGAGTAAACCTGATGTTGCTCATGTTTTTCTTGATGATACAGAATCTACCCTGCTAGGGGCCATTCCACCTTCTCCCATGGAACCTCCTCCAAGTAATGAGGCCATCCTTTTTAATTGGGGTGTGCTAAATGGACCTCGTCTTCCCTCTCACATTCCTTTCTAGATTATAGTACATGCTTGTGGTCAGGATGTTCCTTAGACGTTGATAGATGAATGTGCCTCCTGTTAGCATCGAAGGTCACTCCTGGATTGCTTGCAGGAGCAGAGCCCGACACCCATCAGTTTAATGTCATGGTTTAATAAATGGGGTGATCGAATGGGTAAAGACTCAAGAAGATAAAACTTTGACTCAGGGGACCGGGCCTGGTCTGTATGCAGTAAATGAGGTCTTGATCCAACTTCTGTCAATAAATGGATTAAAGGGTGGTAGAGGGGAGACTTGTGAGAAGGGCGAGTAAGACTACCTCAGGCGACAAGCCTTCAGAAGCTTGAGGGTGAAAAACTCGGAAGCCAAGATCCTCTTGGTCCAGAGCTTCAAGGAACTGAAAAGAGACTCGACTGGATCCTCCAATTTCGAGTTGTTCAGTGCTACGAAAATAACAGGAACCGATTAGAAACAACGTAACTGCTACAGTGATCCAACCTACATCATCCTATAACAGCCACAACTCGACTGGATCCTCCAATTCCGAGTTGTTCTAACACAACATACAAGAGACGGAAAAGAGGCTGACATCCATAAAGTAAGAAATCTCAAATTCTTTACATAAACCAGAGTGACCAGTACTTCATCAAAACTTTACAGTCGGGAGCTTTGCTCAACCATCAATAGATACCAAAAATGGTGAAAAGCCTACATATACTCAAAACAACAATCCACAACAGAAACAAGACGCTTCATTAAAAAATTTGCATCTGCATGGCTTCTGACAATCTGCACCTGCAATCTTTGAATGATCGTGCAACTTATGGCAGACGTAATCGAACTCCTGACAGTTCCGTAGGCGAATCGACGTTCCTTTAATTCATCGTCGTACTTTCCCATTATGGCGGAGGCGATGTTGAACTACCACCAACCACTTCAATAACTGCTTCATTGGGATTGAGAATGGCCTAGCCAACTCGACACCTTTGGAACGTAGAAGACCCTTCGCGCTGCCACCTGGATTAGCTGAACGGCCTGATGAATAGGCATGGAGGCCAGCGCGAAGGATGGGGCACATAACGGGAGTGGTGGCGCTAAAACTATGAGGGTGAGATATGAAGTGATGAGGTGTGAGAGAGGTCACAGGGGAAGACATATGGCGGAAGGAAATAAGCGGAGGGGGCAGGAGATGAGATATAATGGGCACGCCTTTAGTGGGAGGCTAACGTGGAAGGGAGCGGGACACATGGTAGGGGGTGAGTGGATGATGAGATGGGAAAGGGACCACACGGGCCAGAAGAGGGGAGATGGACAGGTGTCGGAGGATGAGAAAGGGGCTAAAGGGAGCGAACCTCATCGCAAAGTTAGGTGGAGAACAGATGGCAAGATGACACGACAAGAAAGGGGCCCCACATTTATTAAACGTAGAAAGACAGAGGATGTCTGGATTGCCTATGCGGCTTTGATCCGGGCAATTGAACTACAGCCATCGGAGAGATGCGTCCTCGATTTCGGACCCCCCACCCAGCTTAAAGGTAGAAGGGAAAGGGGGGTTCAGAATCGCCTTGTACATCATTGATCTGTGCACTCCGATCGTGACCATTGAAGAGGTGCGCCCTCGATTCCGAACCCCCCCCCCCCTCCGCTTAAAGGTAGAAAGGTGGGGTGGCTCCAGAATCCTATGTGCGCCATTGATCCGGGCGTGTGAATCTCTGTCGTCCAAATTTGCTTGCCTCTTAATCACAAGCGCACTTGCACCCCAAACTTATGGTAAATGGTTTTTTCACCCACTCCTTCACATTCTAACCCCCCTTTACCAGAAATGTCGCTAACACCTCCGTTAGTATTTTGTCCTCTATTGCTTGGAAAGCTTTGGGTTGTCCTTAGCTTGCATCAGTTACGCAAAATCTGTTATCTTTTAACATAAGAACCAGTCAAGCTTTAGGGACCCTTCCTCAGTTTCCTATAACTTTGGGAGGGAAAACTATCTTTATTGATGTCATGGTAGTCCACGAACCCTTGGATTTCACTTTGCTCCTTCGGCGAGATTATATCTATGCCATGAAATCTATTGTGTCCACTCTTTTTCATGTGATATCTTTCCCTTACGATGGAAGAATTGTGACTATTGATCAACTTTCATTCATCGGTCCTGACTGGATGACCTCCCTAAATGGTTCTTATATACAGATGGTATCACCCCCGCCACAGGTTAATTATGTGGCATTGTCTCCCATGCCTTAAACTGATGATGAAGATGAGCCTCTCACTGTAAGCTCAGTATCTTATGACTTAGACCCAGTAGTTGACATGGTGATATCTTTGATAGGGTTTTTAGAGCTTGATCTCCTTACCCCTGTCGCGACCCTCAAGATGGTGTCCTTCCAGAGTGTGTCTCTTATATCCAGTGAAGATCTCTTGGAAGCCATGACCGAGTTTTGTCCCTTGAAATGTTGTCCTTCCAGAGCACTGTCCTCTTGGAAGCCATGATCAAGAAAAGAGTTGTTGAGCATGATTTTATGATTTCAAGCTTGTTAAAAAATGAAACCAGATTTGAGCATTGTTTTCTGATTTCAAGCTCGTTAAAAAATGAAACCAGCTGAGGATAGTTTTCGCATCTCTATAGAAACCTTGTTGAAAAATTAAAGAGAGCTTACGAGCATAGTTCCCATTTCTGTGTCAAATAGTGGTCTGGGGATTATACCTAGAGTCATGAGCATAGTTCTTATCATGTGTCAATCTCGGTAAAAAATGAAACAACTTCCCCCTCTCCATTAGGGTCAAGTCCCACGTATAGTATTTGAAGATTCATCTCATCTGCTTGTGTCGTTTCATGAAACGAAGCTTGGGGGGAATCACTTCTAGCCTCTGGACTTCATGCTGAAGTTAAGCCACTAGCCTCTTAAGTTGGGGGCTAAGTACCAACAATCCCTGAATAATGCGATGGAAAGTTCAATCATAGTTTTGTATGGTTCAAGTTTGTGTAAAAATGAGACCACCTACCTCAAGCATAGTTTCCTTTGGTTCGAGCTTATGTAAAAATGAAACCAGGTTCAAGCATAGTTTTGTTTAGTTTTTAAGCTTGTGTAAAAATAAAATCTATCTGAAGCATAGTTTTGTTTTGTTTTAAAGCTTGCGTAAACATGAAAACAATCCTGAGCTTAGTCTTTGTTCTTTCTTGTGCTCATAAATACCTGAGAATGTAACCGAGTAAAATTTTATCAGTTTTTCGGACTCGTAAAGGTTATACAAAAAAGAAACCCCCTGGAGTTCCCTTTAAGCTCTTTTTAGTCTCTCTAAACATGAAAATATTGTCGAGCGATCTTGTTCTTTTCATGCTTGTTAAATTATTTGAAGAAAACATTTGATGGGCGGTAGGTTATCACTTTTTCAGTCTCATCAAACTAATTTACGAAAAAGGAACTGAGAGAGTTCTCTTGAAGTGTTTTTTAGACTCTCTAAACATGAAAAACCCCCGAGTTTTTTGTCTATGGACTCGTTAAACAAACATCGAAAGACCCATATGGGAACGAACCACTCCTTCTTAGGGTTCGTTAAACATAATCTGAGGGACTCATCCGAAGGATGAACTTACATATACAAGCATATGTTATCCTCCTCAATCTTGCGTAAAAAGAAAGAGGTACTCACTAGAAATGGTGGGGGAAAATTGGGAAAGAAGTGTGTTTAAAGATGTATTCTATGTAAGAGTCACTTTTGAACATGACACCCTTTCACTTACTTTGTGTCTAGGTTGGAAAAGTCACTTGTCTCTTGATCATACTCCTTTGTAATATTACCCTTTGGTCTATGATCCTTGTTGTTGAGTCAGTGTTGCCAAGAACATTGTCGTGTTGTCAAAATGTTCAAAGAGATGTTCAACCCAGAAAGCCTTCTATTGAGTTGGCCATTTCTTCAGTCCTTACACCTTCTATTGCATTGGCCATCCCTGAGTCAGTCCTAAATCATTTATTTCTCTTATCTACTTCAAATCTTGTTACTTGTTTCATGTCATTGATGGGGGATACATTAAGGCCCTGCTGTGACGAGTCTTTTCCTGTCGACTTCAACTCATTATACAGGACTTAGACTTAGAAAATAATTGGTACCTTAGAACTTGCATGCCTCAATGGTAGGTTTCATCACTTTCGACAATGGGTTTTCATTATTGACCCTTGATCGGGAGATTCTGTTGAGTGTTCGACTTCAACTCATTAATTCACACTTGTTGGATTGTACTAGTGTACCTTAGGATTCATTGAAATTAATGGCAATTTCCCTTGCACTTTTGAATGGTTCTCATCATTGACCAGTAATCAAGTGGTTTCTACCATGTTTGACTTCAGCACCTATAATTGCATGGTTAGATTCATACTATAGAGTGGTGGAGATGAAGACCCTAAATATTTTCTGACAGATTCAGGTTGTGTTGGAGTATATTTAGTGTATTGTTGCATAGATCCACATTGTATGTCTCGTGGCTATGTTCAAATTTGATTCTTTAACACATAGATCCACAGTGTATTTTTGGTGGCTATGATCAGATTTGAGTCATAATGGTATGGATCCATAGTGAATGTTTGGTGGCCATGACCTATATTACTTGACATGGATCTTCGCATGTCGTAATTTATTCTTTGAGTCATTTGTATTCTGAGTATGGGAATGCCTACCTCAATGATGATATATTATTGTACTGTATTTCCTTGTATGTTGGCAGGTTTCCGACTGACTGTTCCTTGTTCCCTACACACACTCGACAAAGTATTTCAGTTATCACTTTGTTCTAACTTCATACTTTGGGGGCTCTCTGTTACACATTATTTTCTTCATCCCTATGACCATCAATGATATAAACCTATTTGTTGCCTTCAGAAGAGTCAATAGCCTGAATTCCTAAAGAAAGAAGGGAGAAGAACTTTTACTAAGAGAAGAAGTTGTATTTTCCTTTGTAAAAACCCTATTGTTGTAGGAAAATCTCCCTGCGGACAGGTAGATTGCCTCAAAGAGCTAGACCCTAACTCTAAGACAGAAAGTGCTTAACGTGGACACTGACTCCCTTTCAGATCTACATAGACTAATACATGAGAAGGAAGGATGATAGAGGTACCTTTTAATCGACGTTTGTCCTTGCACACTCCGAGTCGAGCTCCAAACTCTTGCTCCTCGCTGAGTCCTGTAGACAAACAAAGTATGACCACTTCCTACTCTATTGATATTAGCTTGAAAATAGATCTATCTATTAACGATAATTTTATGTAAAATCAGACACAAACTATAAAGAAACAGGCCAAGCGTGTCATATTAATGATAATAACGACAACAATACTTACAATCGTAGATGCGAATGGGACAGCTTCGTCAAGTCCCCTTCGTCTAACCCTTGCTCGAAAGATCCACAACCTGGATGATAGCAGCTTCACTGATCACTCTCCTTTGATTGACTGTGTGTTTCCTATGAGATCATAGGTTTCATGCTAGCAATTCTTTCCCCTTTTCACCATCATAGAGCCTGCTTATATAGGTTAAGAGGAGCTTAACCTCTTGAGTTATCTTTAGAACAAGTTGAGGAATTCCCTCCTTGGATCAGGGATCTCCTGATGGAACCAAGAATTCGAATGCAAATGCCTTGTAAACTTGAGAGATCCTCCCCTTATTCTCCTCAATGAGACAACTACTACCCCAGATTAGGCAGCGCTCCCTCAAAAGGGGCATCAGGGCGCTATAGCGCTCCCTAGGAAGCTTAAGGGGGGAACTATCACTCCAAGGATGGATAGCACTCCTTCATAGGGGCAGACGAGCATTATAACACTCCCTGAGACCTTATAGGGGAGCTCCAGCGCTCCTAAGGCTGATCTAGGGGAGCGCTCTCTTTCCAAACCTTTGTTTAAGAGCTCCTTTCAGGTGATAAGAGTTCCTTGACTTCAATTAATCATTCTTCCTCCTCCAAACCAAGTGTCTGAGCTATTATAGATGTCTCCTTGGTTTCATCATCATGGAAGCATGCTTTGTTTGATGCTTGCGACACTTATGAATGACATGCGACACTTGCGACATTCGAGAAGATCATGCGACACTTATGACATTTATCAAAGTGAGCAATATTGAGGTGTAACATAATGCCCCCCAAAGTATGAAGTTAGAAGATGCGAACTGATAACTGAAATGATTTGTAGACTTTCAAGAAAGGGTATAGACTTGGAGAACCTGATGAAAGCTACACACAAACATCCAACAAATATCATGACACATTTCAAAACCCAAGGCAGGCATACCTATGCTTGGGTGATCAATACTTGCAAGATATGGCCGCTATAAAATACACTGCAGATCCATAGTCATGTTGATAAGAAGATATAGCCACTGAAGATACAATGTGGATCTATACTCTGATGACTCGGACTGATCATATCCACGAAGAATACACTGTGGATCTACGAGATGACAATACATAGCCACGACCAATACAAAGTGGATCTATGTAATAGTGTATGTGTTATTTGTCCAATGGAAACTCCTTCGCAACCTGGGAAAAGCATATATCAAAGTGGTCACTCAACCCAGGGTCTTCTTACCAATCCTGATATGGTACGAATCTAACCATGTGAATAGATGTCCTGATGTCAAACATGGCAGAAACCACTTGATTACCGGTCAATGATGTAAACCATTAACAAGTGTGAGGGAGATCACCATTAATGTCAATGATTCCCAAGGTACTTTAGTACATTCCAATGAATGTGAATATATGAGCTGAGGTTGAACACCCGTGGAATCATCCAATCATTGGTCAATGATGTAAACCTACTGTCGAATGTGAGGAGGCCTTCCATTGAGGCATGCAGGTCCCAAAGTACTAACTAGTTTCTAAGCCTGATTCCCGGATAATGTGTTGAAGTCGACAGGAACAGACTCGTCGAGGGAGGGCCTTGATGTATCCCCCATCAACGACATGAAACGGACATAGAGATGTAATTGGTAGATCAAATGGACATGGACTGACACAGGTTTTGAGGCAAGATATTTTGGATGGTTGACTCTTGAGGTGGATACTTCCCTTGAACACTGAGGCACAACAACAGAAACATGACATGGACCAAAACTATGCAGTGGATACTGTGACTTGCGTCGGGCGACCCAAAGGAGTGAAAGGAACTCAAAGGATTGGCTTAATGAATAGGTTCAGTGGATTATGATGCGTACAAATGAAAAAGTGACGTGTTCAAGGGCGACTCTAAGAATTGCTGGATAATGTTCTCAAGAGACTGCTTGGCTTGCTCCTTTCAATATTTTCCCCCATCCAGATGGACGAGTACCTCTTTTTGATTTAATGAGCTTGAGGAGGATAACACATGCTCGATATAACTCACCTTCGGTAAGTTCCTCTTCCTTTGTTTAACGAACCAGAAGAAGTAAGAGTTCGATCCCGTATGGGTCTGTCGATGTGTGGTTTAACGAGTCCAAGGACAGAAAACTCGAAGGTTTTTCGAGATTATAGAGTTTGGAAAAACACTTAAAAGAGAACTCTCTCAGTTTCTTTTTCGTACTGTAGTCTAACAAGACCTAAAAAGAGATAAACTATCACTCGAAAGATGCCCTTTCTAACCTTTTAATGAGTGTGAAAGGAAGCAAGGTCACTCGACAATCTTTTCATATTTAGAGAGTTTGAAAAGGGTTTAAAGATGACTCCAGGGGGGTTCCTTTTTCGTGTGTTCGTATATCTGTACGGGTCCGAAAAAGAGATAAAAGTTTACCCGGTTGCATTCTCATGTATTTACGAGCACGAGAAAGAACAAAGACTAAGCTCGGTATGCCCCCATATTGAACGCTAGTGGCTTGACTCCAGACTGATTATCAAAGGCTGGAGACATGCCCCCCAAGCTTCAATTCATTCACTGACTTTGAGGTTGTCACCAATTTCTGTGCTAGATGGAGAAAAAGGATATAGGTGGATGAAATGAAGGTTCAAAAACGAGACCTAACGAAAGACTCGACTTGACATCTACGAGATCTGGCAAAAGACTCAACTTGAAGGGAGAGGTGATTGTTTCATTTTTTAACGAGCTTGACACAGGAAAAGAACTATGATCAAGGTTCTAGTTTCGATCCCCAGATTGTTGTTTCATTTTTTAATGAGCTTGCTACAGAGAGGAAAACTATGCTCAAGGCCTCTGTTTCATTTTTTAACGAGCTTTTCACAGAGAAGAGAAACTATGCTCGTGACCTATGTTTCATTTTTTAACGAGCTTGCCACAGAGAAGAGAAACTATGCTCGTGGCATCTATTTCATTTTTTAACGAGCTTGCCACAGAGAAGAGAAACTATGCTCATGGTTGCTTCTTGATCATGGCTTCCAAGAGGATAATGCTCTGGAAGGGTACCATGTCAAGGGACAAAACTCGGTCATGGCTTCCAAGAGATCTTCGTTGGATGGAAGAGAATCACTCTGGAAGGAACACATGTTGATGGTTGTGATAGGGGTAAGGAGATCAGGCTCCAATAATCCTACCGAAGAGATCACCATGTCAACGACCGGATCCAAATCATCGAAAATTGAGGTCATGGGAGACAACGCCACATAATTGACATGCGGCGGGGGTGATATTGTCTACATATAAGAACCACTTAGGGAGGTAACCTAGTCGGGGCCGATGAATGAAAGTTGATCAATAGTCACAATTCCTCCATCATGAGGGAAAGATATCACACGGAAAAGGGTGGATACAAGAGCTTTCATAGCATAGACATAATACCGCCCAAGGAGTAAAGTGAAATCCAAGGGGTCTCAGACTACCATGACATCGATAAAGATAGTTTTCCCTCCCAAAGTTACAGGAAACTGAGGAAGGATCCCTAAAGGTTGACTAGTTCTTCTGTTAAAAGCTAACAGATTTTGTGTAACTGGTGCAAGTTGCGGACAACCCAAAGCGTACCAAGGAACCGAAGACAAAATACTAATGGACGCACCTTCATCTATCAGTGTTTGAGGAACGTCCTGACCACGAACCTGTACTGTAATCTGGAAAGGAATGTGAGAGGGAAGACGAGGTCTAGTTAGCACACCCTAATCAAAAAGGACGGCTTCGGTACTTGGGGGGGGGGGTTCGCAAGAGAAGGAGGGATGCCCCCCGGCACGGTAGAGTCTGTATTAACAAGAAAAACATGGGTAGTATCAGGTTTACTCTCTAGAAGGAGAGTAGGATCGACCGATGATTGGATCGAATCAACCAATGGTGGACTTGGATAGACCACTTTAGCACTCTTCATAGGAAGAGTGGGACTGGCCGAGGAAGGAACTGAATCAGTCACTTTGACATTCCTCAATGGAGGAATGGGATCGACTGATGGTGAAACTGGATTGATCACTTGAGTTTCATTCTCCAAGGGAAGAATGGGGTTGATGGGTGGAAATAGACCGACCGCTTTGGTGTCACTCTTTTGATGAAGAGCGGGGCTGATCGATGACGGAACCGGATCAGCTACTTGGGTTCATGGTTCAATTGAGGAGGAAACTAGATTGACCACCTGATCAACCGGACTGACCGAGGATGGAACCGGATTGACTAGTCCATCAACCAATGATGGGTCAGAGGAAATCTTGCGATAACCTTTTGGAAGTTTAAGTTTTTCCCAAAGAGAATAAGCCTCATCCATGCGAGGACAAAGGTGAGAGTAATGATTACCTTTACATAACATGCAAGGGAACTTGCCAGTTTTCTTCTTCTTACCAACTTGAACATCACTAGTTGACGGGGTATCATTGACATGACTGACAGAGGATGATGATGTGGAGGACCACATTTCTAAGACCTGGGTAAGACCGGGGCAATCCCTCAGAAAGTGGTCACCCTTACAAAGACTGCAAGGGAATTTGGGTTTTGGATTCTTCGTTTTAATCTTGTTGACCTCATCAACACTCCCAGTACTATTAACAGTAACTGGTTTCTTAGAGCCAACATCTGATGTTGTTGGGGCCTTGGTCCTTTTCAGGCTCTTCTTCTTCTTCGCTTTCCATTTCTTCTTCTTCTGATCGACCTGGCTACTTGCTTTAGAGATTTCACTAGGAGAAGAAGGAGAAATTGAAGGAGACTTGATGGACAAAGAAGGTGAAAAGTCGACATGAGGTTCATGTGTGGGTGGTGTATTGACATCCAAAGTATTAGGTGCAACTGAAACATTGGGAGGATTCGGGATCACCGGAGTGGGGAACAACCAAACTGGTAATCCGATAGTGAGTCCTGGAAGACTCAGTGTGGCAACATATGGAGGACCAAAGTTTCCAAATCAAGGAAAAGTATAAGGTTCCCCAGGAGGAGGGGTTCCTCCATTGGAACTCCCAGGATTCGATGCCATTATCATTGACTCGACCTAAGGTCCACTAAGTAAAACAAACAACACAGGCTAAGAATCTAAGAAGCAAATAATTAAACAAACCTTCCTATGATGAAACCACTAGTTGGTGATGAAATCCAACATCGCGAAATCAAAATAGGAAGGAGCAGGGATAGAGCGGGTGAATTAGTTACATTGGTGACCTGCTTAACGGACTTACGCCTTGGTGCAAGATTCCATGCAGTAATTGTGGATTTACCCTCCAAGGAACCTGAGTGAGTTTGACCAATGTCTATTCCAGGTACAGTGAGACTTCCCTTCACCGTCACCTTGTGTGAGACCCTAAAGATTGTGGCTACTAAGGTCACCAATTCGTAGTCAGCCCCTGGGTGGGTACATTCGATAGTCCAGTCGGAACGTATGGGCAGGATAACAAGTTCGAAGTCAGTTTGAAAGGCTTCCACTCAACATTGTGGGTATACCTTCTAGTGACCCCCAATATACGATCCGACCACTACAAACAGTTGAACCACGGAAGGATAATCTCCGTAGCTCACCCGAATGTGACCTCGTGCATAACCCCTATGTGAGAGGGGGATCCCAGCAAGCCAATAGGACAATTGGATTTAACTCTCCCTACCGCAAGACACTAAGTTTGTTTGATAGCTTTGGAAAGTTATCCTTTCAACCTATTCCAAAGCCCTACACCTTAAACTAATGTAGGTTTGCTAACAAAGATGTAAAAAGTCTGATAAATTTTAGTTAAGCATTGATTTTAATGGTTGTTGTTTACTCAGAGGGTGTATGAAAGTGAAACTACTGGAATGATGACTTAATTCCAAAAAATATGCATGAAATATGATAAGCAATCGTTTCTTTTCAATGAATACCTATTTAAGGGAAAGAGGAAGAGTCGTTTTCACTATCAAACACAATCAATTTTGTTCTCAATCAAATCCAATATGATGCTACAACATTTCAGAAATTCAAACTAATCATTAAGATGTAATTTTTTCATTTGTATGCGATAATCAATTCAATGCAAAATTTCTCTTGCCAACTACCCTTTCAGATCTAGGAGATTCGGACAAGAAAACGCAAATTTCGCACAAAAAACACATCCTTTTGCAATCAAACAAGACAAAGAAAATCAAAAACACAAAAGGAAGGAGAAAGATATTGGATCATATGACCTCAAAGAACCAAATGAGAAGAGTTACAGACTTCAAATTTCCTTCACTAGAGTTCTCGCTCAGTCGGATAGGAGAGAAGAAAGCAGCGGATCGATTTCAAGATCTCAACAACGAAAACTCAAAAATAATGAAGAAGGGAATAAAATCTGAACAAAAAGGTGTTTTCTTCTCAATATGAAGGATGTTAGAGGTCAAGGGAAGAAGCATTGACTCACAAGGTGACCCAGCAAGAGAAACACAGAGATAAAACCCTAAAAAAAGCAATTCTGGAAGGTTTTTGGCCAAAAGAGGGATGGTGCTCTGTTGTCTAGGGAAAGGAGCGTTATAGCACTATGTGTAAGGCACTCAAGGAGCGATGGTTCTCTGTTAACATAGGGACAGGGGCGCCAGGTTCAAAAAGCTCCTAAAAGTATCAACAAATCCAAAAATTGCAGTCCAGTCTCGACAATCAAGCTGAGTGTGATGGGGTAGGGAGTCAATCATCTCATGAAACCAATCAAAAAGGAGTGAACCAGGTTTGAAACAATCAAGGGGTAAAACAAGGTCTATGAGGAGAAATCAAAACAAGAATTTTTTATTTGAGGACTCCCCAGTGGAGTCGTCAGTTTCTGTTGTAGGAAAATCTCCCTGCAGACAGGTAGATTGCCTCAAAGAGCTAGACCCTAACTCTAAGACAGAAAGTGCTTAACATGGACACTGACTCCCTTTTAGATCTACACAGACTAATACATGAGAAGGAAGGATGATAGAGGTACCTTTTAATCAACGTTTTTCCCTGCACGCTTCGAGTCGAGCTCCAAAATATTGCTCCTCGTTGAGTCCTGTAGACAAACAAAGTACGACCACTTCCTACTCTATTGATATTAGCTTGAAAACATATCTATATATTAACGATAAGTTCATGTAAAATCAGACACAAAGTAGAAAGAAACAGGCCAAGCGTGTCATATTAATGAGAATAACGACAACAGTACTTACAATCATAGATGTGAATGCAATAGCTTCATCAAGTCCCCTTCATCTAACCCTTGCTCGAAAGATCCACAACCTGGATGATAGCAGCTTCACTGATCACTCTCCTTTGATTGACTGTGTGTTTCCTATGATATCATAGTTTTCATGCTAGCAATTCTTCCCCCTTTTCACCATCATAGAGCCTGCTTATATAGGTTAAGAGGAGCTTAACCTCTTGATTTATCTTTAGAACAAGTTAAGGAATTCCCTCCTTGGATCAGGGATCTCCTAATGGAACCAAGAATTCGAATGTAACTGCCTTCTAAACTTGAGAGATCCTCCCCTTATTCTCCTCAACGAGCCAACTACTGCCCCAGATTAGGCAACGCTCCATCAAAATGGGCATCAGGGTGCTATAGCGCTCCCTAGGAAGCTTAAGGGGGGCGCCAGCACTCCAAGGATGGATAGTTCTCCTTCAGAGGGGCATACAAGCGTTATAACGTTCCCTGAGACCTTATAGGGGAGAGCCAACACTCCTAAGGCTGATCTAGGGGAGCGCTCTCTTTCCAAACCTTTGTTTAAGAGCTCCTTTCAGGTGATAAGAGTTCCTTGACTTCAGTTAATCATTCTTCCTCCTCCAAACCAAGTGTCTAAGATATTATAGATGTCTCATTGGTGTCGTCATCATGGCAACATTCTTTGTTTGATGCTTGCGACACTTATGAATGACATGCAACACTTGCGACAGTCGAGAGGATCATGCGACACTTACGACACTTATCAAAGTGACAAATATTGAGGTGTAACACCTATTAAGGAGTATTTTTGCAGGTTGCTCTTTACATGCAGAAATTCCTGATTTCCACAGGCTATACTAAATCTAGGATGTGGATTTTCCGTAGACTACACTATAGCTAGGGTGCGGAAATTCCCCATTCCCGCAGGCTGCACTATAGCTAGGGTGTGGAAATTCCTGTACGTGAGAAAAACGAGTGTCTTATCGATGCTTCTAGAAGGAGAATATTATATGGTGAGGTGGCCTCCAAACGGTTTGGATCTTACTCTCTTTCATGATTTAGTGGGATCATCCTAACCTCCTCACCTTATCCTCTTCAACTTATAAAAGGAGAGGAACTCTCATGGAGAAAGTTAGCTTGAGTTTGGCTTGAGATTATTAGCTTGGTTAGAGTGGCTTTGAGCTTTGCTTTTTCAAGATAGATTGCAAGCAACTATTAGATCCATGGTCTCAGAATCCTTGGAGAAAGAAGTGTGTGGGAAGCAAGGAACTATTGGAAGTAGCCTGACAATATCAAGGCATCTGGTTGTATCTTTCTTCAACATTTTTTAATACAGATATACTTTTCTTTCCTATATGAATGGTATTTGTCCATATTGTATGATTCCTTGATCACGTACATAGTTTCATATCAAATAGACTTTGTTATTCTTGTCTTTGTTGGCTTGTGCTTATTTGCAGATATCTCTCATAAACCTCGTGATGAATCTCAGATTGCATTGACAAAGTCGGATCTTCAATATTTAAAATGTATGTTCTAGATCCATTTCTCATTTGATAATTGAAATCTAATGAAAGAGTAGTGTATTGTCTTGTTTTGTTCTAGTTTCGTAGTGAAGCTAAGGGGATTGATTTGGGTCAACACTTAAAAATTAGCCCGATAACAAGGGATCAAAACTAATCCTCCATCGTTTCATCATGAGGCTACCGCCGTATATAGTCCATAACTGCTCCAAGATAGATGTGGAGTCTTCTGGAGATTTAAAACTGAAACAAAGCCAACCTTGAGTCAGATAGGTGATCTCTGAAGCATATGTCAAGAGTGGCTTCCATTTGTTATTTACCCACTTTGAGAGGTCAATTTGGCATAGGTGTTTTTAAGAAAATATGCCCACTAAGGCACAGAGGCTTAGTGAGACCAAATCTGCAAATCTCGTGTCATGGCCAAGGACCATTTTCCTCTTAGATTTTTTTGAACACCAGGGTCTATGATGTGGTGTAGGTCTGCCAATATGTGAAGATCTAGGTGAGCTCTTATGCAGATGCGATCCTCCAGTTATTTGCTGATACGAATGGATATTAACCCCACAGGAGGAGGAAAAAAGGAGAGAATCAGTCGAGGTATGGCAAGAGGAGGTACTAGGGATGCTAGCTAGGGAGACGGTCTGAGAAAAAATCGAGGAGGTTAGTTAGAAGGACAGGAAAGTCGAGGTTGGTGGGTGTGAGTGAAGCTCAGTTTGAGATGAAAAGGGAGGTTGAAGAGGATAGGAGGGTGGGGCTAGTGTGGAAGTCGATGGAGGGGATGGAGAGAAAGTGTTTGAATGAATAAGTTTAGCAAGCTCATCAGTGGAGGGGAAGAGGCCCTCACTATTCCAGAGGACCTCATCAGCAGCACCCATGAGTGCGTTGACATCCCTCTCCATCAGTGTGATAAACAAGGATAGATAGTGTCTCCCTTGTCATGAAGTGGTAAAAGGTAGACATAGTGTAGAGGTTTTGAAGTTTGGGGATAAGGTTGGAAGAGCATAACAAAAAGAGATTAAATCGAAGTAACTGAGTGAGGTATAGGGTCAGAGGTAATCCAGTAGATAGGAGATGTCCAGAAACTCAGAGTAGTCTTTCCAAAAAGTGTAAGAGCATAGCTATTGTTAAAGCGCGGATAATGCAATAGGTTAGATGTGTCAGATCAGAGAGGTCTGAGGCTATCTAGGCCACAGAAAGATAGGTTAAGAGGAGTTGTGATTGAAAATGTTGGATCAATCATGGTCGTCGAGATATGATCAGGATAGATCATGGTCGCCCGAGGTACTTTCATATTTCTCCATTGTATCAGGGTATAGTTTTAGGGTTTGCCCAACTCCATTTCGCCACTATTTTTTCCATTTCACCATCACTTAGCATTCACCTTCATACGCCTCTTAAAAGTGAAGTGTTAAGGGGTAGGTGATTATCAGAAGAAAAATGACTAGGTGAAATAGTTAGATTAGTCATTGGGATACTTTATTATATATTTATCTCTCCTTAGTTGTTAGATAACATGACACAACTATCCATTACATATTAGGTACAACATGACACAACTATCCATTATATATTAGGTAAGGGTTTTTAATAATTCAAATAAATGGAAAGGATATACCCCTTATGTAGAGAAACAATGATAGAAAAATAGAATAAAGTCTACTCTATTTTTTGTTAGGCATGGGCTATATTAAGAAATATATTTTGTTGTGTAGGTCGAGTTATTTAAGGAAACGTACATGCTATATTATAAAATAAATTGCGTAGATTAAGTTATAGAGGGAAATAATTTGTATAGGTTATTATTTACATTTGGTGGAAGATAAGATTATACCTTATTTTCACAAAGCTTTGGGTTTAACTTATATGTGTGAGAGTTAGATAAATGAAAATTTAGATAAGTTATGTGAATAATAAAAATTCTTCAAAATATATTTTTCTTAATTATAAATGTCAATTATATTTTATTCAATTTTAGTAGAGTGAAAGGTTCGTCCATTTAATATGGAAATAAAGTCTTGAAATGAAGGTATTACTAGGTATTTTGGAGTATGTGTTCATTCAATTAAGACATATAAGATATTTGTTCTTACCTTATATCTAAATATATTTTCCGAGCTTTCCTTCAATAAAGATTTTCAAACTTTACCTTATCAAAGGAAAATAAATCAATGAGATATAATGATGACAGTGTCATGGAAAAATTCATAAATTCCTAACACTACTAATTATAACCCTCTTGCTTCTTGTTGTTAATAAAACCAATTTTAACACTAATAATGGTGTTATTCCTTTCCCAATCTTATAGTAGTGAGAAGAGGTTGACTTTCCTTGAGTTATGATGCAGGAGCATCTCTCCACGTCAGCAGCCAGCCAGCCAGCCACGTCAACGCGCATGCATTCATACGCTAAAAGAGAGGCGTAGTCCTCATTTAAATTTGAAATGAATGTAATTAAATGTCTTAGGCTGGTGAGCCATAGAATCCGTGCCTTTATGCAGGCATTAGATAGGATCTGATTTAATGCAAGATCGGCTGAGATCTAGATCAAGATGCTGGACTAGACAGCCATTTAATGTAATTTAATAGGGTAGGTAAATCCTAGAGGGAAGCACTCGATGAGCACCTCAGGTAAAAGAGATTTTCAGATCTCATTTTGAGTTAGATAGAGGAGGATGATTGTAGAGGAGTTGTAGAGCCGAGGAGAGCTCGAGAACACCTTTCTAAAATACAGGCATTTGCCATTGTTAATATAACAGAGCAGTTTTTCCTGCATTGATTCTGTGTTGAATGGATGTCTGTGTGTGTTCTCTATGTATGCTGTGAATGTATGTTATGTTGATGCATTCTATAGGAGTTCGTTTGATTTCAGGTTGAAGGTCTTTGAGGCTTCATACCAGGAGGGTGTGACAGAACGCTGAGAGTTCTGAGAGCCGTGCACAGGGGATGCACTTCTGATCTCTGCGGGGTCAGACAAAGACGTGCTCAAGGCACAGGAGCTGAAGTCAACAACTCAGAGGAAGAAGACCTGTGAGGTTACTGAACACCTCAGGAGGCAAGGCTGTGTAGCTGAAACACAGTTGTAGACAGAACTTTGTTGTAAGTTCTGTGGAGCTCTGCCAGGTGGGCATTGAGCATATGCACAGTGGTACTGAAGAAGAAATCTACTGAGAGTTCGGAGAAGACCAGAATCACTGAGGATTCTGAGAGGCTCTGCCAAGTGGGCATTGAGCAGGTGCAAAGGGTGCACAGAGGGAACCCAGAACTACTGAACGTTCTGTGGAGAAGATACTCTGCTAGGAGGGCGTCGAGGAAGCGTGCAGATAGGCACCGAAGAGAAGAGAACTCTCTTGAGTTCTGTCAGTTGAAGGAAGAGTCCACTGAAGGATCTTCACTGGGTTTTTGAATACCCAGAAGTACTCAAGAAGAGGCTTGAGCATAAGGATAGCCAGAAGGGCATCCATTTCATTCTCCATCTGCGGGAGAAGAAGGACAAAATCCCCCGAGGGGCCTGAGTGTTTGAGAAAGCTCAGAAGAGATAGCATGGTGGTGCGCAAAGACTCTGCAGGAGCGCAGATGTTGAAATACTCTAAGGATTCGAGAGTAAGAACTCAGGAGGACTCCACTTTTTTATACGCGTGATGAAACTCAAGGTTCGGGAGCTCATTGGATAAGGAAACCAATATAGAGGCCTTGGAGAAATCAGAATTCTTCCAAGTGCTGAGAAGAGAGTGCAGGAGCTCAGGAAGGGCATCACCAGTCGTCCGATCAGGCAGGAGAGAAGAGATCTAGACCGTCGAAGGTTCACGTCGAGGAAGGCATTAGAAGAAGCGCGCGGAAGAGGAGAGCGACGGTCGTCGGATCTCACACTAAAAACTCGTCAGCCGTTGGATCGGGGAAAGCTGCGCAGAGGTTAAGCACAGGAGTAGATGCATGGGAAGCTCAGGAGCAGCCTGCAGGAAGAGGAGACTGACAGCCATCGGATCTCATATAGAAATCCCGTCAACCGTTGGATCGGGAGGAGTTGCACGGAGTTTAACCTCTGGAGGAGGAGCGCACGAGGAGGATTTATCGGAGCCGTCAAATCTTGGATCAGATCACCGACAGTCGTCGGATCTGCAGGAGTTGTGCAGGATTTAACCCCGTGAACAGGAGGAGAGGAGTCCCGACAGGCATCGGGATATCGGCCATCGGGAAATCGGAGTTCTCTAGGTCGTGTGAATCGGGACATCGACAACCGCGAAATCTCGACGAGATCTGGACTGTCCGTTAGCGAGGACACGTGGTGGAGATCAAGCGCCATCGGTGTTTTGGCGCATCGGGAAATTGGCATTCCCATCGACAAGGCATCGGAGAAATCCCAGGAGAAACCCCGACACAGAATCTGGATCATCCGTCTGAGGAGGGGTACGTGTCATGCGATCGTCCGTTCCAGAGATCCGAGGCACCAGGCATTGAGACTTGTAGGTCTCGAAACGGTGACAAGATCTGAACCATTCGTTTGGAGGATGCGTGTCAGAGGATCCTGAGGAGTCGGGAATCGGTATATCGGAGTTCTCAAGGTCGAGGGAACCAGGGCATCGAACGCTCTGAAATCCCGATGAGATCGGGATCATCCATTGGACGGACGCGTGGCAATCATCTAGCGCCATCAGAGTTGAAGCCATCGGGATATCGGGAATCCCGGGAAAAAGTGATTTGAGCACTTCGAAATCGTGAAACGCGAAACCCCGATGAGTGGGGGCCAGTTGTCATCACAGCAAAAAAGGAGGACAGAGGCGTAGTGGAGGCCAGTTGTCAGCGATCCGAAGGAAGTCAGGAATCGGGATATCGAGAATCCCGAGAACAAGAGTTTTGTGCATTGCAGAATCGCGATACGCGATTTCCCGATCATGACGAAGGTGGACCCCAGAGGAGTCAGGGAGGAGGACAGGTGGCATTCCACATCGGCTATCAGGATATCAGAGATTCCGGGAGAAAGGAGTCCGTGCATCTCGAACTCGCGAACCCCGTAGCCCTGATGGGGTAAGGTTGTGGTCACGGTAGTTGGTCATATAAGCAGGGGCTGAGCGGAAGGGCTAGCGCATAAAGGAGCATATCGCGAATCGGAGAATCACGAGTCCCGGGGACTTGTGCATCATGACATTGAAAACGTCGAAACCCTGATGGAGAATATGGTTGCGGTCATATGCGAGCAGGTCACATGGACCAGAGCATAGCCAGATGGGGCTAGGCAAACAGGACATGCATCGAGATATCGAGGATCGGCATATCGAGGTTTCCGTGGACGCAAAAACTTTTCATTTCGAAACTGCGAACCCCGAAACCCCGACGAGAAGCTTGACTGCGGTCACACGGAGACAGGTCACATGGACCATGCCCTAGCCAGGAGGGCTAGCGCATAAAGGGGCGCATCAGGTTTTGAGGATTGAACTCCCGATAGGAAAGTGAGGCCATGGTCACGGAGGCATGGTTGTATGCGACAGAAGCTAAGCTCAGGAGGGCTCGCGCGTGAAAAGAGATCATCGCAAATCAGGGATTGGAGAGGCGAGGAGTTCTCAACAGCGAGAACCGCGAAACCCCGAACCCCGATACAGAGTCGAGGATAACCACGGTTCAAGTGTTGAAGGCTGAGGAAGGTAAAGAAGGACCTGTGGATCGGGTAATTGAGCAGAGATTCCTCTCAGGAATCTAAGGAGCCGCTTCGGCTCAGAAGTAGAAAAGGGATAAGATCGATCCTGTGAGCAGGAGGTCAGGTGGAGAGACCCTGCAGGGTGATAGGTCAGACCTCTACTGCATCAAGTGGTATCAGAGCTAGTTCTTGTCTGTATATTTCAGGCAGGAAGAGAGGCAGGAGGAGGAAAGCACTCTGATACACGTCAAGTGGTATCAGAGCCCGGATTTTGTTTGTATATTGCAGACAGAGGAGCAGGAAGAAGACAGAGTGCTGGAAGACTCTATGACGATTGTTTGCAAGTAGGCAGCAGTCGAGAAGACAGTCAGGGAGACTGTAAGAGGATGAAGCTGGAACACTCAGGGATGCAGAGTGACAGCAGCAGATCTATCAGGGAGGCAGATAGACACAACACCATGGTTACTGAAGACCATAGGTATGCTGGGAGGAAGAAGAGCAAGGCAGAAAATCTTGCTGAATGGGATAAAGAAAGGACTAGAGAGCTCTATGAATTAAAGGCAGACATAGAGAAGCTCAAACTGCGGATGCAGCAGGATAGGAGGAGGAGACGGATGTGCGAATTGCCCATGAAGAAGGCGAAATTGAAATGGCCAGTCAGGGAGCTGATGGCTAAAAGACAATGCAGGTTGTTGAAAAAATGGTTGAGGTATGCTAAAAACCTCAAGGTCGCATAAGAAAGGATGATTTATCACTGTTGGCCAGAGACCGGGAGAGGTCTCGATGATTGGGATGATGAAGAGGATGAATTGGGATCGGCTGAGGATCTCAAGAACTGCCAGGAGGGTAGAGAAGAAGAAATTCCAGTTTGCCAGGAGGGCAACGAGTTGAGATCAGCTGATGATCTCAAGGACTGTCAGGAGGACAGCCAGGGAATTTCACATTGTCAGCTAGGCAATGATGAAAGGAGATCGTTGAGGGATCTCGAAGACTGCTAGGAGGGCAGCGGAAGCATCAAAGACTGTCAGGAGTGCAGATATGAAAATGTGAGGCCATCTGAAGGTCTCATGGGCTCTATGAAGAGTTCAATTCAGCAAGGAGTGCTGATGAAGATGGGATCGGTTGATCTCATAGTCTGCCAGGGAAGTAGCGGAAGCATCCCATATTTCCAGGTGGGCAGGTGTTATTGGATAAATCCGTGAGTGCGGACACAAACCGATCTCCCTAGATCCACCTGGTATCTAGAACAAAACAGGACATAATACTACACTTTCCCTAGATCTAGCCTATTGAATGAACTAAGAGGTAAGGGTTATGGACATGCCTTATGAACGCTTTCCTTAGATCTCTGTTGTTCCAAGCTTTGCTCCAATGCTCTCATCCCATCCAGATCACAACAAAACGAACCAATCGAAGTAAAGGCAGGTTAACTTATTCAATGACTAGTCTATACATATGATCAAGGAATTATGTAATAAAGTGACATCATCTTTATGGGAAAGGGACATATTGCTGTATTAAATTAATTGAAAGTGAAACTTACAACCTGAGCCTTGATGTCATAGGTCTGCTTTCGATGGCTTCTAGCTCTGACACACACACTTGCTCATGTATGAAGAAAATCAACTACTTGTGATGATCTTGTTGTTGTCTCTTGTTGCTGTAGCATCAATCCTCCACACATTCTTGCACTGATTCTCTAATCAATCTCTTGCTAACTTGCTGCTTGCTCAACTTAACCCTTTCCATGAGAAATCTCCTCAATATATAGGAAGAGATGGTTTAGTTACTTGGATAGGGAATGATCCCAAGATATCTGGAATGCCAGTACTTGAATAACCACTCGAAAGCCAAATCACCCTTCTAGAAGATTCGAGATCTTTATCTTTTTCTCCTTTAAAAGCATGTTCGCACCCTAACCATGAGTATAGTGCAAGAAGTTCGCACCCCAGCTTAAAGCAGCATGCGAGAAACAAGAATTCTCGCAGGTGAATATATAAGCAGCCTGCGAACATGTTTCAAAATGTGAATTCTGGAAGAAGACAACTGTAACTTTTCTCAGGAAAGTATTCTTGGTAAAGAGTTTGATCTTCCATCATCATGACATCATTACAATGACCAAATTTGTGGATAACAGCAGGGATGAGTAGATGAGATTATTTGTGGGTCTCATAAACTCAGAAGTGAGTTGGATTCAGCCAGGGGAGCTGACAGAGCCAGTGAGCTCAAAGGTGAATTTGGATCAGCAGGTGCAGCTGACAGAGGTGGAGGATCAAGATGATCTTCTGATGATTCAGGGAATTGGGATATTCCTACCATGTGTCTCCCAAGAGGAGGTGAAAGTCTATGTTGCAGGTGCAACAACAGCAGAAGAACAGTCATCAGAGACTATCAAGAAAATATTGGAGCAGACTTTGGAAGTTTCCCAAGCAGAAGAGGATGATGAGCATTCTGAGGAATGGCTCGATATTTTCAGCAATGCAGCTGAAGAGACTGCAACATGGGAGATTGCAGAAACAGAGGAAGAAGAAGCAGACAACATTTTCTTTGTTGATCTGTGGGATCAGATAGAAGCCCTGGAAGAAAAGGGTGAGAGTGCAGGGAAGGCACATCCAACAGGTGAAGTTGGAAATAGATGAAGATGGCGTGGGAGATCATGATGATCTTCCCAATGGCCAAAAATTTTTGCAGCTGAGGAGACTGCATGAGCAAAACCAGCCATGGGAGCAGCTGGATGCAATGATCGAGGAAATTAGGAGGCTGATGGTAAAGTCAGCAGAAACTGCCAGCGAGGAGAGGTTGAGCAGGAAGGAAGCAGCAGCAACAGCAGTAGCGTAGAAGCAGCAACAACAGAATGGAGCAGATGGGAAGCTCCAAATATTCATTTGGGATCCAGGAGGATTTCCAACAGCTTAGAGGGGAAGCGCATGAGCAGGAGCTCATAATTTTGCAGCTGAGGATTTTGATGCAGGAGAATCTCTCCACGTCAGTAGCCAGCCAGCCAGCCACGTCAGCATGCATGCATTCATACGCTAAAACAGAGGCGCAGTCCTCATTTAAATTTGAAATGAATGTAATTAAATGTCTTAGGCTGGTGAGCCATAGAAGTCGTGCCTTTGTGCAGGCATTAGATAGGATCGGCTTTAATGCAAGATCGGCTGAGATCTAGATCCAGATGCTGGACTAGATAGCCATTTAATGTAATTTAATAGGGTAGGTAAATCCTGGAGGGAAGCACTTGATGAGCACCTCAGGTAAAAGAGATTTTCAGATCTCATTTTGAGTTAGATAGAGGAGGATGATTGTAGAGGAATTGTAGAGCCGAGGAGAGCTGGAGAAAACCTTTGTAAAATACAGGCATTTTCCATTGTTAATATAACAGAGCATTTTTTCCTGCATTGATTCTGTGTTGAATGGATGTTTGTGTGTGTTCTCTATGTATGATGTGAATGTATGTTATGTTGATGCATTTTGCAGGAGTTCGTTTGATTTTAGGTTGAGGGTCTTTGAGGCTTCATACCAGGAGGGTGTGACAGAACGTTGAGAGTTCTGAGAGCCGTGCACAGGGGATGCACTTCTGATCTCTGCGGGGTCAGACAAAGACGTGCTCAAGGCACAGGAGATGAAGTCAACAACTCAGAGGAAGAAGACTTGTGAGGTTACTGAACACCTCAGGAGGCAAGGCTATGTAGCTGAAACACAGTTGCAGACATAACTTTGTTGTAAGTTCTATGGAGCTCTGCCAGGTGGGCATTGAGCATATGCATAGTGGTGTTGAAGAAGAACTCTGCTAAGAGTTCGGAGAAGACCAGAATCACTAAGGATTCTGAGAGGCTCTGCCAAGTGGTCATTGAGAAGGTGCAAAGGGTGCACAGAGGGAACCCAGAACTACTGAACGTTTTGTGGAGAAGATACTCCGCCAGGAGGGCGTCGAGGAAGCGTGCAGATAGGCACCGAAGAGAAGAGAACTCTCTTGAGTTCTGCCAGTTGAAGGAAGAGTCCACTGAAGGATCTTCACTGGGTTGCTGAATACCCAGAAGTACTCAAGAAGAGGCTTGAGCAGAAGGATAGCCATGAGGGCATCCATTTCATTCTCCATCTGCGGGAGAAGAAGGACAAAATCCCCCGAGGGGCCTGAGTGTTTGAGAAAGCTCAGAAGAGATAGCACGGTGGTGTGCAAAGACTCTGCAGGAGTGCAGACGTCGAAATACTCTAAGGATTTGAGAGTAATAACTCAGGAGGAGTCCACGTTTTTATACGCGTGGTGAAACTCAAGGTTCGGGAGCTCATTGGATAAGGAAACCAATACAGAGGCCTTGGAGAAATCAAAATTCTTCCAAGTGCTGAGAAGAGAGTGCAGGAGCTCAGGAGGGGCAGCACCAGCCGTCCGATCAGGCAGGAGAGAAGAGATATGGACCATCGAAGGTTCACGTCCATGAAGGCGTTAGAAGAAGACCGCAGAAGAGGAGAGCGACAGCCGTCATATCTCACACTAAAAACCCATCAGTCGTTAGATCGGGGAAATCTGTGCAGAGGTTAAGCGTAGGAGTAGACGCGTGGGAAGCTCAGGAGGAGCCTACAGGAGGAGGAGACTGACAACCGTCGGATCTCATATAGAAATCTCATCAACCGTTGGATCGGGAGGAGTTGCGCGGAGTTTAACCTCTAGAGGAGGAGCGCACGAGGAGGATTTATCGGAGCCGTCAGACCTTGGATCAGATCATCGACAGTCGTCGGATATGTAGGAGTTGCGCGGGAGTTAACCCCGTGAACAGGAGGAGAGGAGTCCCGATAGGCATCAGGATATCGGCCATTGGGAAATCAAAGTTCTCAAGGTCGTGTGAATCGGGACATTGACAACCGTGAAATCCCGACGAGATCTGGACCGTCCGTTAGCGAGGACACGTGGCAAAGATCAAGCACCATCAGCGTTTTGGCGCATCGGGAAATCGACATTCCCGTGGACAAGGCATCGGAGAAATCCCAGGAGAAACCCCGACACATAATCCAGATTGTCCGTCTGAGGAGGGTTACGTGTCACTCGATCGTCCATTCCGGAGATCCGAGGCACCAGGCATCGGGACTTGTAGGTCTCGAAATGGTGACAAGATCTGAACCGTTCGTTTGGAGGAAGCATGTCAGAGGATCCCGAGGAGTCGGGAATCGACGTATTAGAGTTTTGAAGGTCGAGGGAACCAGGGCATCAGAAGTTCTGAAATCCCGATGAGATCGGGATCGTCCGTTGGAGGGACGCATGGAAATCATCTAGCGCCATCGAAGTTGAAGCCATCGGGATATCGGGAATCCCGGGAACAAGTGATTTGAGCACTTCGAAATCGCGAAATGAAAAACCCCGATGAGTGGGGGCCAACTGTCATCACAGCAGAAAAGGAGGACAGAGGAGTAGTGGAGGCCAATTGTCAGCGATTCGAAGGAATTCGGGAATCGGGATATCGGGAATCCCAGGAACAAGAGTTTTGTGCATTGCAGAATCGCGATACGCGATTTCCCGATCGTGACGAAGGTGGACCCCAGAGGAGTTGGGGAGGAGGATAGGTGGCATTCCACATTGGCTATCAGGATATCGAAGATTTCGGGAGCAAGGAGTTCATGCATCTCGAACTCGCGAACCCCATAGCCCCGACGGGGTAAGGTTGTGGTCACGGGAGTTGGTCATATGAGTGGGGGCTGAGCGGAAGGGCTAGCGCATAAAGGAGCATATCGCGAATCGCAGAATCACGAGTCCCGGGGACTTGTGCATCGTGACATTGAAAACGTCGAAACCCCGATGGAGAATATGGCTGCGATCATATGCGAGCAGGTCACATGGACCAGAGCGTAGCCAGACGGGGCTAGGCGAACAGGACGTGCATCGGGATATCGGGGATCGGCATATCGGGGTTTCCGTGGACGGGGAAACTTTGCATTTCAAAACCGCGAACCCCGAAACCTCGACGAGAGGCTTGACTGCGGTCACACGGAGACAATTCACATGGACCATGACCTAGCCAGGAGGGCTAGCGCATAAAGGGGCGCATCGGGTTTTGAGGATTGAAATCCCGATAGGAAAGTGAGGCCACGGTCGCAGAGGCATGGTCGTATGCGACAGGAGCTAATCTCAGGAGGGCTCGCACGTCAAAAGAGCTCATCGCAAATAGGGGATTAGAGAGGCGAGGAGTTCTCAACAACGAGAACAGCGAAACCCCGAACCCTGATACAGAGTCGGGGATAACCACGGTCAAGTGTTGAAGGCCGAGGAAGGTAAAGAAGGACCTGTGGATCGGGTAATTGAGCAGAGATTCCTCTCGAGAATCTAAGGAGCCGCTTTGGCTCAGAAGCAGAAAAGGGATAAGATCGATCCTGTGAGCAGGAGGTCAGGTGGAGAGACCCTGCAGGGTGATAGGTCGGACCTCTACTGCATCAAGTTACATGGTGATAAGGTTCTTGATTTCTTGAGTGATTTGTAATTTGGATTATATAATTGACCAAGTCAGGGAATTCAAACTCAAAGGTCAAAGACGTAATCATATGAAGCAAATCATTGACATGAAGTTGAAAACACTACGAGTGTTTGTTAGAAGAGTGTAAGAAGAAAACCAATGATGCATGAGACACAATGAGAATCTAAAGAGTAAGAATTGATAAGGCAATGTTATGAAAGTTGTAGGATTGGATGCGACGAACTTAAGAGCATGGAAGACAACTTGGAGAATCTAATGGATGTTAAAGATAGATGTGGAATTTGAAAATACCCATTAATGTTGTCATGGACCTATAAAGGGTAGGATTCTTAAGGAATGTATGTAGAACCTATAATAGGGTTGTGAACAAGTCAAATCAGTACATGCAAGGATATCTAGATCCACAGTGAAATCCCATACAAAAGACACACAAATATTCCAAAATGCATCATGCCACATACGATATAATGATGTTTTTGAAAAATTGTAAACTAAGTGAATGTAAAAATCCTCAACCACATATGCATAGCCAATATTTTTTGTAAAGACTTGTTTAAAAACATGAATAATAGGAATTTGAATCATTTTAGTATTTGGGTAAGCCAAATTAAATAGGATTCTTCAACAACATAAAGGAATTTTATTTTCCTTTGTATTTTCCTATTGTATTCCATATTATGTTAATTGTATACACGTTTGTAAATCATGACTACATAATAGATTGTGTGAAATTGATGGAGTGGAATTGTGTTCTTGATTTTAATAGTCCCAACATTTCGATCCATATTATTGGATCATCCACAAGCAGTTTTGAAGATCAAGTGATAAAGATTCCAAATTCCATCATAAATAAAAAAATATTTGGAGTCTTATTTCTTACAACATATGTTGGCTATTAAAAAACCTCATTTCTTACAACATAAATTACTAATTCCCCTCATCATATAGTTATATTGTTCATTATGACAAAGGTGTAATACAAGCTTATGGGTTTCACTTAATTTTGTTCCTTCATCTCTATTAAGACTTTCCAGGTTGATTTCAATTTCCACTTTCTCTTGTAATTTCATCTTATTATGGTGTTCCACTTTAGCTATGATCATGGATTTCTCCAAATGAATTTGGTGGCTTGTTTTATGAGAATGCTTAGCCAAGGATGGATTTATAAATCTCTCATGCCTTAGATCCACACAATGTTCTGTAAACTTGGCTCCATGGATTTGCATGTCTCTCCTATATTAAATTTACCACATGATCAAGGGATGGAATATACCCCTTTATAAGAACCTAGTTTGGTTGGATCTTGGATCCTATATGGAATCCACCATATTTTGGATGGTGTTGGGAGGGGAGAAGGTGAAACTAATGTCTTTTCTTATCAAGATTTTTGCTATTTTGTCTCCATTTCCTTTTATATAAGGTAAGGAAATATTCCTCCCATCCATGGCCTCTTCTTCTTGTTTTATTCTTACATGAGGTCCTTTATATTTCAAAGTAATCCTATTGAATTGTTTGCTTCCATAGCCATTCTCCTTAAATACCTTTCATAGGTGTTCAATATCCTTCTCTAGGTGTTCTTTATTGGAGATCATTAATGCTTGGGTCACTAAAGTGTTGATTACACCAAAATATTGAGGAGGGAAGTGGTGAGAGTTTGCATGTAGACACCTAAATGTGTGCATATTTTTATGATAAACCTGGTGATAAATCAAACCATCATTTTTATTGGATATCAGAACATCAAGGAAAGGTATGTTATTATTGTTCTCAAATTCCATGGTGAATTTGATGTTTTCATTTTGATTATTGAGGCAAGTTAATAACCTATCAAGATTCTCTTTCCCGTGTTTCCAAACCACACCAGTATCATCCACAAATTGTTTTCATCGCTTTGGGTTAAGTGGAAATGAATTCAAGGTATGTTTCTAAATTTTCTCCATGTATAGATTAGCAACCATAGGGGAAACAATAGAATCCATTTCCATACCTTCTACCTGTTCATAAAAATCTCCTCGAAATATGAAACAAGTGGATCTTAGACATACCTCTACCAACTTTGTTGTGTTCTTATCTGTTAACTCTTTGATAGTTTCAATCACCTCGGTAATAAGAATTTTAGTATGCAGTGAAAACACATCAAAACTAACAAAAATATTCTCCTCATTCATATTTTCATCTTTGTTCACCCAGACTGTTGAGTTTTTAATAAGGAGCTTGTATTTCCCACTAGCATTTTGAGTTTATTCACCAAGAATTTAGGTAGTTTGTCTGTCGGGGAGTTGACCGTATTTACTATCGGTCAAAGAGGTTTTCCTTCTTTATGTATCTTGGGTAATCCATAAATGAGTGGTTTAGTGGAATCCTTAGGAATGTGTTTCTTCTTTGTATCTATCCAAGGTTGAGTTTTTTTATATCTTTGGTTACCTCTTTCGTGACCTTTTTGTTTGAATCACCATTCATTTTCTTGTAGCTAATGCATGATAGATGTTCATGCATCTTCTTTTCATAGTGTTATGTATTCATGATCACCATGGAATTACCCTTATCATCTTTCAACACTTTGATATTCTTGTTCTTCCTAAGATTTCTGAGCACAATGGTTTCTTCTTGTCTAATATTCCTCCTTTCCATCATGGTTCTTCTGATGGTCACAATGCAATCCTTTCTAATCTCCTCCACTGCATATTTTGGTAGGTCCTTTATTGATGCCACTATGTTGTAGATTAGATATTTTATTGGCACTCTTCTATGGGAGACTACAAAATTGAGACCATATTATAATATGCTTTGGGTGGTTGTACCAATAGTTTGATCAGACAAATTAACCACATTATTTTTCCTATGATTCAACATGTTTGTCTTGTGTTGAGCCTTTTTAATAAGTCAAATTTCTTGTTCTATTTCTTAATGGTGTCTTTGTGTTTGATATCACATTTCATTCAAATTTTTGAGTCTATGCTCTCCCAAAGGTTCTGTTAGCAACATTTCTTGTATAGGGGTGTTTTCCTCTCCAATTTTAGGCCTCTGGTGTAAACGCATAGAAGTGGGGTTTTGAAAACCGGTCTGATGAGTTTTATTCAAAGGCCGCAGCCATAAGCATCGAGCACATCTCACAGAAGAAGTCCATTTCGGGCTTAAATCAAGCGAGCGAGCAGTCTGATTTCAACGGCAAGGATCAAGCGACGAAGCAGATCAATGGTCATCGGGGTTTCAAGGCTACCAAGTTACCTGATATATAGCGTCAGAGAAAGCACCTATATTTCAAGACTAAATCTAGGTTGTCCGATCCAGTGACGCATGGCACAAGATCTAGTCAAGTCGGCATATCGGCATTTGGGAGTTCGAGGGGTAAAAGTCCCTTGTCATCTCACATCTTGAAACCCTGAACCCTGAAATGTCGATAAGCGCCTTTGAAGCTAAGCCTATGGTCCTAGCACTCGGTCATGTCAAGCGAGCCTGGTAATGGAGGCAGCCCTCTCCTAACATCAAATACCATCTCGACCGTCCATCTGAAGGACACACGGTGCAATAGTTGAGCCACGAGTGGGGCCCTTCGGGATTTTCATGATGAAAGTGTTGAGGTCATCTCAGTCGTTCATCCATCAGCGAGGCTCAAGCACATTTAATTTAAAGAGGGCGCAGATCTGGACGGTCGTGATCCAGGCACTCAAATTCACGGACGAAGTCCAATTCCACACCCCCTCCATCATTCTGGCTTTAACGAGAAGGGGTGGAGTCCAGAATCGGAGATAATGTATGAGCGCATCTGGACGGCCCAAGTCTCGCCACTTAAATCTACGGTCTGTATTGAATTCCGGACCCCCCCCCATCGGTTCTGCCTTTAATGGAGGGGGGGGGTCTGGAATGGAATTTCACTCTAGCGGGCCCCCTTTCCTGTCGTGTCATTGTCTAAGTCGTCCTCCCCGTTGCCACCTGTTCTCCACCTACCACCACCCTCTTCCCCCGTCATTTGTCCAACTTCCCTCTTTCCATCCACATGGCCCCTCCTCAGCTCATCACCCTCTCGCCTCCTACCATGTGTCCCTCTCACTCCCATTCACCTCCACCTGTATGATCATTCCTTTTACTCTGTGTCCACCTGTAACCCCGCACTCCACACACCTTCCTCCTCTTTCCTTTTCAGACCGTGTGGCATTCCTCAGCTTATGTGACCGCTCTCGTTTCCTCTCCATCGCCTCCACCGTGTTGACGCCATCGCTCCCATCATACCCTTTTTCACATCCTCCATAGGGGTCCCTCGTAGCAGTCCAGCGAAGCAGCATCCAAAGAGAGACCGTTCAGTTGATCTAGGTGGCACCATTAGGAGACCTCCACGTCCCAGAAGGTAGGGTTGACTGAGGCTGTCCCCAGTCCCAAGAAAGCAGGTGTTGTGGTTGTTGTTGGTGGTTGGGCATCATCTCCACCATAAAAAGAAAGTCCAGCAAAGGACTAAAGCTATTCGATTCATCTACAGCAGGACAGTCCAAAATCTAATAGTGTCTATCTTGGGTGCACGATCGGCCAGAGTCTACATGCGCAAACTGTCAGAAGACATGCAAACACAATGTTTTTAATGCAGTGTCTTGTTTTTGCTGATGTTGTTGTTTTGAGTATATGTAGGCATTTTCACCATTTTTGTAGGCATCGATGGTACAACGAAGCTTCCGATTGTAAAGTTTTAACACACTCTAGTTCTCTGGTTATGCATCAGCATGTGCGATTTCTTGTTTTATGACAGACAATCTTTCTTACTCCATCTAATTTTCATCTTATGCTGAGAGAGTTCGTGAGCGACTGATTCGTGTGAATTATTGCAATCATGTTATGATAAAGGATTTATTGTTGCATTGTTGTATTCTTCAGTGTTTTGTGTTTGAATGTAAAAAGCTCTTGCGTTTAGATGCCTTTCTCCTACAGACTGTTAGAAACCTGATGTTTATGACAGATCTTTGCATCTCTCTGATACAAGTCTTCCCCCTACTCACCCTTACTACAACCCATTGTTTGAAGTTATCTAAGACCTCACTTTCCCATGCACGCCTGGCCTAGTTTCAGAGTTAGAACCACATCGTTCTGAGTTAACTTCCATTTGATCACCCCATTAAACAAATCGTGACATAAATTGATGGGTGTCGGTCTCTGCTCCTGCTGCAATCCAGGGGTGACTTCCGATGCTAACATTTCTGGCATCGTTGTCGGGGACGAAATTGAAGATTTTCCCTGGGTAGGATGACATTGAGCCTCTGATTTTGAAGGTGCATCAGGCATCAGAGCCCTTAAAGATTGCTACTGTGCACCTGGTGACTCCACTGGGGTGAATCCAAGGTTTCCACATCACTGTTTCAGCTGTGGTTACTATTAGCACACCTGAAAGTTGACCCTAAGGAGATTTCTCAAGAAGGTTTCAGCAGCTGCTTTCTCAGCCTGAGAAGCTTCTTGGGGTAACAACAATGTTAGGATCTAGCCTTTGATGGTGAACAAGGACCAGACACATTCGAAGATGCGCATCTTTCACCTGGTGACTCCATGATTCAAAGATCAATTGGCAACTCCACTGGTTCGATATGGAGAAAATCCTTGCTCGCAGGTTTGCTCCTTTTAATTTTTCTTCTATTCCTTATTTTCCTAATGTTGTCTCCTCTCCGAATGAATGGGGCGATTATTTTCCCATATTTGGAAAACATGAAGAGGAAAACCCTGCTTAGCACCTCAATGAGTTTCATGAACTCATGCATAAGTGGGAGATACATCATGAGGATGTATTACTAAAAATGTTCATGTTCTCATTAGCAGGAGATGCTCATAAATGGTATCATTCTTTACCCCCTGCCAGCATTTCTTCACTCAGTGAATTCCATGCAGCCTTCACTGCCTATTGTCAGAAGCTTTATCCCTCTGAGTTGATTTTTCATAGCTGTTGTGAGGGATACTACAACAAATGTATACAAGATAGAGTTATCTCTTATGTAGGCTATGAAGATGATCCTGATGACCTAGATCAGAAATCAATCCTTTCTCCTCCCCATTCGTCTGCTTCGGGTGGAGTTGTGGAGATGATAAAATCTATCGCTACCAGACTTGACAGGTGGGAAGTTGAGCGATGTGCAGAGGATTTTCCACCCTTTGAAGAAGATGATTTTGGTATCTCTACAATGGATGATTATGAAGATCCCAGGGAGGAAGAAGATTCTTCGGGCGGAGTTATGGAACTGATAAAATCTATCACTGCCAAACTTGACAGGTGGGAAGTTGAACAATGTGCTGAGGATTTCCCATCCTTTGAAGCAGATGCCCTTAGCAGCTCTACCGAGAGCGATTATGAAAAAAGCTTTCCCACGGGTCCTGTTTATGGTCATTATGAATCTGACCCATGGGAGAGCCAAGAAGAAGAAATCCTCCCAAATATGATTATGTCACATGGAGGCTGTAATGATGAGGGCTGTAAGGATAGAAGACTGGGGGAAGAAGATGCTCTGAGTGAACTAATAGAGCAGGAGAAATATCTCACTGCCCAACATGCAAGTTTGCAATCTGAAGGCAACAGAGAGGGTTTTTCGGTCCTTGAGGCACATGTTCTTAGCATCTCTTTTGACGAGGTTATTGAATATTTCATAGTTGCGTTAGTTTCTACCCCTAATGAGTCTGTTGTCTTAGATTTAAAGGAAGAAGCCATTGTGGAAGAGGAATCTTCTCTTTTCCTTCACGATATTTCCCATGACGTATTTACATTTGGGATTGAATCGAAGGATCGGGAGATCGTTCCTTTTCTACAAGATGGGGGAGTTTTGTGCTCACCCGGCTTTGATGATCATTCCGGTAAGAAGCAGACCGCAGAGCCTTATCCTCTGTCCACTAAAGAAAAGTATCATGAGGAAATTAGCCATCCCAATCATTCAGAAGAGCAGCTAAGCGCACATTTATTTTTCTATCTAGAGCCAGTCAACGAGCAGCCACCGCCCGATATCAGTGAGCCTACGACAGTTGTCCACTCACCTGCGCTTGTCAGAGATATTCAGCCACATGCGAACAGCTGTGTAGCAGAGGAGGCTGCCTGTCGCCAATTTTCTGAAATTCGCCACTCATTCTATGACCCTGTTAGCAAATACATGGAGTGGTATGTCCTTTATGCTTTAGAGCCACCCTATTTCATATCAACTTCAGCCTGTGAGGAGAAGTTGAAGAGTGTAGTCATTCTGTTTTCACGGTTACACCATCTGCTGGTGATCATCGACAGAAGGAAGGAGCTTCTATCCAAGAAGCTGCTTGAATGGCTATGGTGGAATTCTACTTTCACCTAGTCCCATGTAAAATATTTTATTAGCATTAGGACTGTATATAAATAAGCTCCTTTGAGCATGTAGCTTTGTTTTCTTTGCTTTACTTTTCGGCCTATATTTTCAGAAGCGGGATGTTTTGGGCTTGACTCCATAGCCCAATAGCAAGGCACTGGGACTGCAAAATGAGTCCTTAGAGCATCACAGGGACGACTCTATCCCCCATGGAGCCTAATGTTAGCAACATTTCTTGTATAGGGGTGTTTTCCTCTCTGATTTTAGGCCTCTGGTTTAAATGCATAGAAGTGGGGTTTTGAAAACCGGTCTAATGAGTTTTATTCAAAAGCCGCAGCCATAAGCGCCGAGTGCAGCTCACAGAAGAAGTCCATTTTGGGCTTAAATCAAGCGAGCAAGTAGTCTGATTTCAACGGAAAGGATCAAGTGAGAGAGCAGTCTAATTTCAACGGCAAGGATCAAGTGACGAAGCAGATCAACGGTCATCGGGGTTTCGGGGCTACCAAGTTACCTGATATATAGCGTCAGAGAAAGCGCCTATATTTCAAGACTAAATCTAGGTCGTCCAATCCAGTGACGCATGGCGCAAGATCTAGTCAAGTCAGCATATTAGCATTCGGGAGTTCGAGGGGTAAAAGTCCCTCATCATCTCACATATCGAAACCCCAAACCCTGAAATGTCGATAAGTGCCTTTGAAGCTAAGCCTATGGTCCTAGCACCCAGTCACGTAAAGCGAGCCTGGTAATGGAGGCAGCCCTCTCCTAACATCAAATATCATCTCGACCGTCCATCTAAAGGACACACGGCGCAATAGTTGAGCCATGAGTGGGGCCCTTCAGGATTTTCATGATGAAAGAACCGAGGTCATCTCAGTTGTTCATCCATTAGTGGGGCTCAAGCACATTTAATTTAAAGAGGGCACAGATATGGACGGTCGTGATCCAGGCACTCAAATTCACGGACGAAGTCCAATTCCGCACCCCCTCCATCATTCTGGCTTTAACGAGAAGGGGGGGGTCCGGAATCGGAGATAATGTATGAGCACATCTGGACAGCCCAAGTCTCAGCGCTTAGATCTAAGGTCTGTATTGAATTCTGGACCCCCCCATCGGTTCTGCCTTTAATGGAGGGGGGGGTCCGGAATGGAATTGCACTCTAGCGGGCCCCCCTTTCTGTCATGTCACTGTCTGAGTCGTCCTCCCCGTTGCCACCTGTTCTCCACCTACCACCACCCTCTTCCCCCGTCATCTGTCCAACTTCTCTCTTTCCATCCACATGGCCCCTCCTCAGCTCATCGCCCTCTCACCTCCTACCATGTGTCCCTCTCACTCCCAGTCACCTCCACCTATATGATCATTGTTTTTACTCCATGTCCACCTGTACCCCCGCACTCCAGAAACCTTCCTCCTCTTTCCTTTTCATATCGCGTGGCATTCCTTAGCTCATGTCACCACTCTTGTTTCCTCTCCATCGCCTCCACCGTGTTGACGCCATCGCTCCCATCATACCCTTTTTCACATCCGCCATAGGGGTCCTTCGCAACAGTCCAGCGAAGCAACATCCAAAGAGAGACCGTTTAGCTGATCCAGGTGGCACCATTAGGAGACCTCCACGTCCCAGAAGGTAGGGTTGACCGAGGCTGTCCCCAGTCCCAAGAAAGCAGTTATTGTGGTTGTTGTCGGTGGTTGGGCATCATCTCCGCCATAAAAAGAAAGTCCAGCAAAGGACTAAAGCTGGTCGATTCATCTGCAGCAGGACATTCCGAAATCTGATAACGTTTGTCTTGGGTGCACGATCGGCCAGAGTCTACATGCACAGACTGTCAGAAGACATGCAAACACAATGTTTTTAATGCAGCGTCTTGTTTTTGCTGTTGTTGTTGTTTTGAGTATATGTAGGCGTTTTCGCCATTTTTGTAGGCATTGATGGTAGAGCGAAGCTCCCGATTGTAAAGTTTTAACACACTCTAGTTCTCTGGTTATGCATCTGCATGTGCGATTTCTTGTTTTATGACAGACAGTCTTTCTTACTCCATCTAATTTTCATCTTATGCTGAGAGAGTTCATGAGCAACTGATTCATGCAAATTATTGCAATCATGTTATGATAAAGGATTTATTGTTGCATTGTTGTATTCTCTAGTGTTTTGCGTTTGAATGTAAGAAGCTCTTTCGTTTAGATTCCTTTCTCCTACAATCTATTAGAAACCTAATGTTTATGACAGATCTTTGCATCTATCTGATACAAGTCTTCCCCCTACTCACCCTTACTACAACCCACTGTCTGAAGTTATCTAAGACCTCACTTGCCCATGCGAGACCTCACTTGCCCATGCGCACCTGGCCTAGTTTCGGAGTTAGAACCACATCGTTCTGAGTTAACTTCCATTCGATCACCCCATTAAACAAATCGTGACATAAACTAATGGGCATCGGGCTCTGCTCCTGCTGCAATCTAGGGGTGACTTCCGATGCTAACAGGTTCATACGAATTTGGTTAGATAATTTCAAATGTAAAAGATACACTTTGTCAAATAGGTAGATGAGGTCCACACGTGCTCTATTTATTTATTCCCTTATGATATAGAGACTTAATGAGATAAATAAATCAATATTTTGGCTATTTTGTAGATGGTGTTTGAGGTGTGGAAAGCCTGGAATTGTTTTGGTATCCCTACACCTTTTCAAAAATAATAAATCAATGGTCGTTTGAGTTATTTTTATGTCCATCCTTTCAAGTGATCAAACCTCATTTAGACATTCCCTTCCATGGAGGGACTTTATCTAACTATAAAGCATGAGAATATCAATAAGTTCTTTACCCACCTCAATAATGAAAATGAAAACATCAAATTCACCATGGAAGTTGAGAATGAGAATAACATGCATGTCCTTAGTGTTTTGATATCCAAGAAATATGATGGTTTGATTTCTCACAGGGTTAATCATAAAAATACGCACACAAATATGTATCTACTTGCAAACTCTCACCACTTCCCTCCTAAAATATTGGTGCAATCAACATTTCAGTGACCCAAGCATTAAGGATATCTAATAAACAACACCTAGAGAAAGATATTGAACACCTATCAAACGTATTTACAAAGAATGGCTATGACAAAAAACAATTCAATAAGGTTGTTGTGAAAGCTAGAGGACCTCATATAAGAAGAAAACAAGAACAAGAGTCTAGGGATGGGAGGAAGGTTTCCTTACCTTATATAAAGGGAACTACAAAAAAAAATAACAGATATCCTAAGAAGGATACATTAGGGTAACCTTCTCCCCTCCCAATACCATCTAAAAGATGGTGGACTCCATAAAGGATATAGCCAAACTAGGTTCTTATAAAGGGGCATATTACATTGCTTTATCATGTGGTGAAGTTTATATAGGAGAGACGGGTAGATCCATGGAGGTGAGATTAAAATAAAATAGTGTGGATCTAAGGCATGAACGATTTAAAAGGTCATCCTTAGTGGAGCATTCTCATAAAACAAGCCACCAAATTTCTTTGGAGAAATCCAAGATCATAGCCAAAGTGGAATACCATACTAAGAGGAAGCACAAGAGAAAGTGGAAATTGAAATGAACCTAGAAAGTCTCAACAAAGATGAAGGCGCAAATTTAAGTGAAACCCGAAAGCCCATATTACACCTTCTTCATAATGCACAATATAAATATGTGAATGAGGGGAATTAATAATTTCTTAGAGTTGATGGGAGTTTTTAATATCATACATATGTTGTAAGCAATAAGACTTTGCATTTTTTTATATTTATAAGGAAATCAAAATATTTAACCCTTGAGCTTCAAAAACTCCTGAGGATGATCCAATAATATGGATCAAAATGTTGGGAATACTAAAAACTAAAACTAGATCCACTCCATTAAATACATGTTGCATCGGATCAACACTACATGTATCATTTGTCTATGTGAATGCAAATTTAATTAACTAGAATGACAACATAGGTTACTATCTCATGTTGTACCTCATATGAATTCCAAAATTAAATGATGGAAGAATGATAATTGAATTATTCTTTAACACATGTTCCATTCTTGCAATTTTTAGTAAGCAAAATGTCCCAAAAACTTTGTAAGGATGTTCTAGAGTATGGTTAGATTTTCAATTCATATGGGATTTTTTTACATTTCTCACATGAATATGAATTACAATTACAATTTGAAAAAACAAATTCAAGTGAAAAGGATAAAAATACTAGAGCTATATAATTATGCATTCAATTTAACAAGTAAAAGAAAAACAATGACCTCCAATAACAACATTCGTATACATGTCTAAATCAAAAACCTTGAGAAAATGTTTAGAAAACATTTCATACCATCCAAAAATGAGTATTATTATAAAGTCCCAAAATAAAATATTTATTTTATGAAATGCTCCATCCAACTTACCATAGGATTATTTACATATATTTAATATGGTCATAGCTCTAATATGTATTTCCAATACTACTATTATTTGATCTAAGCAAATGTTTTTGTAAACATTGTGTAGTATTAGGTAATAGTATTTTTCACTAGTGTATTAATTACATAAAATTTGAAATACAAGCAATAAAGATATATGAATCTTAATAGATTTGCAATATGTATTTCCAATACTACTATTCTTTGGTCCAAGCAAATAATTTTGTAAACATTTTGGAATATTAGGTAATAGTATTTTTTATTAGTGTATTAATTACATAAAATTCAAAAGACAAGCTAATAAAGAGATATGAATCTCAATAGCTTTGCAACACTTATAAAATTAATTTATGTGAACCCATGTGAATTCAATCTCAATTTCCCCACTCTTTATATCATTCAACTTGAGATGCAATTTTTGTTGTATCTTGCCTCCTTTACAGAATATGGGGCTATCTTTGACCAGTTCACTATGTTGAGACATAAGCACCCTTCCAATCTCTTTTACTTTCTTGTGATCTCTCGTGTTGTTGCTCATTGTTTCTACATGAAACTTCCTAGCAATTGTAACAAAAGGCTCTAGATCCACTTGTGCTCCACCTAAGAATTCGTCTTTTGAAAATATATCTTTGTCCATCACTTCCTATAAAACAAATAATTACCCACACAATCATAATAAATAAAAAATAAATAATTCTAACATTTTAATACAAACTTTTCTATCATATTTACTATATCAAAAATTCAATGATTATAACATTTTAACATAAACTCTTCTATCATATTTGTCATTATTCTATATTTTTTCATAACCTGATGTTTATTAACAAATTTATTACAAATCTCAACCTAGAATAGAATTCAATTAACCACATTTATCCTTTCTAAAAACATATGTAAATTTATTACAAATCCCAACTTCAATTAACCACGTGTATCCTTTCTAAAAACAAATGTATGAAATTAAGCATTGAAAATAGAATAGAGATATATGTTCGGAGCATGGAGAACACCTTAACTTGTGAAAATTTGTCTTTTATATGGATAACTAAAGAGTATGAAGGGTTTGAAAATTAGTTGAAAATATTGTTATAACTATTGAAATTATTGAATTGATATAAATTAGTTTTACAACTCTCCATGCTACGATGGTAGTGGAGAATGTTATAACTCACAATAATATTGATGTGACACATTATGTGAGGAGATTATGTTTGCATGGAAAGGTTAACGTGCACATGGAATTTTGAGTTTTGATATTTTCATTAAAGTTAAACATTTACTATTATTTTATTTTAAAGAAATTTCGTACTTTTATATAGTGACAAAATGCAACCACTTAAATTTCTATGTGATGTTTGTTGGATAATGTAATAAAATGGAGTACATTAATTTCAATATGTGAATACAATTTAAAAAATAAAATAAAAGAAAAATAAATATGAATATAAATTATATAAAAAGATAAACATGAATGATATGAACTATTTTGATTTTGATTTTAAAATAAATTAGGTTAAATAAAAGAAAAATAAACATGAATATAAATGACATAAAAAAATAAACATGAATATAAAATGATAGGAAGTATTTTGATTTTGATTTTTAAATAAATTAGATTAAATAATGTATTTTTATAATGGTGTGATTATTTAAACATGTGTGATTATTAGGAGGAAAAGGAGTCTTTGGAAAGATGAAATCATTAAAATAATGTTGTCCCATGTTCTTGGAGAAGTACTTCCTTTTTCCCATGCTTCATTAAAAATCTTCTCCACTTATCTTTGATTTATTTTTAGGAAGAAAAATCTATCACATTATTGGGAAAACATGCATTCCTCATACATGGAAAATACATAAAGTGCAAATTTAATTAGAGATATTCATTATTATAACACTTTCCCTCATGTTGCAAGAAGCCAATATGCACTCCCATGGTTTTCATTACTTGTAACTAATAAGAAAACTTATGACTTTGAGATATGAGGGGATTACGTATCAAGATAGAGGAGTAGTGGTTGTAAGGAAAAGGAATGAGTTGATTTTGAAGGAAGAATCTCTAGAGTAAGTAGAGAGATTGAGTTGATTGGAAACCCAATATCCATTTGAATGATAACTTTATATATTTCATATTAGCCCGGGTTTATTTATTTATAGGCATTTCCAATGGGTAATTGTTGAAATTTCGCCTACCCAACATCTGACATTTAATTCCAAATAAATTATTTATCGAATTAAAAAACAACTGAGTAATTAACTAAACATGCAATGAAAGTATGAACAAGGAAACCAAATCAAGCACACATAAACACCAATATTTTGGGGTAGATACCCCTGGAAAAAACTTTGGAGGCAAAACCAGTGCTGAGAATGATTTTATTATGCTAAAATCAAGGCTCACGTAACAAGGATAATGACCCGCCAAGAGAAATATAATTGTAGACAAACCTGACAAAGTCTGATTTGTTGTACGAACTAGAACTGCATGATTTTCGAGGTGTATGCATCTGTCCTTCAAAAAAATTGCATATGTTCACGACTGTCTCCATTGAAAACCGTGTACATGTATGGGAAGTTTGTATAACAAGCTTCGTATGACGCGAAACTTCCATGTGGCTTCCTCTAATTGAAACCCACCTACATCGCCTTTGTTCTCTCTTCTCCTTGACCTAATATCTAGATGGAAGTCCTTCTCCACCTATCCAAGATCTTGAATCACAATCCTTCGTGACCAATACTTTGTGTGTCGACTCTCTCAACACAACTCCTATCAAGTATCAAATCTTGTCCTTGGTCCTCTTGAATCACAGTCCTTCCTGATCCAAGCACTTTAGAAAAAGTCATTCTTTGCTCCTAAGTGTGACCTTGGTGACTTCACACTAGCAAAGGTACTCCTTTACTATTTGTGTGAAAAGTGTCTTCTCCTTTACCATAGCCTTGTTTTTATAATCATGGGTTATAATCTATTTCTAATCTCTAAAGTGATTGATAGTTGATATTACTTCTCACTTCACTTGAGATTTAGATTACATGATAATTACTTTTAGCGTTTTCCTTAAATAAATCAATTAATTAAATAATTTATTAATAAAAGAACTTTACTTTAATAATTCCTTTAACTAAAGTAAATCCAAAAGTAGAAGGCTTTGAATGAATTATGCATGCTAAACACCAAGCCTATGTGGAAATACATGTCTGATGCTACATGCATCAACACTCCCTCTTAGCGAGGAAGGTATTTCCCGAAGAGCCACCTAGAGCTAGTTCTCCCTTCGAACCTGACACAATGTCACACACATAATCATCCTCACTGGCATCCATCCAACCTTGCTGATCAACTTCTCCTTGAATATTGGAAGTCATTGAATCGATGATGCAACATATCAATGCCACAAAGTTTGGAAACTTCATCAAAGGCCTGCTCTCCCTCAATGTGCTCCTAGAAGCCTCTTGTTCCTAAGCATCCATCAATGTCATCTCGTACCAACTTAGTATCCTAACAGGATTGGAAGGGGCTAACTCCCTCTTCCCTTCTAAAGGTTGACTCCCCACACTGGAAGTCTATGAACTCTACTCATTCTTCGACTTCTCACTCTTCGAAGCCTCTCGCTCCTTGTCAGGGATATCTCCCTCTGAACATATGAGTACTTACCCACTCTGAAAAGTAATGAAAAAACCCTTATCCTCCAAAAATGAAACTAGGAGCAAGTTCTTCTTCGGTTCTGGTACATACAACACATCTGCCACCTCCAAAAATCCTCTTGACTCCAGTTGGAATGTCAGTCTCCCAACTCCTTCTACACCACACTTGGAAAGAGTGTCAATCTCCACATGCATATCTGAGTTTGTCTCTGATGAACTGGTGAACAAATCATGTGTCCCTATCATATGACGAGATGCCCCACTATCCACGAACTAGGCACTACTCGAAAATGTTTCAGAAAGACAAGAGACTAACGAGAAATCATCCTCAAACTTCTTAGAAAAATACTTAACTTGAGCTTCTGCAAATGTTGCTACTTACTGAGACTGATTCTTAACTTTCTTCTTGTTCAGACATCGTGATGCATAGTGCCCATACTTGTGGAACATGAAGCGGTTTATTTTACTCACGTCCTTCTTCCCTGGATATGAGGTTGAATCCTTACCATCAACCTACTTTCTAGAACCCTTTACTTTTCCCTTCCTTGTCTTATTTATAAGGGCCAGGTTCTCCTCCTCTTCATCTTCTTGTTTTCCTTCTTTAGAATCCTCTCGAGTCTCTTCCTAGATGCAATCATCCCAAAGCCTCTACCAATCTCGGAGATTTTCCTGAGCATAAAATCCTTTGACAAATGGTTCCCGAGATTTGGGAATACCATTCAATGCCACATTTTCAAGCTCTACATCCTCTGTTTTCTCCCCTATGGCTGCAAGATGATCACGCACACGTGTGATCCTCATGAGATAGCTGGTAACATTATCAAATCTAGACATCTGCATCGATCTAATTTTATTCCTTAAGACCATCTCACTATTCATGTTCTTGCTCTGGAATAAACTTACCAATGCATCAAACATCTCTTTGGTTGTCTTCTTCTCGGATAGGTGAGGAATTAAATGATCCTTCACTGAATCCAAGATGACCCTCTTTGCTTTAATATCCATCTTGTTTTGAGCTTCCAAAGTTATTGGATATGTCGGTGGAGTAACTACTTTGTCCACTAACTCCCAAAGGTCATACTCCTTCAATGCCAAAATTACTCTTTCTTTCCAATATAGGAAGTTGGATGCTCCATCCAATCTATATTCAATTCTCAACGGTGTTGTTTCCATCCCTAAGACCTGATAAACTTCCCTAGAAATAACTTGTTGCCGAAAACTGTCCCTATATTGACTTGTACGAACTTCTACGTGACTATCACCACTGGAACCTGTGTATGCACGTGCCTATGCGCAATGACACCCACGTATGTACGCGACTATTCTCACTAACACCCATGTACATGTGGTTGTGTCCAAAGACACCCGCATATGTATGTGCTTGTCCCTTATGTAACCCTGCATACATATCCATAAATTTTCAAAACCCTAGTTCTACCTCAGTACGATTGTTCCCCTGAAATTTGTCCTTTGATTTCTTCTTGTTGGTTATGGATCTACTAATATCTCTTGCAGATCTGATAGATCTACCATCAACTTCTATGGATCCAAGATCTGACTTCCCATCAAAGCATGCACTCTGATACCATGTTGAAATTTCTCCAACCCAACAACCAACAATTAATTCCAAATAAATCACTTATTGAATTAAAGGACAACCGAGTAATCAACTAAACATGCAACGAGAGAATAAACAAGGAAACCAAATCAAGAACACATAAACACCAATATTTTTTGGTAGATACCGCTAAAAAAAAAACCTGGAGGGAAAACCAATGTTGAGAATAATTTTATTATGCTAAAATAAGGGCTCCCGTAACAGGGATAATGGCTCACTGAGAAAAATACAATTACATACAAACCTAACAAAGTATGATCTGTTTTATGAACAATAACTGCATGCTTTTTGAGGTGTACAGGACTGTCCTTCACAAAACTTGCATATGTATGCGACTGTCTCTGTTGAAACCCGCCTACATGTATGAAAAGTATGTACAACAATCTTTGTATGACACAACACTTCCTTATGGATTCCTATGACTGAAACCCACCTACGCTACCTCTATTTTCTCTTCTCCTTGACATAATCTCTAGATGGAATTCCTTCTCCACCTATCCAAGATCTTGAATCACAATCCTTCATGATCCAATACTCTATGTGTTAATTTTTTCAACACAAATCCCGTCAAGTATCAAGTCTTGTCCTTGGTCCTCTTCAATCATGATCCTTCGTGATCCAAGCACTTGAGAAAAAGTCCTACTTTTCTCCTAAGTGTGACCTTGTTGACTCCACACTAGAAAAGGTCCTCCTTTGCTATTTGTGTGAAAAGTGTCTTCTCCTTTATCCTAGATTTGCTTTTATAATCATGAGTTATACTATATTTCTTATCTCCAAAGTGATTGACAGTTGAGATTACTTCTCACTTCACTTGAGATTTAGGTTATGTTGAGATTTGGGTACCAAGGAAAGTGGTCCCCTTGTGTTTGTGAGTCTCTAAACAAAAATGGGGAGAGTATTACCCTCATGTTATTACTTTATGTTCTAATTTCACATTGACTTTATTCACT